>JANAVB010037219.1:7646611-7831611 GCA_029216955.1 Iris pallida
GCTAGGTATTGAGGACTAAGGATTACCTAGTGCAAGTAATGTAGATATATAAATATAATAGGTGGGTATTATATATTGAAATAAGGGTAATTTAACCTATATTTGACTTGGTTTGACCAAGGTTAACCTAGTTTGACCCCGGGAGCCTAGTTTGACCTAGAATTGACTTAGATTTGCATATCACATACTAGAAAACCATGTTTAACTCATTTAAACACCAATTAATCTGTATATCTTATATCTAGGTTCTTATGACTCCACATTGGGCCTCGATTCACATTTATTGCTTAGGACGATAGGCGAGTATATTCTCTGATAGATTTTATTATTTGATATTTCTATGATGCATGTTTATACTAGTGTTCTATTTGATTTCGACACGATGGATACACGGATTGGTATTGTATGGATTCCTTGACTTGAGATACATAGTTTTATGCCTAATGATTATCACTGGACTAATGAATTATTGGACTAATGTATCTATTCTAGATTATTGAGATAGGTATCGAGACCTGGATCCATGTGTACTGGTCATGCGGGAAAATACCTAGGAGACGTGTGAACATACCCTTTATACCCCATGGTCTTACTGGAATAATAGCAGCCACACACGGACGTGTATGGTTTGTCGAATATTACCCTCTAGTCGTTCACATGTCAACTAGGTATTTCAAAACACTGGTTTTAGACAAAGATATTCTGGACTTGTTAGTTGTATACCTTGTACGACATATTTTCCTATTTATTGTATATTTGTCTGCCTTTTACATTTTCTGTAATACCCCAGAACCAGAATACTGAGAGCGGGGACGGACATAGCCAGCTACGTATATTGAAGTGCAATCCCACCTCGCTATACGGTCACGACTGTCTAGATACATGAGGGTTTAACTACAAGCCATCAGTCTCTTATGGTCATGAACAAGCCTTATTGTCTCAATCTCAAGCAAGCAATAATAGTTACAAGATGTCAGAGCACCAAATATACATAGTAAGGACGTCCCATACATTACATATTTGGATGATCATGAAGCTAGTCATATAAAATGCGAAGACTAGTAAGAGTTTCAGTCATACATGATCAACCCTAGGATTTGTTAATCATGCTACAGCCCGTAGGCAGACAGTAAGTAAAGTGCAATCGAGCTAACACGTGCTCTTCGGCTAAACGCCTCAAAAGAATATGTTTACAATAGAGTAGGAGAGCAAAATAAACCCACTCGTTGCCAGGGTTACGCCTGGTGGTCACCATCTGGCTAGAAGGTAGGGAAGATCCTCTGGAGCTGCTCCGGTATCTGGCCACGTAAAACCAGCTGGGTCAGATCCCAGAAAGAGCAAGTGCCACAAAGGAAGCTTCACTTAAGAACTAAAACCAGCATATCAGAACATAAAATAAGAAGATAATTAAGACATAAAATCTAAATAGGGTAATAAATATCAAGAGATGAGAAGTTATTTCGATCAGTTATTGACAGGGTAAACATAAGCAATCATGTTACTGAAGTAACCAGGTACTGGGACAAGACAAGGCTTAGACTCCATCCAACATTCACGGCCAAGTAATAAGTACGGTTTGATACTTTAACTAGCTAGGGTTATCACAGGCCTAGTTACTAGCAAGATGCAATGAGATTATTCCAACAGCCACAAGCCCTGCAGACCATCTAGGTTATCCAGGTCGAATATCCGTTTATGAAGGGTGCAACACATGACAGTGTGCTGGAAATGTGCTCTACTCGTCGGCAGGCTACAAGTCCACTTACGCGCCCAGATAACGAGATTGCCTGTAGCTGGGAAGTCTCTTCGTGACTACTGGATTATTCTAGTTATTAGCCTTAGTCAATTTCAGTAGGTACCCCTGACCGTGGTACTCAGGGGTCTCCATCCTAGACATAATGGAAGATAATACTCATTTGTACAAACACAATTGCCCACAGTGTTCAGGCTATTCATCCTTGTCATGTCGTGCTAGCTGTCGCAACAGCATATCGAGGTATATCATGTCAAGTTTACTTGTCAAGAGTATACCACGAGGGGCCACTATCATGTCATGTTACTTGTCAAGAGTGCACCACGACGGGTCACTATCGTGTTTATGGAACATGTGCAGAATTTACATGGTACAAGCATTCTATCAAGGTACCCAAGTTACACAGAGGGTCGTGAGACATAAGCATAAATATAACAACTAGAATAATAAAAAGGGCAAAGGCTGTAGGAAAGAGCCATGCGGCCCGGGAGCCAAGGGTCATGGCCTATGCGGCCAAAGGATAGTCATGCGACAAAGGGGTGCAGGGTCATGCGGCTAAGGAGGGTGCAGGGCCATGCTGCTCGGGCTCATGCGGCATGGAGCTCATGCGGCTCGGGCTCATGCGGCTAAGGGAACAGGGCTATGCGGCTAGGGGAACAGGGCTATGCGGCATGGGGAATAGGCTCATACGGCCAGGAGGAAAGGGCTCTGCGGCATAGGGGAAAACGGGCTCATGCGGCTAAGGGAACATGGGCTCATGCGGCTAGGAGGACATGGGCTCATGCGGCTAGGAGGACATGGGCTCATGCGGCCAGGGAGGAGACATGCATATGTGGCAAGGTCAACCGAAGCCATGCGGCAAAGGCCAATCGAAGCCATACGGCAAAGGCCAACCGAAGCCATGCGGCTAAGGGGGAAACGTGCATATGCGGCAAGGTCAACCGAAGCCATGCGGCTAAGGAGGAAACATACATATACGGGAAGGTGGATGAGAGTCATGCGGCAATAGATGAGGGTCTCATGTAGCAGGGCTGAATGAGGGTCATACGGCCAAGGAGGAAACCGCATAAAGACCGAAATGCTTATGCGACCAAAAGAAGCCGTATGGGACTTGCCGCATGAAAAAGCCATGCAGTCAAGCACTGTTCTTCTTCTCCAACTTTTTTGAAAAGAAGAACCATGAAAGCCATTGCTTCCAAGCTCCATTAATCCTTCATCTAAGGTCAGAATCCGGACTTCCATAGGTCGAAATGGGGCAGAATAAAATTTCTACAACATAGAACCATCAAAACTTGAAAATAATAAAGCTTGATAGATCAAAACCCTAGAAATTAGAAATACAACAAGCTTAGATCTACATGAAATGAACCATGGAAATTAAATATGCTAAGTACTAATGTGTCTTAGAATCTCGTGAGGAAGACAATGAAACAATAAAACTTGAGTTCCTCCATGAAGCAAGTTGCACTTGCCTAAGCCACTCTTGGTAGGTGGAGAGAGTTAATGGAGGAAGAAGAAGAAGTAAATGAAGAAGTGAATGAGGAGAGAGAAAGGGGTTGGTGGCTCAAAAAGGAAGAGAGTGGGTGGTAGGTAGGGATGGTCCACACACAAAAACCGAACCAAGCCGAACCAAGCAAACCGAACCGAACCAAGCAAATGAAATGCCAAAATAAACCATGCAAGGAGACATGCAATATGAGTCAAAATACGTACGCGTATACCAAAATACGTAATACAAACTACGGGCGTTACAACTCTACCCACCTTAAAAGAATTTTGTCCTCGAAATTTAATTAAGAGGCTAGAGAGGCTAGGACAAGCTATACTATTCACAGACAAGCTATACTAGGCAGTCCACCATACAATCATTCATTCAAGCAAAGAATTGAGAGCATAAGTCATAAGAAAGATATTATATCTTACAAGTCAAACAGGTCGGGGTATCACGATCGGATATCATCCTCATGCTCCTATGTTAACTCACCCAAAGAGTGATAACCCCAAGCAACACGGACTAAACTAATAGTCTTGTTCTTGAGTATCTTCTTTGTTCGGTCCAATATGGATATGGGTCTCTTCTCATACGAAAGGTTGGTACCAACAACCAATTCTGAATGATCAAGGACATGACTCGGATTCGGGATATACTATCATAATTGGGATACATGGAAGACATCATGCACCTCACATAACGACGGCAGAAGAGCGAGACGATAGGACACATCTCCTACTCGCTCTAGAATGTCGAACGGCCCTATATACCTAGGACTAAGCTTTTTCCGTACGCCGAAACGAATGACGCTATGGGTAGGCGAGATCTGAAGGAATACATGGTCGTCGACAGAAAATTCAAGGGGGCGTCGATGAGAATCAGCCCAATGGCGCTGGCGATCTTGTGCGACACGAAAGATGATCTCTGACTCTTCTGACCACCTCAACTGTCTGAGTAATCATTTCCGGACCGAGCATCTGCCTCTCTCCAACATCATCCCATGCTAGCGGAGATCTGTACTTCCTACCATATAGTGCCTCAAACGGTGCTATCTGGATACTGGCTTGGAAACTGTTGTTATAGAGAACTCCACGAGATGCAGGTGATCTTCCTATGAACCACCGAAGTCGAGTGTACATGACCGCAACATATCTTACAAGGTTCGTATGATACGCTCTGACAGACCATCTATCTGTGGATGATAAGCTGAGCTGAACTGGAGGTGAGTTCCCAAACTCTCTTGCAGACTGCGCCAAAAGTACGACGTAAATCTTGAATGTCTGTCCGAGGTGATACTGACTAGTACACCGTAAAATCTGACGATCTGCCTGAGGTACATTTCTGCTAGCTAAGCCGTCGACTAACCAACTCTGAACTGGAGAAAGTGAGCCACCTTCGTGAGCATGTCTATAATAACCCAAATAGCATCTCTATCGGCCGGGGACCTAGGTAATCCAGTCACGAAATCCCTGGTTATATGCTCCCACTTCCATTCTGGAATCGGCAGGGGCTGAAGAAGTCCAGCTGGTCTCTGATGCTCAGCTTTAACTTGTTGGCAAACCAAACACCGAAAGACAAACCGGGCTATCTCACTCTTCATGCCATTCTACCAAAAGTGCTGACGGATATCACGGTACATCTTCGTGCCACCGGGATGAATGGAATACTGCAAGCTGTGAGCTTCTACCATGACTTCCTGTCTGATATCTCCACTGGGCACACAAAGACGCCTCCCATGCCGAAGTGTACCGTCCTCATGGATACATAATTCTGGCCGTCGTCCTGTCTCACACTCTGTTCTGAGCCGCTGAAGCTTAGAATCTGTTGACTGCTGCCATCCGGATCCTCTCGACTATAGTGGACTGAACTTGTAGACTGGCCATCAATGCCACATTGGTAGGAAGGACAACTTCTATACCTATCTTCTGAACATCTGCTAATAACTCTGGTTGCGCTGTTAGAAAATAAACTCCAGCTCTCCTGCTCAATGCATCTGTAACAACGTTGGCCTTCCCAGGATGATACTGCAGGTTAATGTCATAATCTACAAGCATCTCTAGCCATCTCCTCTGACGCATGTTAAGATCCTTCTGAGTAAACACATACTTCAGGCTCTTGTGGTCGGTGAAAATCTCCAGCCTATCTCGTACAAGTAGTGTCTCCAAAGCTTAAGTGCAAACACTACTGCTGCCAACTCCAAGTCATGGGTTGGGTAATTCCTCCAATGATCACGAAGTTGACATGATGCATAAGCTATTACCTTCCATGCTATATCAAAACACATCCCAAACCTCTGCCTGAAGTATCACAATACACTGAGAATCCTTCGGTCCCATCTGAAAGCGTGAGAATGGGTGCCGTCATCAAACCTCGCTTCAACTTCTCAAAAGAATCTTGACATTCTGCTGTCCAAGCAAACTGCACATTCTTGCTGGGTCAACTGGGTCAATGGCGCTAAAATCCGAGCAAAGTCTGAAATAAATCGCCGGTAGTAGCCGGCCAAGCCAAGAAAACTGTAAACTTCTGCAACTGTGCTAGGTACTGGCCATGTCTCGATAGCTACGATCTTCTGGGGATCCACCTCTACTTCTCCTCTGGTGATGATATGACCCAAGTATGAAATGCGATCGAGCCAGAACTCAGCATTTACTGAACTTCGCGTACAACTGATGCTCTCTGAGAATCTGGAGGACAGCTCTGAGATGATGTTCATGCTCCGCTTCATTCTTGCTGTAGAACAGGATGTCGTCTATGAACACAATCACGAACTTGATCTAAATAAAGTATGAAGATACGATTCATGAGGTCCATGAATACAGCCGGCGCATTGGTTGCTCCAAATGGCATAACAAGGAACTTCCAATGCCCATATCTAGATCTGAAAGCTGTCTTCGGGATGTGTCACCCCCATTTTTCGTATTTCGTATTCATGCTCGTAATCAGATTTTGGCCTGTATTTTTTTATTTATTTTCTTAACTTGTGGAATTTTGAGTTTTCTCGTATTTTGGGTTTCGGACTCGGCACGGATTTTAATTGGTTTGGTTTGAGTTGGTTTGACTTTAACCCAAGAGGAACACCTTAGCTATACTCCACCATCATTCCACCACAACCACCCCCATTAAATCCCTACCTAACTTTTCTCTCTCCTCTTACTCTCCATTAATTTCTCTATCTTCTTCTTCATTCTTCCACACAACATCCCACCCATAGGCAAGTGCACCTTGCCACCAAATAAGTACCTACTTTTTATTTGTCTATTAGCTAGATTAGGCCATAGAGAACAATATTAGAACTTGATATTTTGTGATTTGGGGTCTCCATTGTTCTAGATCTAAGTTTTTTCCTATTTTCGGATTTGCATGGTTTTGATCTATTTTAGTTGGATTTTTGTGGGTTTTGATGTTCCTATGTTGGAGAGAATCAAATTTCACCCAAGATAGAACTTTAAAAATCCAGATTTGGAGTTGTGATGGCCAAGTTGTGGTGTTATGAAGTTTTTGTGAGCCATTGGAGCTCCTTCTCAGCAATGGAGAAGAAGACCTGCTGCACCGCGCCTTTGCGTGCGTGCTGATCCTGCTGCGCCGTGCCTTTGCACGCGCGCTGAAACTGCCTGTGCCGCGCTCTTGCGCGCGCTGATCTCGCCTAGCAGCAGCGCGCCTGCGCCCCCCTTGCGCACCCGCCTGCGCGCTTGCCTCCCCCTTGTGCGCCCGGCTGCTGCGCCCCCCTTGCGCACCCGCTTGCCCGTGCCCCCTGCGTGCTTGCCCCCTGCACACTCGGCCATGCACCCCTGCGCACTCGGCCATGCGCCCCTGTGCACTCGGCCATGCGCCCCTACGCACTCGGCCCCGTGCCCCCTGCGCGCTTGGCACCCTGCGCCCCTTGGTACGCTGCGACCATTCCCAAGCGCGTCACTTGGCGCCGCTTACCCGAGCCCCTTGCCTGGCACACTCTGTGCCGTGGCTTACCTTCCTGACCCTTGGTGTTTCCCTTGGTCCTCGGTTTCTCTCTTGCTGATTTTGTTTTCTGAGGTCCTGATGCCCACAGCACAACTTGACCCGACACGTCCTGACACGATTTTCTGTAGCTTTAACCTGAAATCTGCAACCTGTGATTAATCCCCTATAACTTGATAATTTGATAAGTGGCCCATGGCGGCGCACTCTAGCCTTGTAACTTGTAACTTGTAACTTAACCTGACTTGATGCTGTTGCGACAGCTGACTAAACTTGACTCTTGTAACTTACTCTGACACCATGGGTGTTCCTGCTTGCTTGCTTGTGCAATCACCTGTCTTGTCTTGCATCATGTCTAGGACATGACTCCTTAGTTCCCACGGTCAGGGATTCGCACTGAATATAGAATTAGGCTAATGACTAGACCTAACTATAGTTCATGGAGAATTTCAGTCACAGGCGATCTTGTTATTTGGACGCTTTAATTAGACTTGTAGCTTGCCGACGAGTAGAGCACATTTCCAGCACACTGTCATGTGTTGCACCCTCTAAGTCACCTAAGGGTATATCGTCTCCGGGGCGATGTACCCAATCATACTCTCAACCCGCGGAAGGATAACTGGATAGTCTGCAGGGCTTGGGACTGGAGAATTCTCATTGCATCTTGTTAGTAATTAGGCTTGTGATAACCCTAGTTAGTTAAAGTAGTAAGCCGTAGTAATTGCTTGGCCGCTTGTGAATGGATGGTATCTAGCCCTGTCTTAGTCTCGTCTAGTCCCTGTACCCGGTTACTCCTGTGCATGATTGTTTTACTTATCTTTAACAATAAATGGATAGAGACAGTGCTATTCAGGCAAAGGGTTACAATCCCCGGTCCTTGTTTGGTTTACGGGTTGTAATCTAGGCTCCCGAATGGTTCCATGTCCCTAGTCAGTTTATTGTCCTGTTGTACTTTTATTACTTGCACTTTCTTTCATTTTCTTATGTTCTGATATGCTGGCTTTTGTTCTTATTTCATGGCCTCCCTTGTGGCTCTTGCTCTTTCTGGGGTTTAATCCAGCTTGTTTTGTGTGGCCAGATTCCGGAGCAGCACCCGAGGATCTATCGAACCTCCAGCCCGATGGTGGCGACTAGAAGGAACCCGGGCTACGAGTGGGTTTCCTATTTTGTTTCGTTCACTCTATTATAAAATTATTCTTTTGAGGCGTTTAGCCGACGAGCACATGTTAGCTTGATGCACCTTTACTTACTGTTGCCTACGGACTATAAACATGATTAACAGATCCTAGGGTTGATCATGTATGACTTAACTCTTGCAAGTCCTTGCATTTTGTACGACTAGCTTCATGATCAGCTGATATGTAATATTTGGGACGCCTTTTATTGTATATTTGGTGGTCAAACATCTTGTAACTATATTACTTGCTTGAGATTGAGACAATAGGCTTGACCTTAAGAGACCGTTGGCTTGTAGTAAACCCTTATATCTAGACAGCCGTGACCGTATAGCGAGATGGTCTTATTTAATATACGTAGCTGGCTATGTTCGCCCCCGCTCTCCAGTATTCTGGTTCCGGGGCGTGACATGGTTTAAGTGGTGGCCCATGTAGGTCTTGTCAATCAAGAAATGTGAGGGTTTACCGAATAGATGTCTCAATCAGTATTCGCCCTTGATCTCTGCTCGTATTTTCAAATCCCTGAAATTCTTGCCCCGATCACATGCTTGTATCGTTGATCTGTCCTGGTCCTTTCTCATTATTTTCCCTGTGTCGTCTTCTTCAGCGGTACTGTACCTGACCCTATCGATCAGCAAGGCGGAGCAACTCCTTGTGGACCAGTAACCCGGAGATCAAGCCCAGCATTCTGGAGTTGCCTCCCGAGTTATACCTACTGGAGGAGAGCCCCCAGTTCAACCCGTTCAGCCTGCCGAACCGGATGATGGCACCTTGGTAGGTCTCATCAGGGCCTTGATAACTTCTTAAGATCGTAGAGGAGACGCCTTGCACCAGGCAGTGGCAGATGCCTTGACCAGAGGCGGTCATCCGGGGAACAGCGCGGCCAACAGCTTCAAGCGCTTGAACCCTTCGTTCTTCGACGGAAGTGAAAATGCGATTGTCGCGGACGCTTGGCTTCAGGATACCGAGGTGGTTCTGGAAGCAGCTAGGACACCTGAGAATGAGAAGGTGGCCGTGGTACAGCTGCAGTTGCTGGATTTAGCTCGCAGTTGGTGGGCAGCACAGGCCATGGGATTAGTGGCGCCTATTTTTTGGACAGCATTTAGAGAGAGATTCCAGACGAAGTATTTTGATGTTGTAGCTCGGTACGACCTGCAGACGAGATTTACCAACTTGAAGCAAGGAGGCAGAACGGTCGACAGTTATGCGACTGAGTTTTTTAGACTCAGTAGGTTTGTCCCCACCTTGGTGGCGACCGAGTTTGATAGGGCCCAGCGGTTCCAGCAGGGACTGCATTTGGAGATCTTGCTGGCAGTTGAGCAGTTCGAGCACCAGACAGTTCGATGCAGTATTGAGGGCAGCTAGGAGGCAATGAGTATACCTCCCAGAGGATCGTAGATAGGACCGGAGGTAGGAAGCGGTCCCACAGTCAGATGCACCAATCATCAGCTCCAGCCCTGGCAGCTAGAAGTTTGACTATTGGAACTCCTGAGGCGGGCAGCCTCAGTGACGTCGATTCAGCATTCGACTCCTGACGTACCCGCAGCAGCAGAAGCAGAAGCAGACTTCCGCGATGGGATGTTCTCATTGTGGGAAGCCAGGCCATGTGGTAGCAGATTGTCGTATGGTGCAAGGATTGTGCCTGGCTTGTGGAGCGGCAGATCACAAGATAGGGGCCTGCCCTAATAGGGGTAGTTCATCCTCTTCCAACCTAACCAGTCCATCGGTTAGGGGACCAGTACCTATGCAGCAGCAGCAGTACCCGAGGCCATTGTTGCCTCAGGCCCTAGGCATTTCATCAGCAGAACCAGCAGCAGTATACCCAAGCCTAAGTGCAGAGCAGACAGAGATGTTTCCAGCAGAGGGGACCCACAGCTAGAGGTCAGGCCATGATGATGGCTATGGATGAAGAAGTTGCACCAGGTGAGGTAGTGGCAGGTACTATTCTCGTCAACTCCTTTCCAGTATCGGTATTATTTGATTCTGGTGCATCGCATTCATTCATGTCTGCACGATTCGTGACACGGATAGGATTGGAGCCAGAGTCATTATCAGTAAGACTCAATATACTTACTGGTAATGGTCTTGTGGGAGTAGATCGAGTGTTTTTCCTCGTGTCGAATCGTAGTTAGCGGTAGAGAGTTCCCCGCTAGATTTATAGAATTCCCTATGGCAGACTATGATGTAGTCCTAGGCATAGATTGGTTGAGGAACCAGTATGCTAGGATAGACTGTCATGTTGGCAGGGTTGTTTTCAGCATTCCAGGAGAGCCAGAGTTTTCATTTTCCAGAGGTGCGGTGGAGCCATCTTCTCCAGTATTGCGGATGGCAGTAGCAGCAGCGCAGTTACCCCGGATAGTTGAAGAGTTTCCAGATGTCTTCCCAGAGGAACTTCCAGGGATGCCGCCAGAGCGAGAGATTGAGTTCACTATAGACTTGATCCCCAGAACAGCACCAGTATCAGAGAGAGTCTACAGGATGGCGCCTTCAGAGTTGGAAATTTTATACAAGATGATTGAAGAACTCAGGACCAAGGGATTCATTCGTGCAAGTGGATCGCCTTGGGGAGCCCCGATGCTTCTTGTGAAAAAGAAGGATGGTACGTCCAGGCTATGTGTAGATTATCGTACCTTGAACTCAGTGACAATCAAGAACAGATACCCTCTCCTGAGGATAGATGACTTGTTTGATCAACTCAAAGGGACTTAGTATTTTCAAAGATAGACTTGCGGTCAGGATACCACCAGATCAGAGTCAGAGAGCAGGACATCCCTAAAGACAGCTTTTCAATCGAGGTATGGACATTGGGAGTTTCTTGTTATGCCCTTTGGAGCGACCAATGCGCCGGCAGTATTCATGGACCTCATGAATCGCATTTTTATGCCCTACTTGGATCAGTTCGTGATCGTAGTTCCTAGATGATATCTGGTCTACAGCAAGAGCGAAGCAGAGCATGAGCAGCATCTCAGAGTCGTCCTTCAGACGCTTAGAGAGCACCAGTTTTACGCCAAGTTCAATAAATGCGAGTTCTGGCTCGATCGTATTTCGTACTTGGGTCATATCATTACTCGAGGAGGAGTAGAAGTGGATCCCCAGAAGATTGTGGCTATCGAGACATGGCCAGTACCTAGTTCAGCGGTAGAGGTTCGCAGCTTCCTTGGATTGGCCGGCTACTACCGGCGATTTATTTCAGATTTTGCAAGGATTTCAGCGCCGATGACCCAGTTGACCCACAAGGATGTGCAGTTTGCTTGGACAGCAGAGTGTCAGGAATCATTTGAGAAGTTGAAGCGAGGTTTGATAACGGCCCCCATTCTCACACTTCCAGATGGGACCGGAGGATTCACAGTTTATTGCGACACTTCAGGCAGAGGATTGGGGTATGTCTTGATGCAGCATGGGAAGGTAATATCTTATGCATCACGTCAACTTCGTGATCATGAGAAGAATTACCCGACCCACGACTTGGAGCTGGTAGCAGTAGTGTTTGCACTTAAGCTTTGGCGGCACTACTTGTATGGAGATAGAGTGGAGATATTTACTGATCACAAGAGCCTGAAGTATGTTTTCATCCAGAAGGACCTTAATATGCGGCAGAGGAGATGGCTTAAGCTATTGGTGGACTACGATGTGGACTTGTAGTACCATCCAGGGAAGGCCAACGTTGGAGCAGATACGTTAAGCAGGAGAGCCGGAGTTTATTTCCTGACGGCGCAACCAGAGTTTTTGGAAGATCTTCAGAAGATGGGAATAGAAGTGGTTCTTCCTACCAGTGTAGCATTGATGGCCAGTCTACAGATTCAGTCCAGCATAGTTGGGAGGATCCGGGTAGCGCAGTCTACAGATTCTAAGCTTCAGCGGCTCAGAGCAGAGTATGAGGCAGGAAGAAGACCAGAGTTGTGCATTCATGAATATGGTACACTTCGGCACGGCACTCGTCTTTGTGTACCCAGTGGAGACATCAGACAGGAGGTCATGGCATAGGCTCACAGCTCGCAATATTCTATTCATCCCGGTGGCACGAAGATGTACCGTGATATTCGTCAGCACTTCTGGTAGGAATGGCATGAAGAGGGAGATAGCCCGGTTTGTCTCTCGGTGTTTGGTTTGCCAGCAGGTTAAAGCTGAACATCAGAGGCCCGCTGGACTTCTTCAGCCTTTGCCAATTCCAGAATGAAAGTGGGAGCATGTGGCCATAGATTTTGTGACTGGATTGCCTAGATCCCCAGCTGGTCGAGATGCTATTTGGGTTATAGTTGACCGGCTCACTGAAAGTGGCTCATTTTCTTCCTATTCAGAGTGGGGCAGTCCACGGCTCAGCTAGCAGAGATGTACCTCAGGCAGATTGTCAGGCTTCACGGTGTGCCCGTCAGTATCACCTCGGACCGAGATTCAAGGTTTACATCATACTTTTGGCGTAGCCTGCAAGAGAGTTTGGGAAACTCGTCTCCAGTTTAGCTCAGCTTATCATCCGCAGACAGATGGTCAGTCAGAGCGCACAATCCAGACTCTTGAAGACATGTTGAGATCTTGTACCCTTGACTTCGGCAGTTCGTGGGAAGACCACCTGCATCTGGTAGAGTTCTCGTACAACAATAGCTTCCAGGCCTAGCATCCAGATGGCACCATTCGAGGCTCTGTACGGTAGGAAGTGTAGATTCCCGCTAGCGTGGGATGATGTTGGAGAGAGGCAGATGCTCGGTCCAGAAATGATTGCCCAGACGGTTGAAGTAGTCTGAAAAGTCAGGGATCATCTTCGAGTTGCCCAAGATCGCCAGCGGCATTGGGCCGATGCCCATCCGCGTCCCTTAGAGTTTGTTATCGGCGACCATGTATTCCTTAGGATCTCGCCTAACCGCGGCATCATTCGCTTTGGCGTACGGGGAAAGCTTAATCCTAGGTATATAGGGTCGTTCGATATCGTAGAGCGAGTAGGAGATGTGTCCTATCATCTCGCTCTTCCGCCGTCGTTGAGTGAGGTGCATGATGTATTCCATGTATCCCAATTACGATGGTACGTCCCGGACCCGAGCCATATCCTGGACCATTCGAAATTGGTTGTTGGTACCAACCTTTCGTATGAGGAAAAGCCCATGTCTATTTTGGACCGGAGGGAGAAGATACTCAAGAACAAGACTATTAGTTTAGTTCGTGTTGCTTGGGGTCATCACTCTCTGGGTGAGTCAACGTGGGAGTGTGAGGATGATATCCGATCGTGATATCCCTATCTGTTTGACTCGTAAGGTACAATGTCTTCCTTATGCCTTATGCTTTTCATTTCTTGATTGCATGTATGATTGTATGATTGAACTGCTTAGTGTAGATGTTGTTGCTTAATGTAGCTTGCCGTGGCAGTCTCTAGCTCCTTGATTAAATTTCGAGGACGGAATTCTTTTAAGGTGGGTAGAGTTGTCACCCCCGTTTCTCGTATTTCGTATTCATGCTCGTAATCGGATTTTGGCCTGTATTTTTTTTATTTATTTTCTCAACTTGTGGAAATTTTGAGTTTTCTCGTATTTTGGGTTTCGGCTCAGCTCGGTTTTAATTGGTTTGGTTTGAGTTGGTTTGACTTTAACCCAAGAGGAACACCTTAGCTATACTCCACCCTCATTCCACCACAACCATCCCCATTAAATCCCACCTAACTTTTCTCTCTCCTCTTTACTCTCTATTAATTTCTTCCATCTTCTTCTTCCTTCTTCCACACAACATCCCACCCATAGGCAAGTGCACCTTGCCACCAAATAAGCACCACTTTTTATTTGTCCATTAGCTAGATTAGGCCATGGAGAACAACATTAGAACTTGACATTTTGTGATTTGGGGTCTCCATTGTTCTAGATCTAAGTTTTTTCCTATTTTCGGATTTGCATGGTTTTGATCTATTTTAGTTGGGATTTTGTGGGTTTTGATATTCCTATGTTGGAGAGAATCAAATTTCACCCAAGATAGAACTTTAAAAATCCAGATTTGGAGTTGTGATGGCCAAGTTGTGGTGTTTTGAAGTTTTTGGGAGCCATTGGAGCTCCTTCTCAGCAATGGAGAAGAAGACCTGCTGCGTCGCGCCTTTGCGTGCGCACTGATCCTGCTGCGTCGCGCCTTTGCGCGCGTGCTGAAACCGCCTGCGCCGTGCTCTTGCGCGCGCGCTGATCTCGCCAAGCAGCTGCGCGCCTGCGCCCCCCTTGTGCACCCGCATGCGCGCTTGCCTCCCCCTTGCGTGCCCGACTGCTGCGCCCCCCTTGCGTACCCGCTTGCCCGTGCCCCCTGCGCGCTTGCCCCCTGTGCACTCGGCCATGCGTCTCTGCGCACTCGGCTATGCGCCCCTGCGCACTCGGCCATGCGCCCCTGCGCACTCGGCCCCGTGCCCCCTGCGTGCTTGGCACCCTGCGCCCCTTGGTGCGCTGCGACCATTCCCAAGCGCGTCACTTGGTGCCGCTTACCCGAGCCCCTTGCCTGGCACACCCTGTGCCATGGCTTCCCTTCCTGACCCTTGGTGTTTCCCTTGGTCCTCGGTTTCTCTCTTGCTGATTTTGTTTTCTGAGGTCCTGATGCCCACAGCACAACTTGACTTGACCCGACACGTCCTGACACGATTTTTTGTGGCTTTAACTTAAAATTTGCAACCTGTGATTAATCTCCTGTAACTTGATAATTTGATAAGTGGCCCGTGGCGGCGCACTCTAGCCTTGTAACTTGTAACTTGTAACTTAACCTGACTTGATGCTGTTGCGACAGCTGACTAAACTTGACTCTTGTAACTTGCTCTGACACCGTGGGTGTTCCTGCTTGCTTGCTTGTGCAATCCACCTGTCTTGTCTTGCATCATGTCTAGGACGTGACTCCCCTGGTTCCCACGGTCAGGGATTCGCACTGAATATGGAATTAGGCTAATGACTAGATCTAACTATAGTTCATGGAGAATTTCCATTCACAGGCGATCTCGTTATCTGGGCACTTTAATTGGACTTGTAGCTTGCCGACGAGTAGAGCACATTTCCAGCACACTGTCATGTGTTGCACCCTCTAAGTCACCTAAGGGTATATCGTCTCCGGGGCGATGTACACAATCATACTCTCAACCCGCGGAAGGATAACTGGATAGTCTGCAGGGCTTGGGACTGGAGAATTCTCATTGCATCTTGTTAGTAATTAGGCTTGTGATAACCCTAGTTAGTTAAAGTAGTAAGCCGTAGTAATTGCTTGGCCGCTTATGAATGGATGGTGTCCAGTCCCTGTCTTAGTCTCGTCTAGTCCCTGTACCCTGTTACTCCTTTGCATGATTGTTTTACTTATCTTTAGCAATAAATGGATAGAGACAGTGCTATTCAGGCGAAGGGTTACAACCCCGGTCCTTGTTTGGTTTACGGGTTGTAATCTGGCTTCCGGAATGGTTCCATGTCCCTAGTCGTTTATTGTCCTGTTGTACTTTTATTACTTGCACTTTCTTTCATTTTCTTATGTTCTAATATGCTGGCTTTTGTTCTTATTTCGTAGGCCTCCCTTGTGGCACTTGCTCTTTCTGGGGTTTAACCCAGCTGGTTTTGTGTGGCCAGATTTCGGAGCAGCACCCGAGGATCTACCGAACCTCCAGCCCGATGGTGGCGACTAGAAGGAACCCGGGCTACGAGTGGGTTTTCTATTTTGTTTCGCTCACTCTATTGTAAAATTATTCTTTTGAGGCGTTTAGCCGACGAGCACCTGTTAGCTCGATGCACCTTTACTTACTGTCTGCCTACGGGCTGTAAACATGATTAACAGATCCTAGGGTTGATCATGTATGACTTAACTCTTGCTAGTCCTTGCATTTTGTACGACTAGCTTCATGATCAGCTGATATGTAATATTTGGGACGCCTTTTATTGTATATTTGGTGGTCAAACATCTTGTAACTATATTACTTGCTTGAGATTGAGACAATAGGCTTGACCTTAAGAGACCGTTGGCTTGTAGTAAACCCTCATATCTAGACAGCCGTGACCGTATAGCGAGATGGTCTTCATTTCAATATACGTAGCTGGCTATGTTCGCCCCCGCTCTCCTAGTATTCTGGTACCGGGGCGTGACAGGATATCCTGCTCTCTGACTCTGATCTGATGGTATCCTGACCGCAAGTCAATCTTCGAGAATACTGCTGCCTCCTTGAGTTGATCAAACAAGTCATCTATCCTCGGAAGAGGGTATCTGTTCTTGATTGTCACTGAGTTCAAGGTACGATAATCTACACATAATCTAGATGTACCATCCTTCTTTTTCAAAAGAAGCATCGGGGCTCCCCAAGGCGATCCACTTGTACGAATGAATCCCTTGGTCCTGAGTTCTTCAATCATCTTGTACAAAATCTCCTAATTCTGACGGTGCCATCCGGTAGACTCTCTCCGACACTGGGGCTGTCTCTAGGATCAAGTCGATAGTAAACTCGATCTCTCGCTATGGCGACATTCCTGGAAGCTCTTCTGGGAAAACATCTGAAAACTCCTCGACTATCCGGGGTAACTGTACTGCTGCTACTGCCATCCACAATACTGGAGGAGAAGGTTCAACTTTGCCTCAGGGAAAAGAAAAACTCTGGCTCGCCTGGAATGCTAAAAATAACCCTGCTAACATGGCAGTCTATCCTAGCATACTGGTTCCTTAACCAATCCATCCCTAAGACCACATCATAATCGACCATTGGAAACTCTATCAATCTAGGCGGGGAACTCTCTACCGCTAACCACGATCCGACACGAGGAAAATACTCTATCTACTCCGACAAACCGTTACCAGTAAGTATATTGAGCCTTACTGATAATGACTCGGGACTCCAGTCCTATCCGTGTCGCAAATCGTGCAGACATGAATGAATGCGATGCACCAGAATCAAATAACGCTGATGCTGGAAAGGAGTTGACGAGAATAGTACCTGCCACTACCTCACCTGGTGCCAATCCTTCTTCTACGGTCATCGCCATCGCCTGACCATGCCCTCCTGGGTGCGGGTCCCCTCTGCTGAAAATCTCTCTGTCTGCTCTGAATCAGGGCTTGGGCTTGTGCATACTGCTGGGGGTATTACTGCTGGAAGGCTTGTGCCTACGTCGGCAATGGCCTCTGAGGCTGATACTGTTGTTGTTGCTAGACTGGTGCTGGGGCTAGGTCCCCTCATCGAAGGACTAGTAAAGTAGGACGACGATGAACTACCCCTATTCGGGCAGGATCCTATCTTGTGATCCGCTGCCCCATAAGCTAGGCAAAATTCCTGCGCCCTGTGACATTCTGCCACCACATGTCCTGGCTTCCCGTAATGTGAACATCCCACTGCGGAAGAGTGCTTCTGCTTCTGCTGCTGAGGGTTCGTCAGGGTTGAATGCTGAACCTGACATCACTGAGGCCGCTCGCCTCGGGGTTCCAATTGTCAAAGCCCTAGCTGCCGGGACTGGTGCTGAAGACTGATTCATGTGGCCATGAGATCGCTTCCGACCTCCGGTCTATCCACGATCCTCTGGGAGGTATACTCGTGCCTCCTGGCTGCTCTCAATACCGCATCAAAAGTTTGATGCTCAAACTGTCTCACTGCCAATAAAATCCCTAGATGGAGCCCCTGCTGGAACCTGCTGGGCTCTGTCGAACTCGGTCGCTACCAAGGTGGGAGCAAACCGACTAAGTCTCGAAAACTCAGCCGCATATCCGTCGACCGTCCTGCCCATCTGTTTCAGATTGGTGAACCTCGTCTGTAGATCGTACCGAGCTACAGCATCGAAGTACTTGGTCTAGAATCTTTCTTGGAATACTTCCCACGCAATATGTGCCACTAATCCAACTGGCCTATGCCGCCCACCAGCTACGGGCAAGATCCAATAACTGTAGGCGTACTACTACCACCTTCTCGTTCTCAGGCGTCTTCGTCGCTTCTAGAATCACTTCTGTATCCTGCAGCCAAGCATCTGCGGCAATCGCATCCTCACTGCCAGTCGAAGAAGGGAGGGTTCAAGCGCTTGAAGCTGTTGGCTGGCTGGTTTCTTTGATGACCGCCTCTGTTCAGAGCATCTTGTACTTCCTGGTGCAGGGCGTCGCCCCGACGATCTTGAGATGCTAGTAATGTCCTGATGAGACCCACCAAGGTGCCATCATCAGGCTCTGCAGGCTGGACTGGCTGAACTGGTGGCTCTTGACCTCCAGTAGACATGACTCTGGAGGCTACTCCTGAATGCTGGGCTTGATCTCCAGGTTGCTGCTGGCCCACGGGAGGTGCTCTGCCTTGCCGATCGGTAGGACCAGGAACAATGCCGCTGAAGAAGACGACACATGGAACAATAAGGAAGGACCATGACAGATCAAAGACACAAGCATGTGAGCAGGTCAAGAATTCAGGAATTTAGAGGGTACGAGCAGAGATCAAGGACGAGTGCTGATTGAGACATCTATTCAGTAAACCCTCACATATCTTGATTTACAAGACCTGCATAGGCCACCACTTAAACCATGTAATGCCCCAGAACCAGAATACTGAAGAGCGGGGACGGACATAGCCAGCTACGTATATTGAAGTGCAACCCACCTCGCTATACGGTCACGACTGTCTAGATACATGAGGGTTTAACTACAAGCCATCAGTCTCTTATGGTCATGAACAAGCCTATTGTCTCAATCTCAAGCAAGCAATAACAGTTACAAGATGTCAGAGCACCAAATATACATAGTAAGGCGTCCCATGCATTACATATTTGGATGATCATGAAGCTAGTCATACAAAATGCGAAGACTAGCAAGAGTTTCAGTCATACATGTTCAACCCTAGGATTTGTTAATCATGCTACAGCCCGTAGGCAGATAGTAAGTAAAGTGCAATCAAGCTAACACGTGCTTGTCGGCTAAACGTCTCAAAAGAATATGTTTACAATAGAGTGGAAGAGCAAAATAAACCCACTCATTGCCAGGGTTACGCCTGGTGGTCACCATCTGGCTGGGAGGTAGGGAGATCCTCTGGAGCTGCTCCGGTATCTGGCCACGCAAAACCAGCTGGGTTAGATCCCAGAAAGAGCAAGTGCCACAAAGGAGGCTTCACTTAAGAACTAAAACCAGCATATCAGAACATAAAATAAGAAGATAATTAAGATATGAAATATAAATAGGGCAATAAATATCAAGAGATGAGAAGTTATTCCGATCAGTTATTGACAGGGTAAACATAAGCAATCATGTTACTGAAGTAACCAGGTACTAGAATAAGACAAGGCTTAGACTCCATCCAACATTCACGGCCAAGCAATAAGTACGGCTTGATACTTTAACTAGCTAGGGTTATCACAGGCCTAGTTACTAGCAAGATGCAATGAGATTATTCCAACAGCCACAAGCCCTGCAGACCATCCAGGTTATCCAGGTCGAATATCCGTTCATGAAGGGTGTAACACATGACAGTGTGCTGGAAATGTGCCCTACTCGTCGGCAGGCTACAAGTCCACTTGTGCGCCCAGATAACAGAATTGCCTGTAGCTGAAAGTCTCTTCGTGACTACTGGATTATTTTAGTTGTTAGCCTTAGTCAATTTCAGTAGGTACCCCTGACCGTGGTACTCAGGGGTCCCCGTCCTAGATATGATACAAGACAATACTGGTTCATTTGTACAAATACAATTGCCCACGGTGTCCAGGCCATTCATCCTTGTCATAGTCGTGCTAGCTGTCGTAATAGCATATCGAGGTATATCATGTCAAGTTTACTTGTCAAGAGTGCACCACGACGGGCTACTATCATGTCATATTACTTGTCAAGAGTGCACCACGAGGGGTCACTATCGTGTTCATGGAACATGTATAAATTTATATGGTACAAGCATTCTGTCAAGGGACCCAAGTTACACAGAGGGTCATGAGACATAAGCATAAATGTAACAACCAGAATAATAAAAAGGGCAAAGGCTGTGGAAAAGAGCCATGCGGCCCGGGAGCCAAGGGTCATGGCCTATGCGGCCAAAAGATAGTCATACGACAAAGGGGTGCAGGGTCATGCGGCTAAGGAGGGTGCAGGGCCATGCGGCTCGGGCTCATGCGGCATGGGGCGCATGCGGCTCGGGCTCATGCGGCTAAGGGAACAGGGCTATGCGGCCAGGGGGAAAGGGCTCATGCGGCATAGGGGGAAAACGGGCTCATGCGGCTAAGGGAACATGGGCTCATTAGGCTAGGAGGACATGGGCTCATACGGCCAGGAAGGAGACATGCATATGCGGCAAGGTCAACCGTAGCCATGCGGCAAAGGCCAACCGAAGCCATGCGGCTAAGGGGGAAACATGCATATGCGGCAAGGTCAACCGAAGCCATGCGGCTAAGGGGAAACATGCATATGCGGCAAGGTGGATGAGAGTCATACAGGCAGTAGATGAGGGTCTCATACGACAGGGCTGAATAAGGGTCATGCGGCCAAGGGGGAAACCGCATAAAGACCGAAATGCTTATGCAACCAAAAGAAGCCGCAGGGGACTTGCCGCATGAAAAAGACATGCAGTCAAGCACTGTTTGTAACGCCCCAGAACCAAAATACTGGAGAGCGGGGGCGAACATAGCCAGCAACGTATATTGAAGTGCAATCCACCTCACTATACGGTCACGGCTGTCTAGATACATGAGGGTTTACTACAAGCCATCAGTCTCTTATGGTCATGAACAAGCCTATTGTCTCAATCTCAAGCAAGTAATAACAGTTACAAGATGTTAGAGCATCAAATATACAATAGTAAGACATCCCATACATTACATATTTGGATGATCATGAAGCTAGTCATTACAAAATGTGAAAACTAGCAAGAGTTTCAGTCATACATGATCTACCCTAGGATTTGCCAATCATGTTACAGCTCATAGGCAGACAATAAGTAAGGTGCAATCGAGCTAACACGTGCTCGTCGGCTAAATGCCTCAAAAGAATAATTTTACAATAGAGTAGGGAGAGCCAAAATAAACCCACTCGTTGTAAAATTATTCTTTTGAGGCAGTTTAGCCGACGAGCACGTGTTAGCTCGATTGCACCTTACTTATTGTCTGCCTACGGGCTGTAACATGATTGGCAAATCCTAGGGTTGATCATGTATGAATGAAACTCTTGCTAGTTTTCACATTTTGTAATGACTAGCTTCATGATCATCCAAATATGTAATGTATGGGACTGCCTTACTATTGTATATTTGATGCTCTGACATCTTGTAACTGTTATTACTTGCTTGAGATTGAGACAATAGGCTTGTTCATGACCATAAAGACTGATGGCTTGTAGTAAACCCTCATGTATCTAGTCAGCCGTGACCATATAGTGAGGTAGATTGCACTTCAATATACGTAGCTGGATATGTTCGCCCCCGCTCTCCAGTATTCTGGTTCTGGGGCGTTACATGGTTTAAAGTGGTGGCCCATGCAGGTCAAAGGGGTCTTGTCGCATGAAAAAGCCATGCGGCTAAGTACTGTTCTTCTTCTCCACTTTTCCATGAAAGCCATGCTGCTTAGCTCCAAAATCCTTCATTGAAGGTCAGAATCCGAACTTCCATAGGTCAAAATGGGGTAGAACAAAATTCTCTACAACCTGGAACACTCAAAACTTAAAAATAACAAGGTTTAATAGATCAAAATCCAAGAAATTTGAAAATGCAACAAGCTTAGATCTACACGAAATGAGCCATGGAAATTAAAAGTGCTAAGTGCTAATGTGTCTTAGAATCTCGTGAGGAAGAAAATGGAACAATAAAACTTGAGTTCCTCCATGAAGCAAGATGCACTTGCTGGTGGGAGAGGGGGTAGGTGGAGCTCTACGCCAAGAAGAAGAAGAAGAAGAAGAAGAAGAAGTAAATGATGAGTTATGAGGAGAGAGAAATGTAGGTAGGATATAAATGATGATGGTGGTGGGGGTCGGTTGGGTTGGTTCACATGCAAAATCGAACCAAGCCGAACCAAGCAAATGAAAGGTTAGAATAAACCATGCAATGAGACAGACAACACGAGTCAAAATATGTACATGTATACCAAAATACGTAATACGAACTACGGGCGTCACACTATTCTTCTTCTCCAACTTTTCCGATAAGAAGAACCATGAAAGCCATTGCTTCCAAGCTCCATTAATCCTTCATCTAAGGTCAGAATCCAGACTTCCATAGGTCGAAATGGGGCAGAATAAAATTCTCTACAACATGGAACCATCAAAACTTAAAAATAATAAAGCTTGATAGATCAAAACCCTATAAATCCAGAAATGCAATAAGCTTAGATCTACATAAAATGAACCATGGAAATTAAATATGCTAAGTACTAAAGTGTCTTAGAATCTCGTGAGGAAGACAATAGAACAATAAAACTTGAGTTCCTCCATGAAGCAAGTTGCACTTGCCTAAGTCACTCTTGGTAGGTGGAGAGAGTTAATGGAGGAAGAAGAAGAAGTAAATGAAGAAGTAAATGAGGAGAGAGAAAGGGGTTGGTGGCTCATAAAGGAAGAGAGTGGGTGGTAGGTGGGGTTGGTCCACATGCAAAAACCGAACCAAGCCGAACCAAGCAAACTGAACCGAACCAAGCAAATGAAATGCCAAAATAAACCATGCAAGAAGACATACAATATGAGTCAAAATACGTACACGTATACCAAAATACGTAATACAAACTACGGACGTTACATTTTTATATGCTTTCCCCAATTGCTCTATATTCATTTGTCTCTCCTATTGTACTTTATCTCTATAAATTGTTCATCAAGTATTACATTATTATTTATATTTCTATAGTGCTTGTCAATTAATTGGAACTGCTATTTGAGTTGTACTTTGCTCCAATCCTGACCGGATAATATTTTTTAGATGGCTTAGACTATTGTCCTACCTACTATGAGCAGGGGTATACGAGGGATGCACACAGGAGTCCCAGGAGGATCTTGCCTAGAGAGAGCCCTAGAGTAGCTTAGAGCTAGCATTTCATATTGTATCGGATTATTCCGAATGTGTGTTGAGACTTATCATTATCTTCAGGATATGTATTTATTTGTCTTAGAATTCTAGACTTAATTTGTATCATGACTATGCTACTATCCAAACGTCTTTATCTTCTATTCCAATATCGTGATCTATCTTCCTTTAGATCTTGTGATTGAGATAATATATTTTATGTCACATTATTCCTCCATTCAGAGATGATAGGATATATCTCATATTGTTAGATGTAGATGATATAGACGACTTATACAGCGTTCTACTGCCGACACTACGGCGTAGGCTGGACGTACCTACGTCCTCGTGCCCCTAAATAGGGTGCGGGTCGTGATTGTGGTGAACCTTGGAGTTTGGTGTTTTGTAGAGAGGACAATGGTGTATGGTGTTTTGTATGAACCATGTGAGGGTATGTAAGTGTCTGGGTTGAGTTTAGAATAGATTTGGGCTAAGTCAAACCAGTAGCTCATTAGGACTAAAGATTGTGTCATTGGAATTTGTAATAAATATAAAATATGTAGAAGTCTAATTATGTGTGACACAAATGTCATGGATGTCGTAAGCTTAATATAATGTCATAGTTATACAATGATTGCAAGGAACATGTTGAAGTTGTGTCTCAAATTTTCGATTGGAACTGACATAGGTGGAAAGCTTAGATTTGAGTTAGAAATATACACGAATGTTGTGAAATTAAAAATAGTGAACAAGAAAATATATCTGAGTAGGACATGATATACCAAAATGAATGTGGACTCATCTAGAACACGATTATGGAATTTGTTTTGAGGAATTGGCCAATGTTGTTCTTCAAAAATCAAAGCTACGACAACTTATATTTATAGTCAAAAATTTAAAATGGAAGTATAAATTATTAAAATAATTAATCTAAATAATTCTAAAATTTAGAGTGCTTACATATTATGATCTATCTTGTGATTTATGATCATGACTTGTGACTTTATGATCGTTTTGTGCCGTGACTTGTTTATGAGTACTAGTTGGACGAGAAAAATATTTAGTATACATGTGGGCTACCCAGAACTATCCCATTAGTCTTGCGTTCCTAATAGAAAGCGCACATCACATGTGCGTCATGTCGTATCTTACCCCCTAGCCGCCCACATGTGGAACACGGTATTTCAAACACTTAGAATAAATATGTTTTTTTAATTCATGCCATGTTATTCTTGCTTATCATGATTAGCCAGTTAATGTTAGATATTTATTTACATGGTTATTAGTTTTTATATAGTTTCATATTATTTCCTTGGCTACTCGCATGCTCCTTTATCTTGTTTTATTTCACCACTATTACATGTATTCATAGTTAGTATTTGGTTATGGCTAACATATGTGTAAGTGGTACTTGATCCAATCCTGATTGGATAACTATTTTTTAGGTGTTACCTCTCTCTTTGGACCTTTGGACCACATGTTGAGCCATAGGCCCTGAAGCTATTCCGGGAGATACACGATTATCTCTGCTTTATTCATTTTCTAGACTCTTTTCTTTCATTTCCTAGTTATTTCCATTTGCTACCAGATTTGTCTCTGGAAAACTCTTGTTAGTTTTGTATTAATCTGTAAACAAACACTTGAAATCTTATGTCTTTGATTTAATAAAAATTGATTATCATTTATTGTGTTATCCTCCTTTAGCCACTGTGAATAAGTTTAAATTTTGATCGTTGAGGTATAGACAGCACACTATCGCCGATGCTGCGGCATATGCTGGGCGAGCCTCGCCAACCGTGCCCTAACATGCGGGTGCAGGTCGTGACACATTTTTGTGCGGGTCGTGACATAAAGTCTAAACCACCTTCACTTTTAGAGTTTGATCAGTTTTCTTGTAACAAGTAATGAATGGAACAATATTTTTTTAATGAATTTTTTCTTTTGTTGATTTGGATATTTGGTTCAATTAACAACACAAGTAAAGGAAAATAACACATGTAAAGATGATAAAAGTGCGTGTTCCTTATTTTGTGATTAAAATAAGCATACAAGTTTGGAAGTTATAACAATTACAATAAAAAAAGAAATAAGATACCAAACTATATTAAGCTTAAGGATATCAAACGACAACATATTTTCTGACTAAAACTATCCCTACTCCTAAGTTAATTGATGATGAAACAAAACAATTTTTTTGTTTAAAAAAAGACTGAAACGAAAGGTAGAGATGATATGTTCAAGAACCTTCTCAAGATACAATCTGATAATCATATGTCTGTCCAAAATCATGATACTCAGAATCCTCGTCATACTAGTAAGCAAGGCTACGATAAACCATAGAGTCTGAAACTAAGGTACATACCTCTAGAATCATGGTATTTAAAATTTTTGCATTGCCGCTAGCTTGGCTGCGAAAACCTTAAATTCCCACACCCGAGAAATACATCCAAAATCAGACTATATGTCCTCACCATGCCAGCTAATATGACTATAGAAGACTCTAGATTCCATAACTGAGGCGACTTAGCCCATAGATTTATCTTGGTAGAAAATTAAATCAACAATGAACACCAAGAATCAAATTCATCAACGAACAAGGAAGGTAGACAGAAACTGTCGGAATCGAATTTCGAGATAGTTTATAACGAGATTCTCAAGGGTCATCCCAGGAATCTCTCAAGGAATTCTAACTGTGATTGAGTATCCTCTCATTCTAAAACCTATTCCTTATCTCTTATCGTAGGTGCGCAGCAGTACAACTAATCGTCGTACTACCACGACTTCGCACTAATGCGAATCTCGACCTGCATGAGCCACCACTAAAAACGTGTTACGACCCGCACCCGGTGTAGGGGCACGAGTATGTGGGTATGTACAGCATACGCCACAGTATCGACGGTAGAACGCTGTCCTAGGTCACAACCAACTAACACAATATCAAAAGCTGACTAACAAGATATACTCTCCGAATAGAGGACAATCTCAGAAGATACAACTCAATCACAGTTCTAAGATGGAAATAGCACGATAAGATAGATATGAAATCTCAAAATAGAAATACAAACAGAAGGAAATAAGTCCAAGTGTCTAAATGACACTTACATCTCAACATCCACAAAATACAATCAAGGACAACAAATATGATAAGCAGCCTAGCTATCTAGCCTAAGGGATAGGGATGATGTCCTCAGCTAGAGCTGGATCCTCCTGTGGGTCCAACTCACAAGTGTCGTCTAGATGGGCTCCATAGTAGGTTGTGCAGAAATCCTCAGTATCATCTGTAATATTTTCAACAGGTCCAGTCAGGACAGGAACGAGCACATATCTCTCAAACAGTTCATATCATGACAGGAAATGTACAACAAGCAATAGAATAATATACATGAAACGCTGTAAGACATGAACAAGAACAGTATAAATAGACAAATCTGAGTACATGAAACAGTTTTATAGAAAATAAGAACTATAGTGAAATATAAGTGATTTAGAGCAAAAGATGGTTATATAGTCGGCTTGGGTTGCACATGAAGTACCATGTGTTGCACATAAAGAACACAGTTGCACAAGATGAAACAGAGTTGCACAAAATGGGATAGATCACATAACCATTTATACTCACCCCTACCCCCAATCAATACACAATGATCCAGTCAAGTTACGTTACCTGTACAAGAGGTTTTATCCATGAAGCTCATGTGATCATGAGAGTACAAGAGCGCACAAGAGTATACATGAATGGGGTATACAAGAAATACAAGATGTTCGAGAAAAGTATATGACAAGATGTATACGATGAACCTGGGGGGATAACATCGCACGACAAGATCCATATAGTACTAATCCGTGATAAGAATGTGACAGCATCAAGTAAAGTAGTCTAGAGCAAGAATATAAATCCTAGCAAGTAAAACGATCGGAGAATATACTCGCCTGATAACCTGAACAGCTAATATGTATAGATGTCCAAATTGGAGCCACAGGGTCCTATTTAGAGCAATACAGGTTACAATGTGTTCAATATATGATAATTAAAGTTTACAATACAATCTACATAATTCTAGGTCAATCTAGGTCAAAGTCAACTCTTGGTCAACCTTCTAGTCAAACTAGGTCAACATCTAAGCTAACTTGGTCAACTGTATAGGGTTTGGTCAAACTCTAGTCAACAAGTTCAATTAGGCCTATTGGGTCCATTCTAGGTCATACTATAGGCTAAGATACCAAGATACTACTTATAGATACTATATATACAATACCACTTATATATATACCATATATACCCTCACATTAAAACCCTCATCTATATCCATATACCCCAATACTTATATATACCTATAACATATATCATATATACCCTAACAAACAATATAGCCTAACATATATATAATCTAACATATATGATTCTTATATATATATATATATATATATATATATATATATATATATATATATATATATATATATATATATATATATATATATATATATATATATATATATGCATAAAAAATATATATATGCATAAATATATATATATATATATATATATATATATATATATATGCATAAAAAAATATATATATATGCATAAATATATATATATATATATATATATATATATATATATATATATATATATATATATATATATATATATATATATATATATATATATATATGTGTATCTAGCCCATAACTGAAACACACACACTATATAGTCTATAACCCACCTATAGATATATACTCTCATAATATATATAGATACTATAAAACCCCAAAAAATATATAACTCAAAAACCTAGGTAGCTAAAACAGGTACATGAAACCTCTTCTCAATACTCAAGCCTACACATACACTCAACTAATACGCTCACAGAGGTATACCCCACATATCTGATCTCAGAAATCAGAACTGAACCATCCCACATGTCTATACTCATATCTATATACATCACAAATATATATTCCTATATATACATACAATATAGGCAATAGCCCCAAACTGCTACACAACTCTAATAGCCTATAAGTCTAACACTTCCTATAACGAACTGAAACTCACTTCTCAATCTCAGGAAACTGGAATCCATGAATACCCCACATGACCACTTCTCATAACTCAGGAATCTCACATCTACTGCAACCTATATATATATATATATATATATATAACAGATAATATATAATCCCACATAGGAACATAATCTACACATCCAAAAATGCATAAGCAACAAGCCAACAACTGAACAAGGAAGGGGGTGTGCGTACAGGCAAGGGGGATGGGGTCTGTGTGTGTATCTAAGAATGCCAAGGCAAGTGTGAAGTGAGTGTCTCAGTGTTCAGACATGGTATCAGAGTGTATAGAGCTGCAAAGTGAATGCGTGTTAGTGAGTGAGAGTGAAGTGTCATAGGTAATTAGTGAAGGGTCCAAGTGTCATGCGTACATGTATCAAATGCAGTCAAGAGTGTCATGTGTTCAAAGTGTCATGTGTGCAGCAAAGATAAAGTGCAGACATGTGACAGCAGATCAATTCAAGTGCAGTGTCCAATTGTGTGCAACAAGTGCAAGGTGAGTGAATGTGGCAAGTGTGCCAATGGTTTTAGACCATGGTACAAAGTGTAACATCAGTGAACTAGGGTAGTGTGCAGTGAGTATGTAACACCCCAGTCCCAAAATAGAAGGACTAGAAACGTATCATGCCAGCTGTATACATACGTGAAAGGCTCGTATGTATACATAAGCTGTAAAATGTAGAAAGCCAAGACACTAATTTCATCCACAAAGATAAATAATAATATAAAAGCAACTTTGAGTTTGTCATGTATACAATCGTTGGACGGAGACAAATCCACTACCAACTAATTTAAATAGGGAAGAAATATACAGAGAAAGTGATTTAGTCGAGCGAAGGGGATGACGATCCAAAAGCAACATTTCGACGGAATAGAGCGCAAGTTATGGCCTTGGCTAGAGCACCTGCAGAAATCAAAAAACACACCTGGAGAAATCACCAGGTCCTCGGAGACACGTAACAAGATACAGGAAGAACATGGCATTATAACTGCAATATAAAAACTATAAAACTACCACACAACTGGGTCCCTAACCGTCTAAGTGATATGCACTTTGAGGACAACGTTCTACGCAGGGGCTGTAGGATCACGCAAGTAATAAAGAATGGCCGTCAAGTAGTGCTCATCCGAGTCACTATCGGCCGGGGCAGCAAGTAGCGCTCATCCGAGTCACTATCAACCCATAAATGTGTATAAAAATAAATGTAGCCCCTACGCTAATAGCTGTCCTCTCCTCCCCCCCCCAAATGATACTATACATGCGTCGTAACCACGACGTACCAACACATGTCACTTCCACAACATTGTTTTATACCTGATAACCGTCAAGTCCTCTAACATGCATCTATTGACATTTATTTTTATGCATGCGCACGGGGGATCAGCCAACACGCAAGTGACCTCTATATGTACTCTCAACTCACACACATCTCGTGATACAAACGTGACAAGTTAATGAGATGCATTGAGGTAGTCTCTTAACTCTAGGTCCACAGGTAAGAAAAAAATAAATAACTGAAAATAAAATTGCGGAAAATATACAATAACAGAATAATAAGGTGCAACTAAATGTAAGCAGTAAATATGGCAAGGTATCTTGCCTGGTGTGGCGTCTAGTGTGGTACAATCATCTGACATCTCCCAGTTTGTCTAACAGCCATGATTGATATATAGAGGTCCGAAATCGTGAGAAAATAGTTAAGCACGATTAGTCATGGTCAATGGGAATAATTGAGAAAATTATGTGGAGATAGATTCATGTACTAATTTAGAAAATAGTTTCATAATAATATTACGTAAATACTCGAAAAATATATCGTATTAGTAAAAATATATTTTTAGTTAAATATTTGAAGAATCAAATCATTTATAGGCAAAATCCTAATTTTTGTAAAAAATGTTTTTATATAGAAACTATTATTTCGTATACGAAAATTTTAAGTAATTATTCTAAAATAAGTTGTTTAGGCCAAAACTATAACTTGTCAAATATACACACATATAGCTCGAGAAAAATATTTTAGTGTGAAAACTTACTTGAAATTAGCAAAAGTAAATAAATCGTATAACTTCTAAAATAATAATGTAAAGAGTAATATTAACAAAACAATAATGATATTAATAATTAACTTATAACAACCTACATACCAGTAATATAACTGATTTATACACCAAATACTTATACCATATACAAAAATAATATAATAAAATAAAAAATAATAATACTATAATACAAATGTGGCCAGTTGATTTAACACACATGGAAATAAATAAAAAGAAAGAAACAAGAGCTTATGGTGCTAAACCATAGCATTTTTTTATGCCAGAGAAGAATAGAGGGAAAGTAAGAGGGGTTTTTTTCACAACTTCTCTCGAGAGGGAGAGAACGGAGAGGGTGGAGCGGACTTATAGGGGTGCTTGGCCCGGGCTCATCGGCGAGAGGAGACATGCGCACGACGGCACGCATGTCAGAGCACTGGGAGGATCGTTGAGCGCGGCGGAGGTCGGCTCGAGTTGGCGATCGCTGCAGCGGCGCGGGGTTCACTCGCCGACGGTGAAGAAGACCGCGGCGGTCAGATCTAGGTGGCGGTTGCACGAGGGAGGCAGAAGGGGGAGCCGCACGGTGGTCGGCATGTGCAGGAGGCACCCCACAGTTCATCGGTGAGGGGTGCTACGGAGGAGGGCGATTGCTGCTGCTCATGACGAGGAGGTGAGGGTTTTTCCTATTTTTGGAACTTTTATGTGATGGTGGCTGTATGTGGGCGGCACCGGCCGGCGATGGCCGTGGCGAGGGTTGTGGCTTGATGGCTGGGTTCGCCGTTGGTGTAACACCCACATTTCTGAAATTAGGATAATTTTAAGTTTTGTATTTATAATTATTTATTAAGGATAATTAATACATGTTATGATTTTAGATGATTTTGGTTAGTGTAAAACCATTTAATTGGTTGATTTGTGAATTGGGGGTTAAACTAAGAAAACCCTAGTTATTCCTTAACCTAGAAGTTTACCATGACCATGTGAGCTTAGCCATAGGCTTAGAACATCAAATTAGTGATTTTAGCCTAAAAGAGTATTTTGGTAATTTACTAGATTTTATGTGGAATTATGTGTTTTTAATATTATTTAACTATTGTTAGTACCATGATTAGTCCCTAACCTAGTTTACCCTAATCTAGAGGTTAGCTACTAACCTAGAAGCTTGAGGATAGATATTTAGTCATTGGTTAAAGTAGTGTAAATATCTAGATATTTACATAATAGATCTTTTGCTTAAAACCCTCAAAAGATCAACACTTTTGGCACCAAAGTCCTTGCCTTCACCATGAAGAAAGGCCAAGGACACCCCCCTTGCCATGGCCGGCCAAAGGGTACTCCCCTAGCACTACCCCTTCCTATTTAACTATATCAACCCTTTACACACCAATCTACATGTTTCAAAAACCTAGAAAATCCTCAACCTTCAAACCACCATAACTTGATCATTTTTTATCTAAATTCACTCTAGCCTTTTGTATTGGGACCCTACAACATCAAGGGTGCTAAGGGAGGCTAGCAATCCAGATTTCACAAGTTTTGGGCATCACCAAGTGGAAGGACAAACACCCCCCTCTTTATTGAGTTTCCTTTAGAATTTGCATCAATAGGTAAATACCCATAAACCTAGCTAATATTGTGTTTTTTCTTCATAAATGCATGCATATAGGTCTACCCTAGCTGTGGACACGTATCAGGTATCAGGCTGACACGTGTGTAGCCCATCATTGGGCGAACACCAGGACACAAGCACGTGGTGTGTCGTGTCCTGTGTCGTGAGCATGAGACACTCGATCGCGTGCACGACGCGGTCTGAAATGCACTGTTTCGACCTCTGATACGCGCACGTAGCTCGGACACGACACGTTTTGGACACATTTCAGGGTGTCTAAAAGCTAGCCCTAGACCTAGGCGACCTGTGTGCATGACCACGAGATGTGTCATGTCTCGTGGTGTGTCCACGAGGACGAGGAACCCATGCACGACACAGTGTAGAGTGTGGCCTGTGTCAGTTTACCCGATTAAGTTTCCAGTGAGTTTGACACGTCGTGTCGTGTCTAGACTTTGTGTCAGGCACCCTAGATGCTAGGGGACACTGTGGGACATGATTACCAACCAAGTGTTGGGGACCTTAGTCGGGTTTGAGGTTGTATTTAGGTTTACCCACTTCACGAGTACACAGTCCCATTTTCCAAAAATTTGGGATATTTTCCAGTTTTCAAAGTTGAATTTCAAAATGATTTTTGTTATGTTTTATACATGTAATTGTATGTTTTCAGTGTATGTATACGTAGTGTATGTATATGTGTGTGTGTGTAGGTGGTATTTGAGTGCATGTACATGTGTATATATGTAGATATGAGTATATGTATATATGTATGTATTATGTTTGTTTGTGAGTGTGTGTGGGTGTCCTATTCTCAGTTCCTGAGAACTGAGAACCCCCTCCCCCCACTGTTCAGTCTCTCCACACACACACAGTTCTCTATCTCCTTTCCTCTCCCTCTCACACTCATGCACACACACCACTCACCCTCTCATTTTCCCCTCTCTCTCTATATATATGTATTGTAGATATATAAGTTTTATAAATATATATATATATATATATATATATATGTTATATATATATTTGTATTAGATTATATATTGTATCTGTATATATATACTATATGATATATGACTATTACATAGGCTATAGGCCTATGTAGTAATGTTTGTATATATATATATATATATATATATATATATATATATATATATATATATATATATATATATATATATATATATTGTATATATATTTGTATATATATATATATGTAAAGTTATATATATATATATATATGTGTATATATATATATTGTATAGAGATAGATACCTATATGATATTAGCCTATGGAACCTAATTACGAGCCTTTGGTTATTAGGTTGGCCTATTGACCCTTGTTTGACTAGAGTTGACCAAAGTCAACCTTAGGTCAAACTTGACCTAGTTGACCTAGATTGAACTTGAATTAACCTAGAATGACTAGTTTGACTAAACCCTAACTAGTTTGACATTGGTTGACCTAACTTTGACTAGTTGACCTAGTTTAACTTTTAGAGTTGACCAGAGTTAACCAAGAGTTGACTTTTGACCAGATTGACCTAGAATCATGTAGTATGCATAGTAAACTTCTTTTTTACTATTTAGAATATATTGTGACTTGTGTTGCTCTGATCAGGAGCCAGACACCTCTCCTCAGACAGCATATTCTCTACAGACATTCATACATCAGGCGAGTACATTCTCTGACCGTTTCATACTTGTTCAGGCTTTACTTTCTCGCTCTAGATTACTTTACTTGATGCTGTCACGTTGGTAATAAGGATTGGTACTATATGGATCTTTACATGAGATGTTATCCCCCTCGGGAGCATCGGGTACTTCATGTTACGTGTGTTTCACTGTCATCATGTACTCCTATGCTTCCATCATACATGTGCACTCATGTCATCATGTACTCTCATGATTCACTGAGCCCTCATGTATAACTTCACGTATACTCATTTATGAGCCTCATGTGAAGTAATGTATAATAACGTAACTTGTCTAGATCCTTGTGTATTGATTGGGGAAACGGGGGAGTAGAAGTAGACATGTGAATAATTCCAAGAAGTGTAATCATGTATAAACTCAGTAGTGTAATCATGTATAAATTCTAGCCATTCACATGCCTATCTTGTACTCTACATCACTAGCCACTTACAGTTCTCTATATACAGTAGATATTTCCTTTACAGCTATCTCTTTTACAGCGTATATTTCCTTTCAGCACTTCCTGTATTTTACTCTATTGCCTATATCGTATTTCCTAACCTGATATGAACTGTGTGAGATGTATTGTGCTCGTTCCTGTCCTGACTGGACCTGTTGAAAATATTAGAGGACGAGGATGAGGCATGGGTGACTACGTATTATGGAGCAGGACTAGATGACACTTGTGTTGAGGACCCTCAGCAGGATCCACCTGCAGCTGAGGATGTTGCCCCAGTAGTCTAGGCTAGTTTAGCTAGACAGTCATTTTCTATATTATTATTTTGTCTCACATTCTGGGTTGTATTTTGAGATGTTGAGATGTATAGACCCTTAGACTTATTTGTATTTTGGGTTAACATTCTGGATGTTTTGTATCCTAGACACTTAGACTTATTTCATCTATGCTACTGTTCTCTTTGAGTTACTATTTATCTATCTGTCTTTCATTCTTCTACCTTAGATGTGATTGAGACTGTATATTGTTAAGTCACCTCCATTCGGAGAGTATAAACTGTACAGGTACCTTTATATTGTTAGATGATTAACCTAGGACAGCGTTCTACCGTCGACACTGCGTTGTAGGCTGGACGTACCCACGTCTCGTGCCCTTACTCTAGGGTGTGGGTCGTGACACATTTTTAGTGGTGGCCCATGCAGGTCCGTATTTATGTGGTGGTATTCGAACTAGAGTATCGCCACAGCCTGCAGTAGGAAATAGGATGTAGTTTCGAGGTACTCAATCACATTAGGAAAAACTCTTATCTAAATCCCTGTTATCTAAATTCTTGTTGATATTGTCTTTCTTTTGAAAATAAACTGTCCCCTTTGACTATATCGTTTCTTCTCCGTATTGATTTTTCTTGTTGATCTGTCTTCAGGATGGTGGAGACACGATCGCAGCATCTCGGTCCAGGTGACACTACTGAGAGGTCTGCCACCTCTCGTCCAGCTCACCAGGACCCGGGGACCACAGCTCCCCTTACTCCAGCTCATGTGGGAGCTTCTGCCACATTTGGGGGTGTACCTCTATCTATTCGGGGGACCATCCCAGCTACCCCAGACATGTCTCCCCCGCAGTTTCGTCAGCCACAGTTTCAGCAGCACCAGCCGCAGTTCCAGCCGCCGATGCCATCTGGATTAGTAGATGCTGCACAGATGTTTGCATACTTCCAGCATTTCCTAGAGACGTAGCAGGCCCAGCAGCAGCGTCAGACGACGGAGTTTACTAGGGGCATAGATGAGGTCCATCAGCTGGCTAGAGGGACGGTGGAGAGGTTGGCTGTCCAGCCACATGGAGGATCGGGACAGTCGCGACAGCAGAGGATTTCGGGCATTCAGGAGTTCAAGAAGATGAACCCCAGGGACTTCTTGGAGACAGAGGGGATTCTTTATGCTGATGACTGGATTGAGCACATTGAGAAGATTTTTCGACTGGCGGAGATACCAGCCGGACTCCAGATAGAGGCAGCAGCCAGCCAGATACGGGATCTTGCCCGTACCTGGTATCAGACGGACCCGAGAGTAGGCACTCCAGGGCATACATGGGAAGCTTTCAAGGAGCTCTTCAAGGGAAAGTTTTTCCCGGATCAGGCAGTCGGTGCCTTGGAGACCCAGTTCGAGAACCTGGTTCAGGGGAACCAGACTGTAGAGGAGTATTCCGGTGAGTTTTGTCGGTTGAGCAGATTTGTGGAGGGCCTTAGCGAGACAGCGAAGGCGAGGAGGTTCAGGAAGGGCTTGGTCAAGGAGGTCAAGTCCTTGACCAAGAGTGACAGAAATGCCACTTTTGAGGAGATTCTGGCAAGAGCGATGGCGGCTGAGGATGATCTTGAGCTGAAGCTCAAGAGGGGCCGCGACACTCAGGGAGCTGGCAGCAGTGGAGGACAGGCCAAGAGGCCTCATTTTCAGCACCAGCAGCAGAGGCTATTCCAGCAGCAGAGGCCGTTCCAGCAGGTGCAGCAGCAGCCGAGGCACCAGCAGCAGGCACCCAGGCAGCAGGTCGTCAGTTGCACTTTCTGCAAGAAGCAGGGTCATGGATGGAATGACTGCAGAAAGAGGCTTGGCAGGTGTCTACTATGTAGTTCCGGAGACCACCAGCTGAGGGAGTGTCCCATGTCTTCGGGACGACCAGTTCAGGGAGGCGGAGCCAAGGCTCCGGCAGGGCAGCAGAAGGGACCTTTGCCGACTCAGCAGCAGAGGTTCACCCAGCACCAGCATCAGGCCAGGGGTGGACAGCAGGGGCAAGCCTACGCCATGGCAGCAGAGGATGCTGAGGTTACTGGAGAGCTGATAGCAGGTTCTATTCTTCTCGACTCTATTCCAGCTTTTGTATTGTTCGATTCTGGGGCTTTCCATAGCTTTGTATCAGTATCTTTTGCGATTAGACATCATGTTATATCTGAATCGTTGCCTAGGACTTGCAAGATCACGACTGGGGGTGGCATTATCCTCGTTCGTGATGTTTGCAAGGGACTGAGAGTAGTTTTGGGAGGCCGAGAGTTGGATGTGTGTTTACTCGTAATGCCACTACCGAACTATGATATTGTGCTCGGTATGGATTGGTTGAGCAGGCACCACGCCAGCATAGATTGCCGCGGGGGTAGAGTTCTGTTCAGAGCGCCAGGAGAGCCAGAGTTTGTATATTTTCGACGGCAGACAGAGCAGACTTGCGGAGTTTTCTGCGAAGTTTCGGTTGAGGAGCAGCCAGTTCCACATCCATTGATAGCTGAGTTCATGGACGTATTTCCAGAGGAATTGCCTGGGCTTCCACCAGACAGAGACGTTGAGTTCTTGATAGACCTGGTTCCAGGTGCGGAACCGATTTCTCAGCATGTCTATCGAATGAACAACAGCGAGTTGGTGGAATTGAAGAAGCAAGTGGATGAGTTGCAGGATAAGGGCTTCATCCGCTCTAGTTCTTCACCTTAGGGTGCACCGGTACTCTTTGTACCGAAGAAGGATGGGTCGGTACGGATGTGTATCGACTACAGGGCACTCAACAGTCTGACGATCAAGAACAGATATCCACTGCCGCGGATCGACGATCTCTTCGATCAGTTGAGCGGAGCTCGGGTATTCTCGAAGATCGATCTGAGGTCAGGCTACCACCAGGTAAAGGTGAAGAGGGAGGATATTCCCAAGACGGCGTTCAGGACGCGGTACGGCCAGTTCGAGTTTATGGTGATGCCGTTTGGGTTGACTAATGCCCCGGCGGTGTTCATAAACTTGATGAACAAGGTATTCCACCAGTACTTAGATAAGTTCATGGTGGTGTTCATCGACGACATCCTGGTGTACTCGAAGACAGAGGAGGAGCATGAGGAGCACTTTAGAGTGTTCCTGGAGACTCTCAGGCAGGAGCAGCTTTACGGCAAGCTCTCGAAGTACGAGTTCTTCCTAGACAGAGTTGACTTCCTGGGTCATGTGGTGACTGGAGATGGAATCTCAGTCGACCCAAGAAAGATATCAGCAGTTGAGGCTTGGACAGCACCGACGTCAGTAGCAGAGATCAGGAGCTTTCTAGGATTGGCAGGCTACTACAGGAGATTCGTCCGGGATTTCTTCCGGGTTGCAGAGCCGTTGTCTAGGCTGACCCGGAAGGACGCAGAGTTTGTCTGGTCAGAGGAGTGTCAGGCCGCTTTCGATGAGTTGAAGAAGCGGTTGACGACAGCCCCGATTCTGACATTGCCATCAGGATCAGACGGGTTCACTATCTACAGTGACGCCTCGGGGAAGGGTTTGGGTTGTGTCTTGCAGTAGCATGGGAAGGTGATTGCCTATGCTTCCAGGCAGTTACCTCCCCACGAGAAGAACTACCCTACCCATGATTTAGAGTTGGCGGCAGTTATCTTTGCTCTGAAGCTGTGGAAATACTATTTGTATGGAGTGCGTGTGGAGATATTTACAGACCACAAGAGCTTGAAATACGTGTTTACGCAGAAGGAGCTCAACATGAGGCAGCGCAGATGGTTGGAGCTGATGAAGGACTTTGATATTCTGCTACAGTATCACCCAGGGAAGGCCAACGTGGTTGCCGATGCTTTGAGCAGATATCCGACAGCTATGTGTTTGACGATGGATCGCCACTTGTTAGCGGACTTGGAGAGCCTTGGGATCGAGGTGATTGTGCCGGGAGTACAGATGCAGATGTGGGGCCTCCAGATTCAGTCGGACTTGATTGATAGGATCAAGTCGGCTCAGTTCGATGACATTTCTCTACGATGCATCAGGGAGCGGGTCAGAGCAGGATTTGCGGACAATGAGTTCACTCTTGCAGGGGATGGCGCATTGAGGCACAGTTCCAGACTGTGTGTGCCCAGTGGAGACTTTCGAGAGCAGGTTATACAAGAGGCCCACCGTTCTCAGTACTCTATACATCCGGGAGCCAACAAGATGTATAGGGATCTGAGAGAGCATATATGGTGGAGTAGGATGAAGCGCGAGGTAGCACACTTCGTAGCCAGGTGTTTGATCTGTCAGCAGGTAAAGGCAGAGAGGCAGAGGCCAGGGGGACTGTTACAGACATTGCCCATTCCGGAGTGGAAGTGGGAGCACATCACGATGGACTTTGTTTCAGGATTGCCGCGTACTCCAGGAGGGAAGGACGCGATTTGGGTCATCGTCGACAGGTTGACCAAATCGGCCCACTTCTTGCCATTCAAAGTGGGTTTGTCTACCGAGAAGCTATCAGAGATGTATATGCGATAGATAGTCAGACTTCATGGAGTTCCAGTGAGCATTGTATCGGACCGGGACAGTTGTTTTACTTCATATTTCTGGAGGAGCTTGTATATTAGCTTGGGCACTCAGCTCAAGTTTAGTATTGCATACCACCCTCAGACAGATGGACAGTCAGAGCGGACCATACAGACACTGGAGGACATGCTGCGAACTTGTGTCCTGGACTTTGGAGGATCTTGGGAGAGTCACCTGCACTTGGTAGAGTTTGCATGCAACAACAGCTTTCAGGCCAGCATTGAGATGTCACCCTTCGAGGCACTGTACGGGCATAGATGTCGTACACCCTTGTCTTGGGATGATATTGGGGAGCGAGCTTTATTGGGACCTGAGATGGTTGTGGATGCAGCAGAGAAGGTGAAGCTCATCAGAGATCGACTTCACGTGGCGCAGGACAGACATCGACATTGGGCCGATAGCCATCGCAGACCTTTGGAGTTTGAGGTACAGTTTAGAGATAGGATTAGAATTAGGTTGTCTTGTTTGTGTTTTGTTAACCATGTTTGATTATCATAATTAAATTGAGACCTTGTTTATGATTAGGTTGGAGACCAAGTATTTTTGAGGATATCTCCGACACGTGGCACTATACGTTTTGGTGGAGGTGGGAAGCTTAGCCCGCGTTTTATCGGCCCTTTCGTTATCAGCGGGAGAGTCGGTGACGTGTCTTACAGGCTAGACTTACCACCAGCATTGGAGGGAGTCCACAACGTATTTCACGTGTCGCAGTTGAGACGGTACGTGGCAGATCCTAGCCATGTACTTGATCATTCCGAGATCGAGGTAGGACTGACTCTTCGTTATCCAGAGCAGCCTGTTGAGATTCTGGATCGACGGGAGAAGGCATTGAGGAACCAGGCGATACCACTGGTTCGCGTCGCATGGAGGCATCATTCTACAGGAGAGTCCACCTGGGAACGGGAGGATGAGATGCACGAGCGATACCCTTATCTATTTGTACCTTGAGGTATGATTTTCTATCCTTCTCATCAGTTTCAGTTTCGTCTTTAAATTTTGAGAACGAAATTATTTTAAGGAGGGTAGACTTGTAACACCCATATTTCTGAAATTAGGATAATTTTAAGTTTTGTATTTATAATCATTTATTAAGGATAATTAATACATGTTGTGATTTTAGATGATTTTGGTTAGTGTAAAACCATTTAATTGGTTGATTTGTGAATTGGGGGTTAAACTAAGGAAACCCTAGTTATTCCTTAACCTAGAAGTTTACCATGACCATGTGAGCTTAGCCATAGGCTTAGAACATCAAATTAGTGATTTTAGCCTAAAAGGGTATTTTGGTAATTTACTAGATTTTATTTGGAATTATGTATTTTTAATATTATTTAATTATTGTTAGTACCATGATTAGTCCCTAACCTAGTTTACCCTAATCTAGAGGTTAGCTACTAACCTAGAAGCTTGAGGATGGATATTTAGTCATTGGTTAAAGTAGTGTAAATATCTAGATATTTACATAATAGATCTTTTGCTTAAAACCCTCAAAAGATCAACACTTTTGGCACCAAAGTCCTTGCCTTCACCATGAAGAAAGGCCAAGGACACCCCCCCTTGCCATGGCCGGCCAAAGGGTACCCCCCTAGCACTACCCCTTCCTATTTAACCATATCAACCCTTTACACACCAATCTACATGTTTCAAAAACCTAGAAAATCCTCTACCTTCAAACCACCATAACTTGATCATTTTTGATCTAAATTCACTCTAGCCTTTTGCATTGGACCCTACAACATCAAGGGTGCTAAGGGAGGCTGGCAATCTAGATTTCACAAGCTTTGGGCATCACCAAGTGGAAGGACAAACACCCCCCTCTTTATTGAGTTTCCTTTGGAATTTGCATCAATAGGTAAATACCCATAAACCTAGCTAATATTGTATTTTTTTTCTTCATAAATGCATGCATATAGGTCTACCCTAGCTGTGGGACAAGTTTGGTGAAATCTAGGGTTGGTTTGGTGTCTGTATCGGACACGTATCCTAGGTTATAAAACCATGTTTGATGAAATGCCACAAACAAATGAATTTCAATATTTTGTAAAACAAATTACATATTCATGTAGCCCTAGACTTGTTGTTTATATCTACACTTAACTGAGCATGACACTGTGTCGATTTCATGTCGAAAATCGACACGGACAAACTGTGACAGTGAACGCACAATGCCCTGCTACCACACTGTTCGTACACACTGCACAGGGCACTTCGACACGCCAAAATTGGTGTGGACACGGGGGCAATGTCTGCGAACATGCCCCCAAAGTTTCACAGTGTCTCATTTTGTATCAGACACGCAATCACCCACGCACTGGACACCTACACGTACGTTCAGTCGAATTTTCGACTAGGACACGAGCCTCGTATCCCACGCACACGAGTCGTGGACACGTATCAAGCTGACATGTGTGTAGCCCATCATTGGGCGAACACCAGGACACAAGCACGTGGTGTGTCGTGTCCTGTGTCGTGAGCACGAGACACTCGATCGCGTGCACGACGCGGTCTGAAACGCACTATTTCGACCTCTGATACGCGCACGTAGCTCGGATACGACACATTTTTGACACATTTCAGGGTGTCTAAAAGCTAGCCCTAGACCTAGGTGACCTGTGTGCATGACCACGAGACGTGTCGTGTCTCGTGGTGTGTCCACGAGGGCGAGGAACCCATGCACGGCACAGTGTAGAGTGTGGCCTGTGTCAGTTTACCCGATTGAGTTTCCAGTGAGTTTGACATGTCGTGTCGTGTCTAGACTTTGTGTCAGGCACCCTAGATGCTAGGGGACACTGTGGGACACGATTACCAACTAAGTGTTGGGGACCTTAGTCGGGTTTGAGGTTGTATTTGGGTTTACCCACTTCACGAGTACACAGTCCCATTTTCCAGAAATTTGGGATATTTCCCAGTTTTCAAAGTTGAATTTCAAAATGATTTTTGTTATGTTTTATACATGTAATTGTATGTTTTCAGTGTATGTATACGTAGTGTATGTATATGTGTGTGTGTAGGTAGGATTTGAGTGCATGTACATGTGTATATATGTAGATATGAGTATATGTATATATGTACGTATTATGTATGTTTGTGAGTGTGTGGGTGTGGGTGTCCTGTTCTCAGTTCCTGAGAACTGAGAACCCCCCCCCCCCCCACTGTTCAGTCTCTCCACACACACACAGTTCTCTCTCTCCTTTCCTCTCTCTCTCTCACACTCATGCACACACACCACTCACCCTCTCATTTTGCCCTCTCTCTATATATATATGTATTGTAGATATATAAGTTTTATAAATATATATATATATATATATATATATATATATATATATATATGTTATATATATATTTGTATTAGATTATATATTGTATCTGTATATATATACTATATGATATATGACTATTACATAGGCTATAGGCCTATGTAGTAATGTTTGTATATATATATGTAAAGTTATATATATATATATATATGTGTATATATATATATTGTATAGAGATAGATACCTATATGATATTAGCCTATGGAACCTAATTACGAGCCTATGGTTATTAGGTTGGCCTATTGACCCTTGTTTGACTAGAGTTGACCAAAGTCAACCTTTGGTCAAACTTGACCTAGTTGACCTAGATTGAACTTGAATTAACCTAGAATGACTAGTTTGACTAAACCCTAACTAGTTTGACATTGGTTGACCTAACTTTGACTAGTTGACCTAGTTTAACTTTTAGAGTTGACCAGAGTTGACCAAGAGTTGACTTTTGACCAGATTGACCTAGAATCATGTAGTATGCATAGTAAACTTCTTTTTTACTATTTAGAATACATTGTGACTTGTGTTGCTCTGATCAGGAGCCAGACACCTCTCCTCAGACAGCATATTCTCTACAGACATTCATACATCAGGCGAGTACATTCTCTGACCGTTTCATACTTGTTCAGGCTTTACTTTCTCGCTCTAGATTACTTTACTTGATGCTGTCACGTTGTTATCCCCCTCGAGAGCATCGGGTACTTCATGTTACGTGTGTTTCACTGTCATCATGTACTCCTATGCTTCCATCATGCATGTGCACTCATGTCATCATGTACTCTCATGATTCACTGAGCCCTCATGTATAACTTCACGTATACTCATTTATGAGCCTCATGTGAAGTAATGTATAATAACGTAACTTGTCTAGATCCTTGTGTATTGATTGGGGAAACGGGGGAGTAAAAGTAGACATGTGAATAATTCCAAGTAGTGTAATCATGTATAAACTCAGTAGTGTAATCATGTATAAATTCTAGCCATTCACATGCCTATCTTGTACTCTACATCACTAGCCACTTACAGTTCTCTATATACAGTAGATATTTCCTTTACAGCTATCTCTTTTACAGCGTATATTTCCTTTCAGCACTTCCTGTATTTTACTCTATTGTATGTATCGTATTTCCTAACCTGATATGAACTGTGTGAGATGTATTGTGCTCGTTCCTGTCTTGACTGGACCTGTTGAAAATATTACAGAGGACGAGGATGAGGCATGGGTGACTACGTATTATGGAGCAGGACTAGATGACACTTGTGTTGAGGACCCTCAGCAGGATCCACCTGCAGCTGAGGATGTTGCCCCAGTAGTCTAGGCTAGTTTAGCTAGACAGTCATTTTCTATATTATTATTTTGTCTCACATTCTGGGTTGTATTTTGAGATGTTGAGATGTATAGACCCTTAGACTTATTTGTATTTTGGGTTAACATTCTGGATGTTATGTATCCTAGACACTTAGACTTATTTCATCTATGCTACTGTTCTCTTTGAGTTACTATCTATCTATCTGTCTTTCATTCTTCTACCTTAGATGTGATTGAGACTGTATATTGTTAAGTCACCTCCATTCGGAGAGTATAAACTGTACAGGTACCTTTATATTGTTAGATGATTGACCTAGGACAGCGTTCTACCGCCGACACTGCGGCGTAGGCTGGACGTACCCACGTCTCGTGCCCTTACTCTAGGGTGCAGGTCGTGACAGTTGGTAAGGGGTGACGGTGGTGACAGCGGTGATGGTGGTGAAACAGAGACGGTGGTGGCAGTGTGGTCTAGAGGTGGTGGTTGGGTCGGGATGATGATGGCGGCGTGGGATGATGTTGGAGACGGCCAAGGGGTTCTGGTGGTGCTGTCGGGGTCTTTCATCGGGCGCAACGGTGGTGATGGATGGCAATGGTGGAGCCGTGTCGCCTGTGGGGACAGCGGGTGGTCGGGATGGGTCGGGATGTCGGGGAGGCAGGATGGTGATGTCGGGACGGCGATGGTGGTGTCTAGGAGTCAGGGCTAGCTTAGGATTTGGGTTTGTCCGTGTCGGGGATGTCCGACACGTCAAGAGGGAGGTCCAGGATTGTTGGACTTGGGATGGAGAATATTGTATATGTAAAAAGGAAAGAACATAGTGGATGAGGGGGAACACGGACATGGACACGATGCACTTGTGGAAATTTTTTGGAGGGTAAATTGTTATGGAGAATAACAATGGGGTCTTCTTATATAGGAGGTGGAGGACCCAGTTGGATAAGGATTTGGGTATTTTAAACCTTGATGGATAATTCCCTCCTTTGTTTCAAAATGATTTGAAATTAGTTGATAAAATCCAATAGCTATTCTAAGATAAAACTTCTAAATCCAATATCATCTTTTCCAAATCTAAATTATCATATTTAATCAATATTAACTCAAACTAAAATTTAAAATATCTTTTTCATAAGTACCAAAAATAATAATATTAAATTTCAAAAATCATGATTATTAAATTAAATCAATTCCCAAAATAACTTTTATAAATAATAAAATTTTATTAATAAATAATTTCGAATTTCACAATAAATTTTAAATATTTAGAGTACATTTCATAAATAAACAAAACAATAAAAATTTGTTTTCAAAAAATCAAGTGGACAATGAAGTAACATTCATGTCACCCGCACATAATGTATATATTGACATAAAACAATAGTTTCTTTCTAAGATTTCTACATATATTTGAACAACGAAATAATAATACTTTTTATAAACCAAATATAGTTTTGGCAATCCCATTGTGTCGCCTTTTTATAATAAAATTATTTATTATATATTTATTTTAAAATTAATAAAAATGTTTTCTAAAAATATGTACCTCGTATATATTCGCACTCGACGAGATCATACGAAAGGCAGTTTTCCTGCAACGTACAATATATGAACATGAACTTGTACGCGACGAAGTACAACTAATTATCGAATTTATATAAAAAAAACTATAGTAGAAATTTAGGGGTTTTACATCCTACCCAACTTATAAGAATTTCGTCATCGAAATTTAGGAGTAGTTAGGGTGAGTAGGGTCGAGGAGGTAGAAAGAGTTTTATCGATGGGAAATCACAACTAAATCATTGTGCGAGGAGTTTGTGGTAGAAGTCAATGTAACATGCAGTTTAGATAATTAGACAAATAAAATCGACGGATGTAATTTAAAAGATCATATGGATGACAACCCTTATGTGTCTAATTCGATTATACTACTATCAATCCTAGAATTTGCGGAATCCCAAAAATATTTTAAACACTTTTTCGATCTCAATCTAGGATCAATAAGCTAGGTTAATATCGTCCTAGTCTTTTTAATTGTCAAAATTTATCTCGTCAAAATACATAATTTGCAAAATTTTGATTTCTCCTCAAAATTTATATTTCCTGAACTTAATAAAAAAAATTTCTGGAACTTTTTTTCTCTTCTTCCTTTATTTAATAATCGTCCTCAAGAATTTACTCACAATATTTTGATTCTAATGTATATAATTTAAATTTGTTACCTCAACTAGAAATTCAATAGGCTCCGAAACTTTCATTTTAAATGACCTCTAATCTACTTCCCTTTTATTCTCTTCAGTTTACCCGAAAGTTTACTTCACAAAATCAACTATATTCGTATATCGAATCTGTTATCCGATAGAATTTTAAAAGTCCAAAATATTAATACCCAAACGTTTGTAATCTACTTCTCTCTACATATCTATATATACTTAAATATTTTTCCAAAAATGGCTTCGTCATTTCATAATCTTCTCAAAATTATGTATTTCATAAATCAATGAACCTTCTTTTCCTATACACCTATACATACTTCCTAAAGCTTTAATTCTCTTTCTTTAATCAAGTTAGCTGAGGTAAAGATCAATCTCTTCTAAAAATTTTTATAAAAGATTCATATCCTTTGTGCAGCAACATAAAATTTATTTCCCATATTTCATTAATCGCAATCTTTTTAACACTCGCAAGTATACTATCATTGGATCATCTCAACCCATAATATCACCCCTCTTAATCAAATAGCACATTTAACTAATGTCTCATAATCACGTATCATTTTACTTGATTAAATCACTAATCTCCTCTATGATGCCTTCCAATCTAGCCCATGTCTAACCAAAGGGTGTCATGATCAAATCTTTATCGTAGCCCAAGGAATCACAAGAGCAAGGTTGCATGAATAATAGTAGAGCAAAATAAAAAAAATTGAAGAGAAAATCAAAACGATTTAGAAGAAAGTATTGGTTAGGCTCAATGGTCGTGATAAGGTTTGGATAATAAATACTAATTATTGCACGAAAATAAAATTTATGGGTCTAAGCAATTTAAGATAAAGCACGAAAATAAAAGACATGGGATAGCAATCAATATAAAGCACAAGCTAAGCATTTAAGGAATTAAGTAGATCACAATCATTTATTTGGTCGAAGGACTTGAGTCTTGGTTGAATCTCTATCTGTGGTCAAGAGTCGATATCATGGTAAAGGTTACAGTTTAGTTTTTTTTTATCCAAAAGTCATATCATGCAAATAGAATACAAGGAGAAGTGTTTTAGTGGCACGTGATATACGTACATGAAGGTGGGCTCGCCTAGGTCTTACATGTAAAATTTGTTAGAAGAAAAAGTCTACTATTGTGCTCTAAATATCAAAGTTACAAGTGGGGACACCAAAGGTTCTAAAATAGAAAGTGGGAGTTCATAAGGTGATATTTACGCACAAATAAAATGGATCCAGTTAAAGCACAAAATAAAGGTAGTTAAGGAATCTAGTAGGTCAAAGTATAATAAGTTAGGGACACGGTTTCTAGAGAGAAGACAGTCTCTTAGATGGAACATGGTCAAGGAAAAGATTTTAATCATTTCTAAGTTTCAAACAATTAGATGGTCACGATAAAAGATCTAAATTTGAGGGAAGGTCGAGTAAGTCAAGATGAAGGTATAGTTATACAGTTTGGTCGATGACTAACTATACTTGTGTATATGCCATATCATAATCATAGGTGGTATGGCAACTTAATGTAGAATACTTGTATCTCATTAGGGTGACCTTGCTTGCTTCTTGGTCCTCTACCAATATATCATCTAATCTAAAATTTCAAGTTCCTCAAAAGTTTATCAATAAAATTTTCAAGATACACCACCAAAATTCTAATCATCTTAGGCTGTCAAGTTTAATCAAAATTTAAATCTCTAATCAATCTCGAAATAACCCTTGTATATCGCAAATTGGTTATACCTTCTTCTTCTTTTTCTTCTTTTTCTTCTTTTTTTCCAAATCTTAAACTCAACGTTTAAATAAGTTTATCAGCCGAAATTCATACTACAAATGGAACATTTAAATAACTCCCGAATTGATTCTATATCCTTCAAAATGTGTATATCTAACTTCCAATAAGTCACAACTACTCTTGAAAAAGTATATATATATATATATATATATATATATATATATATATATATATATATATATATATATATATATATATATATAAAATATATATATATATATATATATGTACTCTCCAAAATTTAAATATCCATAATCGATGCCTTAAACTCGAAATCTAAATAACCTTATAAATCATAGATCATATGACACAAAAATATTTTACCAAAATTTATCAATCATCCTCAAAGTTTAGGTCAATCGTAAATCATACTTCAACATTTTAAAAATTTGAGATCCTTTTCAAATCATATTTATATCCCTACAAAGATGTATAGCTATAACTCACTAATTCATAAATATTTTCAAAGACCTTCAAAAATCAAAACTCAAATCAATTTGTTTTCTCGATCTAGCTATCCTCTTGTGTATATCAAAACAACTTCCAACTATCCTTTGAAAGCGGTAATATGCTACTACCCAACTTGGAATTAACTGATTCTTAATATCACACTTTTAGAAAATAATAATAATAATTGTCTTTATTATTTAATTAGACCTTAATACATATTAATCGTCAATGCAATCCTTCTAGCCATGTGTTTTCCTTATGAGCATATGCTAGTGTAGTCATCTTCCTAACCTCTATTAAGTATGAGAAAGTAAGGATTACGATAGAAAGAGTTCAAGCAGGATGCAATTCAAGGATGGCAACTAGATTTTAAAATTTGAAGTCAAGAAAGGAGATCAAGTAGGTGGATGAGATTCTAGGCTCTAATCCTATGTGCAGGTTCACATCGGTACAGTAACGTAACCGAAGTGATAAAGGTGACCTGCATGGGACACCACAAAAATATGTAACGTCTCAGTCCCAAAATAGAAGTACTAGAAACGTATCATGCCAACTATATACATACGAGTAAATGAAAGGTCGTATGTATACATAAGCTGTAAAATGTAGAAAGCCAAGACACTAATCTCATCCACGAAGATAAATAATAATATAAAAGCAACTTTGAGTTTGTCATGTATACAATCGTTGGATGGAGACAAATCCACTACCAACTAATTTAAATAGGAAAGAAATATACAAAGAAAGTGATTTGGTCGAGCGAAGGGATGACGATCCAAAAGCAACATCTAGACGGAATAGAGCACAAGTCATGGCCTTGGCTAGAGTACATGCAGAAATCACGAAACATACCTGGAGAAATCATCAGGTCCTCAGAGGGACGTAACAAGATACAGAAAGAACATGCCATTATAACTGCAATGTAAAAACTATAAAACTACCACACAACTGGGTCCCTAACCGTCTAAGTGATATGCACTTTGAGGACAACGTTCTACGCAGGGGCTGTAGGATCACGTAAGTAATAAAGAATGGCCGTCAAGTAGTGCTCATCCGAGTCACTATCGGCCGGGGCAGCAAGTAGCGCTCATCCGAGTCACTATCAACCCATAAATGTGTGTAAAAATAAATGTAGCTCCTATGCTAATAGTTGTCCTCTCCCCCCCAAATGATACTATACATGCGTCGTAACCATGACGCACCAACACATGTCACTTCCACAACACTATTTTATACCTGATAACCGTCAAGTCCTCTAACATGCATCTATTGACAGTTGTTCCTATACATGCGCATGGGGGATCAGCCAACATACAAGTGACCTCTATATGTACTCTCAACTTACACACATCTCGTGATACAAACGTGACAAGTTAATGAGATGCATTACATTGACGGTAGTCTCTTAACTCTAGGTCCACAGGCAAGAAAAAAAATAACTGAAAATAAAAGTGCGAAAAATATACAATAACAGAATAATAAGGTGCAACTAAATGTAAGCAGTAAATGTGGCAAGGTATCTTGCCTGGTGTGGCGCCTGGTGTGGTGCGATCATCTGACATGTCCCAGTTTGTCTAACAGCCATGATTGATATATAGATGTCCGAAATCGTGAGAAAATAGTTAAGCACGATTAGTCATGGTCAATGGGAATAATTGAGAAAATTTTGTGGAGATAGATTCATGTACTAATTTAGAAAATAGTTTCATAATAACATTACGTAAATACTCGAAAAAATAGATCGTATTAGTAAAAATATGTTTTTAGTTAAATATTTGAAGAATCAAAATCATTTATAGGCAAAATCCTAATTTTTGTAATTATTTGTTTTTATATAGAAACTATTATTTCGTAAACAAAAATTTTAAGTAATTATTCGAAAATAAGTTGTTTAGGCCAAAACTATAACTTGTCAAATATACACAGATATAGCTCGAGAAGAATATTTTAGTGTGAAAACTTACTTGAAATTAGCAAAAGTAAATAAATCGTATAACTTTTAAAATAATAATGTAAAGAGTAATATTAACAAAATAATAATGATATTAATAATTAACTTATAACAACCTATATACCAGTAATATAACTGATTTATACACCAAATACTTATACCATATACAAAAATAATATAATAAAATAAAAAATAATAATACTATAATACAAATGTGGCCAGTTGATTTAACACACATGGAAATAAATAAAAAGAAAGAAACAATAGCTTATGGTGCTAAACCATAGCTTTTTTTATGCCAGAGAAGAATAGAGGGAAAGTAAGAGGGTTTTTTTTTCACAACTTCTCTCGAGAGGGAGAGAATGGAGAGGGTGGAGCGGACTTACAGGGGTGCTCGGCCCGGGCTCGTCGGCGGGAAGAGACCTACGCGCGGCGGCGCGCATGTCAGAGCACTGGAAGGCTCGCCGAGCACGACGGAGGTCGGCTTGAGTCGGCGATCACTGCGGCTGCACGGGGTTCACTCGCCGACGGTGAAGAAGACCGCGACGGTCAGATCTAGGCGGCGCGGTTGCGCGAGAGAGGCGGAAGGGGGAGCCGCACAGTGGTCGGCATGTGCGGGAGGCACCTCGCAGTTAGCCGGTGAGGGGTGCTACGGAGGAGGGCGATTGCTGCTGCTCACGATGAGGATGTGAGGGTTTTTCCTATTTTTGGAACTTTTATGTGATGGTGGCTGTATGTGGGCGGCGGCGGCCGACGATGGCCGTGGCGGGGGCTGTGGCTTGATGGTTGGGTTCACTGTTGGTAAGGGGTGACGGTGGTGACAGCGGTAATGGTGGTGAGACGAAGACGGTGGTGGCGGTGTGGTCTGGAGGTGGTGGTTGGGTCGGGATGATGATGGCGGTGTAGGGTGATGTCGGGGACGGCCAGGAGGTTCTGGTGGTGTTGTCGGGGCCTGTCGTCGGGCATATCGTCGGGCACAGCGGTGGTGATGGCTGGAAATGGTGGAGCCGTGTCGGATGTAGGGGCAGTGGGTGGTCGGGACGGGTCGGGATGTCGGGGAGGCAGGATGGTAATGTCGGGACGGCGATGGTGGTGGCTAGGAGTCAGGGCTAGCTTAGGATTTGGGTTTGTCTGTATCGGGGATGTCTGACACGTCAAGTGGGAGGTCCGGGATTGTCGGACTCGGGATGGGGAATATTTTATATGTAAAAAGGAAAGAACATAGTGGATGGGGGGGAAACACGGACACAGACACGATGCACTTGTGGAAAAATTTTGGAGGGTAAATTGTTATATAGAATAACAAGGGGGTCTCCTTATATAGGAGGTGGAGGACCCAGTTGGATAAGGATTTGGGTATTTTAAACCTTGATGGATAATTCCCTCCTTTATTTCAAAATGATTTGAAATTAGTTGATAAAATCCAATAGCTATTCTAAGATAAAACTACTAAATCCAAGATCATCTTTTCCAAATCTAAATTATCATATTTAATCAATATTAACTCAAACTAAAATTTAAAATATCTTTTTCATAAGTACCAAAAATAATAATATTAAATTTCAAAAATCATGATTATTAAATTAAATCAATTCCCAAAATAACTTTTATAAATAAAAAAAATTTATTAATAAATAATTTCAAATTTCACAATAAATTTTAAATATTTAGAGTACATTTTATAAATAAACAAAACAATAAAAATTTGTTTTCAAAAAATCAAGTGGACAATGAAGTAACATTCATGTCACCCGCACATAATGTATATATTGACATAAAACAATAGTTTCTTTCTAAGATTTCTACATATATTTGAACAACGAAATAATAATACTTTTTATAAACCAAATATAGTTTTGGCAATCCCATTGTGTCGCCTTTTTATAATAAAATTATTTATCATATATTTATTTTGAAATTAATAAAAATGTTTTCTAAAAATATGTACCTCGTACATATTCGCACTCGACGAGATCATACGGAAGGCAGTTTGCCTGCAACGTACAATATGTGAACATGAACTTGTACGCGACGAAGTACAACTAATTATCGAATTTATATAAAAAAAACTATAGTAGAAATTTATGGGTTTTACACAGTATCATCGCAAGTGTGAAACAGTGAAATACGAGTGTCGAGGGAATGTGAATCAAAATGCAATGTGAGAAGTGTGTACATGAATGTGAAGAGTGAGGAGTGTAATGTGTGTGATGTCAGCAAGGTGTCGACCAAGTGTGTCCAACCTTTCGAGTCCGAGATGTGTCGACAGGGTGTCAATATATAACAGGAACTGTGCACAGAGGGGGGTCTCATACGCGCGTGTCAAAGGAGATTGGACACGACACAAGGCTCGAGAGGTCTCGTGCACGTGTCCACAAATAGGTCAGGTCTAGGGCTAGGTTTCCATCACCCGATCACGTGTCCACGATGTGTCTAGGCTCGATAAGAAGCCCGTGTCAGTGGCAAGATTCATCAGTGCACAGTCAAGGCAAAAATCCATGCGGCCTCGATTTTGTGTCCGATACGACACAAAATCCACTCAAATTTGGGGAGGGGCCTGACAGTCATGGCCCCCACACCCACACCAATTTTGGTAGGTCCACGTGGCCTGTGCTTCAAGAAAACATGGTCGGGCAGCAGGACAGTTGTCACGACCCGCACCCAGTGTAGGGCACGAGAAGTGGGCACGTCCAGCCTACGCCGTAGTGTCGGCGATAGAATGTTGTTCTAGGTCACAATTAAAACTAAGTACAATATGATATACTCTCCGTACGGAGGACAATCACAGCAGGATACAACTTAATCACCAAAACAAGAAGTAGCACGATAAGATAACTATGAATCCACAAGAGAAGTACAACATAGAGAAATAAATCTCGGTGTTATCAACACCAACTCAAACAAGCATAAAATAAATATTACTTAAGATAACTAAAAATAAAATAAGAAAAACTCTAGCCATCTACTCTAACCTCTACTGTGTCTCCTCTAGGCTAGCAGGTAACCTCCAAGCTATCTGTAAAATTTATCAACAGATCCAATCAGGACGGGAGCGAGCACAGTACATCTCACGCAGTTCATATCATGACAGGAATATAAAGCATGCAATAAAGTAAGATACATGAATCGCTGAAAGAAAGGACATGAAATAAAGAGATGATTGTAATGAAAATATCTACTATAAGTAAAGAACTAACAGTGAACTAGTGATTAAGATTACAAGATAGACATGTGAATGGCTTGATAATAAGCATGAGAGTTTGTAAATGGCTACACTACTTTGGAAATATTCACATGACCATTTCTACTCCCCCATCCCCAATCAATACACAAGGATCCGTTCAAGTTATGTTATTGTACATGATATCACATGGGGGCCCATAAATGGGTGCACATGAATGTAAACATGGGGGCTCCGTGAACATGAGAGTACATAAATCACGAGAGTGCACATGAATGTTAAAAGCACAAGAATACATGATGAAAGTGAAACATACATGACATGATGTATCTGATGCTCCCGAGGGGGATAACATCGCATGAAAAGATCCATATAGTACTAATCCGTGTTACCATCGTGACAGCATCAAGTAAAGTAATCTAAAGCAAGAATATAGTCCTAGCAAGTATGAAACGGTCAGAAAATATACTCGCCTGATACCCTGAACAGCTGATATGAAAAGATGGCCAACTGGAGTCACAGAATCATAGTTAGAGCAACACAGGTTATAAAGAGTTCAATTTATATGGTAATTAAAATTATAATGCAATCTACATGAGTCTAAGTCAATCTAGGTCAAAGTCAACTCTTGGTCAACTCTGGTCAACTATAAAGTCAAACTAGGTCAACTCTAGTCAACTATGGTCAAACTAGCTAGGGTTGGGTCAACAATAGTCAACTAGTCTAGGTTAGTCAATTCTAGGTCTAAACAAACTAAGTCTATGCAAATCAAGTATCCAAGATAGCTATTAACTCATAGCCTAAGTCACTTGCTAAACCACGCACAAAACTAAACCATAAGCTAACAAGGCACACAAACTTAGTCATATAATGTATATATATTATTCACATTGACATATTCATATATATATATATATATATATATATATATATATATATATATATAGGAAAGCTATATATATAGGCACATACATATATATAGAGAGAGAGAGAAGGAGAGGTAAAAGAGTAAGTGAGTGTGTGTGTGTGTGTGTGTGTGTGTGTGTGTGTGTGTGTGTGTGTGTGTGTGTGTGTGTGTGTGTGTGTGTGTGTGTGTGTGTGTGTGTGTATAGCATGTGTGTGAAAAAGGATATGTGTTAATGTTCTCAGATTTAGTGATAGATAGGTGTATGTGACATGGGATACATGGTGTCAAAGGGTGTATGAATGCATGTGTGTAAAAGGTTATAGGTTAACTCAGTTTATAGAAATGCATACATACTTACATTGCATACATGCATACATACATATCATATATGCATACTTGCATTCATTCATGCACCTATACATGAACCTATACATACATACATAGATGCATATATACATATTTGAATACATTATATACTTGCATACATTATATTCATATATGCATACTCTATATTATATTACATTCATTCCTGCATACATATAATATATGCATACAAACTCATGTACTTAACTCAAAATATATGTGAATACATACATTACATTACCTTAACACATATATATCATTCATTTATATCCCATATACATGCATACTTCAGTTCAGGCATTAAATCCATTCACATATCATTAAGTTGCATACATATATGTATTTTTATTACATACATGTCATTTATGCATATTACATACTTACATTCATCTATACATTATATACATTGTATACAATATGTAAAAATAGAAGAGGAAAAAAAGGGAGAAAAACTGAAATGGAAAGAAAAGGGAAGAAAAAATATAAGAAAAAGGAAAAACAGTGGACATATACATGCTTGCACCATATATTCTACATTACCATACATGCTATCATTATGTATTGTATTATATTATGTATACACTATACATTCTTATCTATCATTACATGTATACCATGCATTCATATCTAGCATTCATTATATACTTTCATGCATATATTGTATATTATTCTTTCATTCATGCATTTATGCATTGCTAACATACATTATATTGATTGCATTCCTACATGCTTGCATTCAACCATATATATACATTAATGTAAAGAGGATACATATCATATATATCATTTCATTCATCTAACATATCATGCATTACATACTCTACATTCATTTAATATCCATACTACATAGGCTCATAGGTTACACAAAATGCCTATGTCGTATTGTCACTCTTCTACTTAAAATCAATACTGTACCAATTGGGCCTTCACTAAATTCTAGGATTAAAGTATATCGTAGCCCTTCATGTTAGCTTTCCGAAACTTCAAACGGATCGTATTTTCGTATCCGGAAGCTCCCGAAATCGCAAAAACACCGAAACGCGTTTGTCTTTCGGACAACTGACACTCAAATAGTTTAACAGAAAGTTCCAGAACGATTTTTGCTTATTAAAAAATATATTTGGAAAGCTAACTTCGATACGGTTCTTTTAAAAAAACAGAAGATTAATCGGAGCTCTAAGCTAAAAGTTATGACATTTCTAAGTTGTTTTGGTTAATAAAAACGTGGATGAATATTATGACGAATTTGAGTTGTTTTGGACAAAAAAAAACACATGTAGGCCAAGATACTTGGATACCAACATAGGTATCCAAATGAAACTCATTCTAACCATCCTAACTAAGATCAATCCACTCTCTAACCATTCTAAAACTGAATTTAAATATCTATTTAAACTATTATCATATATACATACACATGGGGAGTCCTAATTTGGGATCTATCAAGTAGGACACAAGACACATATCTAAAATCCTCAAGAGAGCTCCAAATGGCCTCAAATTTGAATCTAAATGGGGTACATGCGTGGGGGTAGATCCTATGGATTCAAAACTAACTAATATGCATAGGAATCAATTTAGAGGGTTGGTTTTACCTATTGGGAGTAGAATCCCAATGATACTCCCAAGGACACGGCTCCGACACGAAGATCTTCCAAAAAGGACATTCCTCCTTGCACTTTGCTCCAAATCTATGCTAGCACCCTCCCTTGGTAGTATGAAAAGGTTGGATGGAAGTTTTGGTGGAGGGATGTAAGGATTTGGATATCAAATCAAAGAGAAAAGCTCTCTAATTTGGGGAAGAACACTTTGTGAAGGAAAAGAGGCAAGATAGAATGAAATGAAAGGAAGAAATGCTAACCTAGCTATATTGGCTGCCATTAAACCCTATTTGGGACTTGGGGGAAAGCCCTATAAGGCCTCAACTAGTCCTCTTGGTTAATTTTAAGTTAGGTTCAAGTTTGGGATCAAAAGTGTTAAATTTAAGCCTCTAACTTAACCAATCTAACAAGTGGGATTAGTCTAAACTCACTAACTTAATTAGTGGGGTTTGTGGGCCATAACTAACTAATCTTGGGATCCCGTCTACAGTCTAAGCTACCTGGGTCACTAATACAAGTCGAAACGAAACGAAACTCAAACCCGACTAAACAAATCCCGTAAAATCAATATTAAAATATAAAAATTTCCAAAATATTAAAATATAAAAATAACCAAAATTATAATACATCAATTTAAATATTATTAAAATAATCTAAAATTCACCAATTAATCAAAATCCTAAATAATTTAAAAGTCACAAAATGACCAAAATACCCTTAGCCTAAAAAGTTGTAAATAGTCATTCTAATCACATGGTTAGGTCCCCATAGTCATGGTTAGTCTCTAGGCTCAACAGTTCTAGGGTTCACTAGCTAACACATCAAAATTATAATTCACCAATTTTAAATAGTATTAAATTAATTAAAAATTCTCATAAATCATAAATCCTATTATTAAATAATAAACTTTTACAAAAGTTCAAAATTACCCTCAATTTAGAAAAGTGGGTGTTACAAGTCTACCCTCCTTAGAAAATTTCGTCCTTGAAATTAAGATTGTCGTACTTCTTTTAGAGTCTTGACCCCAACTGTGAAACCCGTAATTTTAGTTAATTAATTAAAATTCTGAAAATTCGATTTTTTTTGTTGTTATTTTTTTAAAATTATTAAAATTTTGTGTTAGCTAAATTAATATCATGCCAGATTAGTATTAAAAGAAAATTATTTTCAAAATAAATGAATTTGGATTTTTGATTGCCTGGCCCAGTCCCGAACCCAATTCTGAGCCCGAATATATTTTAGAATTACAAAAATGTTTAGTTATAATTTTCTAAAGAAAAATTAAAAATCTTAAATTCTTTTATTCTTAAACCCATTGAAACCATGGTTTTGTTAAAAAAAAAAATCTTTAGCCCATTCCTTATTTTCTTAAAAGCTCAATTGTTTGGAAGTCCAAATCAATGGTTTAAGCCTTAGGCCCAAACCCAATAACCATTTGAACCCATAACCCATTAAAATAATACCCATTATCTATCAAGACCCTTTAATTCTCAATGAAGAAAGAGAATAACTCTCATTCTCTTCATTCTCTGTGAGAAACCGAAGTAACATCGGTCTCTTGGCCGACCATCTCCCGAACGGCCATGGCCGTTGAGTTTCGGTAACCCCCGTTCATCTCTCCCTACTTAAACCCTCTCCTCCATTCTTCCCCATCACCACTTTCCCTTCTCCAAAGCCCTTTTCCCCAAATCGTGCCCTAGCCGGAGCTCCGGCCAAGCCCCGACGATCGAGCTCCATCACCGGAGTCGAGCCCGTCTCCAGAACCCTCCGCCCAAGTCCTGGCCGAACCCTCTCCAGCCGACGCCTCATTTCCCGCAGTTGATCCGCGTTCCCGGTGTGACCCAGACCCGGCGGTGCCCTCCGTCCGAGCCGGCGCACCCCTTCCGGCTGAACCCTAGCTGGCGCCCCCTTTTCCCGCAGCGACGCTGCTATTCTTGGTCACTTCCGAGCCACCCCACGCGACTCCGCCCCACTCGGCCAGCGTGCCCCGACCCAAATCTGGTTTCGCTGATTTCTTACTGTCCGCGAGCGCTGAACGTTCCGAGTCCGAGGCATCACTTCGGATTCCGTCAAATTTCGGTAACTTCTGGATAGTCCCATAGTTTCTCTTGGTCTGTGATGAAATTGGTCCACCGATTCCTTCGGGAATTCAGATTTTTGGTTACGTTTCAATTACGTTACCATTTCGACTTTTCGAAGTTTCTTCGGAAATTGCTATGCTGTTGGTTTTGGTTCTGTGATCTTTTCGATTTCGGAATTTCCGAATCCTTCAGAAATATTTCTATGATTAGAGATTTTATATAAATTTGGTTTTAGAAGAACCTTGTTTCTGAGAAGGTTCTTGGGTTTGGATTGGTGTGGAAATTGGTTTTGTGAGATTTCGAATTGGTTTCGGGAAATTCCGATTTTGTTCGGGAATTCTGAATTCATTTCGAAAAATGATTTATTAGATGTTTTTATATATAAAATTGGGTATCCCTGGTTTGGGATTTATTTTGCAGGAAAAATCGGTGCGTTTTCCAGTTTTGGGTTATCCCGAAAATAGAGAAAATACTGCCGAAATTTCTATAAAAAATTTAAGTATATAGTTTTAAAATGATTTTTCGGAAAATATAAAATATTTGGATTTATTTGGGCGACGACCGTATTGGTCAATGGGCCCTGGCTAACTGCAAACGAAACCGGTTACGCCGGACGTTGAGGCATTAGCTATAAAATGACGATTGGACCAGTTCTGAGACTCAATAATATTTTATATTTTAATTAGAATTATTAAATATTATTTATATTTAATTTTGTAGGCAGTTTACAGGACTAACGAATTTTCTCTTATTTTAATTCTTGGGAATGTAAGGGCATAAGCCCATTTACTATTCTGCAGTTTTGTAATAAGTAGGTAGTAGCTGTGGTTTTCTGGATTTTATGAGAATGCATAAAAATTAGGAATAAAAATTATATTAAGTACAATTTGAAAATTCACGATATTTCTCATTTAAAGGAAAAGTATATTTTTATATAATTATCAAAAGTATTAAGTTTTTCCGAATAAACAGTAAAACCTGATAAATACAAGTTTTTCCCAAAAGTTTAAATATTAATTGATATTCTTAATTGTAACGCACTAATAACAGCGTTTTGGTTGTGTTAGCTAATTAAAGACTAAAATTGACTAGGACACAACTAGAGATTGTAACTAGTTTAGCATCATTGGCAACATTGGTTTTTTGAGACAAATTTCCAAATGTAGGATTTCAAGGAAGAACCTGATTTCCCGTCCCGACGTATCGACCCATCCAGTCAAATCATTTTGAGGCAAGTACAAGTTTGTGGTAGATTACAATTAGTTAATAATTGTTTTAATGTAATTTTAAATCACGATACAACACGAAACTCTTTTGAGAGCATTGACTGTAACTACTGTAACTATTGGGGATTGGGGAGTAGTGTAGTGGATATGACCACATCCAATAGTATAACTGATTGTATTAGCTTACCCCTCAAACACACGGGGATAAGCCATACCATATCACTAGGATATTACTGTAACAAACCCAATCCAGTCATATTCATTACCTATTCATATTTCACTATTTTTAACTGCTGGAAAATCATTTACTTCAAATTGTTTAAAAGTGCATATTTCTATTATTAATTTCAATTATTAAAATATCGTAAATTTGTACTTTGCTCCCTCCTGACTGGAGACTATATTTTTAGGTCCTGTTGAGGATGCAGAGCTACTGATTAGTAGCTATTATGACCTTGAGCTATACCCTGCTGTGCTTCCCGAGGATGGATTACTGGATGAGGATGTTGCTTTATTTAGATATTATTTTCCATTTTGTTAGTTTTGTCTAAAAGAACAATGTGACTTAATTTGGTGGTTTATGTTTGTAATCTGTACTGGACAAGTTTTAAGTTTTTAATTTATCGAATCTTATTTATTGTGGCAAATTTAGTTTGAGTTGTTGATTACCTGCATATGGAAGTTACAGCTTACTGCCGTCGTCTCATCAACGGTGCAGGCTGGGCATGATCCGATTCGTTCCAAGAAATTGGAACCGGGTCGTGACACCAACAATCAAAGTCTCAGAACTTACCTAAATCATACAATTTAAAAGAATGGCATACAGGGTCATGGCATACGGTGGCAATTGAAAGTCTCATCTAGGTATACTAGTCATGCTAAACCAAAACGGTCATAGGGTATCAAAACACGGTCATAGGGTATCAAAACATACAAGCAATCTGGGGTGCTAAACTGGAAAAGTTACAAAAACAACAAATCATCAAGGCTGTAAGGCAGTCTACCATCCTATATGAAAACTGATAATTATCAAAAATAAAATAAAGATAACTAGTAATTATCTATAAAAGGGTACTATTCAAAGAAAAATCAAAATCAAAAGTTTAAAGAACGAAAGTCAATAGCATTGAAATCCAATCACAATATATATTAAGAAAATTTAGTCTCGATACGATCTAAGTTGATCAATTATGGGTAATCAAGATTTTGGCAATATGGAGGACAAGGTCATCGAAGTCTGAGCACGAGCATACAAGGATGGAGATTCAGGTCACAATTAAATTTAATTCAATTGAGTACGACCCAAGATATTAATATGATATGAAAAGATGATCAAAGTCGATTGGTCGTGATTAAAGGAGCTAGGATTCAATGATATTGAAAACTTTTAAAGGGTGGTTCAAAGATATGGAATAAGTCAAATTTATCCTTTTAAAGGGAAAACAAAAGAAAAGATTTCATAGAAAAGTCAAGTTAATCATCTATCTCTGATACTATCAAGTTTATCATTTGCCAATCATATTTTTATCTCACAAGTCCCAATATAAAAATCAACCTTTATATGACTACCATCAAAATTATATCCTTCCGTCATAAAGATTTGACCTTGTCATGATCACCATAGGCTAAATTTCTAAGTTTCGAAATATTATTCATAAAGCATACCCTTCTTACTAGGAATCAAAACTGGTCACTTAATCATCATAAATCTAAATTCTTCCACCTTGTCCTAAATTGGATCCGAAGCCTCTAAATCAAGTTTTATGTAATCCTTGAACTTATTCAATTTACTCTCCTTATATTATTTAAATCTAAACCCATTAGGCCTTACAAAACTTATTCTTCATTATAAATTCAACCTTCATATTTCCTTCAACGTACACCTTCAATATTATTATCCTGAAATTTAAAATTTTCACAAAATCTCTATATTTTATATAACTCAAAATCCTTGCGTTCTTTCTGTTTCTAGCCATTTCTTACAATATCTTATTCAATTTCGTATCATCATTGTATATAGTTAAAATCTCTTCTCTATTACTAAATTCCTAAATTTAACATCATAACCTTAAAGTGTAACGTCTCAAGAATCAATAACCAAAATTTATCCAAGTTCTCGAAACTAAGTTGACCTCGAATATCCTCATCAGTTATGAAATACATCTATGAATTATTCATACCCAAAAGATTTCTCCAAGTATAATTGTTCCTAAATTGATAATATAACTCTCTTGATTTCATCCTCAAATTCAGTCGCATCTCTATCCCAAACCTATATCAAGGTCCATCATATTATACCCCTAGCAAGATTATCACAAGATAACAAATCAAGTCTTTTTCGAGTTAGATGATTTACGTTACTTCCTCGACCTTTCGAAGGTAAAAAGATATGGAGATTCAAGGATTTCAAAGTATAGCTGACAGAATTAGATACGAGACAGGTGATTGATGTAATCAGGACCATTTTTTTAATGGTAATACAAGAAATAATGGCAAGAAAGAAATAATGATAAAATCTGTTCTTCATCAACTGTTAAGAAGAAATGAACCCATTTAAGATAAAATATGATACCATATACGTCTTCCTGAAATTATGTTGTCAGAATTTTGTCACGCCAGTAAGCATAGCTGCAATAAACAATAGAGTCCATAACGAAGGTATATACCCTATAGTCATGTTATCTAGAATTCTTACCACGCCACCCGGTATGGCTGCAAGAAAATCTAGATTTCATAACTAGGATAAGTATATCTAAATCAGGCTCTACATCCTTGTCATGCTAGCAAATATGACTGCAATAAATTCTAAACTCCATAAATAAAGTAGACTTTTACCTTTCTCACTGTCCTTATCAAGTATGTTATCAGGTTATACCTTAATTCCAAAAAGATGTATATATATATATATATATATATATATATATATATATATATATATGTCACGACCCGGTCCCAAATTGTTGGGTCGAATCGGATCATGCCCAGCCTGCACCGTTGTTGAGACGGCGGCAGTAAGCTGTATTCAGTAGTGAAACACATGCAGATAAAAATTCTAACGAATATAAAATCTTTTATTCAATTTAAAATTTTGAAATACAACAACCATTAATACAGCAATTACACTTGATACATTGGTTAATAAATTACTATCCAGCTCTACTGTTCTTGGGTTCCAGGTTCTGCGAGAACAGGCATCAGATCTTCGACGACGCAATCACCTAAAAATGTTGGTCTCCAGTCAGGAGGGAGCAAAGTACAATTCATGCTAATCTTGACAATTAATTTAACAATAAAATCATGCACTTTTAAACAGTTTTGAAGATGAACAGTTTTGAAATAATACAGTACAGTGATGTGAATAGGTAATGAATATGACCGGATTGGGTTACAATAGTATCCTAGCGATACGGTATGGCTTGTCCCCGTGTGAAGAGGGGAAAACTAATACAGTCAGTTATCCTAATTTTGGATTTGGTTATATCCACTACTCTACTCCCCCAGTCCCCAACAGTACGGTCAGTACTCTCGAAAGAGTTCGTGTTTGAACAGTGGTTTAAAATTGCAGTGAAGTGATTATTAAATAATTGTAATCAACATAAATGTACTTGCCTTAAATTTAAGTTGGACGAGTTTGGTTCTTCAGGATTTGAACAGTCACCTCTCTTCTTTGAAATCCTACATTCCGGAAATTATGTCTCAGAAACCACAACTCTAGAATCTAGTTACAATCTCTAGATTTTTGTTTCCTAGTCAATTTTAATCTTGTATTTAATCAACACAATCAGAACACGCTTTTCTAGTGCGTTACAATTAAGGAAATCTAAATTTATATTTTATTTCAAAAAAACTTGTTTGTATCAATTTTTATTGGGAAAAAAGTTAGTATTTTATATTTATACATATAAATATATTTTCTTTTCTTTAAGTGAGAAAATCATGAATTTCTAATTAATTAATTAATAATAATAATAATTAATTCTACGCGTTCACAATCTCAGCAAATCCACAGCTAAATCCTACTTATTACAATTTACAAAATAGATAAATGGGCTTATGCCCTTACATTCCCAAGAATTAAAATAAGAGAAAATTTGTTAGTCTTTGTAAATTTACCTACAAAATTATAATAACTAAAAATAAAAATAGAATAAGTCTCAGAACTGGTCCAATTCTTCATTTACAGCTACTCTGCCTCAACGTCCGGACAAATCGGTGCGTTTGCATTTCACTGGGGCCCAGTGACCGTAAGGTCGTCGCCCAAAAATATTATAACATTTTTTTTTTATATCGAGAATCATTTTTAAAATCATTTTATTATTTTTTCCAAAAATTTTGGCAGCACTCCCTCTGTTTTCGGTCAACCCAAAAACTGGGAATGCGCCGTAAAACCTGCAAAATAACTCCGAAACTCCAATTCATATATATATACCACAGAATATTATTTTCCAAAAACCCAAACCAACATATTAAACTTCAACCAAAGTTTCAACAGAACAATATACTAACAAAACCAAAGCCAGAATCATTTTTTTTAAACTCAACAGAACTCTCTCCAAGGAAATAATCCGAACTCATCTAACCAAAGAACTGAAACCAACAGCAAACAAGCCACAGAACATAGAAAGAGAAAGCTTTCCGAAAGCAATATCGAAAATTTTCCGATACCAATCTCGGAAACTCTGAGATCGAAAGGAAACACAAATCCAAGAAATCTAATCATTCTCCAGAGCTTCTTCTGAAAAACTCAAATATATCCAGAAGCAAGCAACAGCAACTATTTCCGAGGAAATTTCGGAAAACAAAATTGGTAACGTAATCGTTACGTTGCTGGAAATCTCGAATTCCCACTGGAATTGGGTTGGACCAGTTCATCATAGACAGGTAAATAAAATCATTGGGTCAGAGTGTACCGAAACCGAAACGGAACCGCAGAAAACTCAGAATGGACGGCCGTCACCGAAAACAAATGTCGGTGTCAGGGGATCGTCGAACCGGGATCGGGTCAACGCGGGTACGGGCGGCGGCCACAGGGAGCGGCGCCGGTGGCGCGGGGCCGCGCGGATCGGCGGAGGGGCCGCTGGAAAGAGGCGCCGGCCTCGGGATCTCGCCGGGGAGATGCACCGGAAAGGGGGCGGCCCTGAAACTCCGGGAAGGGGTGGATCGGCTCGAGTTCGCCGGAAAAGCTTGCCGGAGTAATAGATCTAGAACTTTTTTTTTCTTAGAAATTTGGGAAAAATTTGAGATGGTGATGGAGATGGAGAAGTGAAGAACCTCTTTATAGGGAGGAGTAGAGGGAGGTTACCAGGGTAGGGAAGGCCGAGGGTCTCCGGCCGTTCAGAATCCCGACGGTCGCCGGCGTCGGTTTGGAACTCAAGGGGTCGGCCACAACCGAAATTCTTTCGGTTCTCCAACAGAAACTTTAAGGGAGAGAGAAAAAAAGATATACAATGAATGGCCTAATGAATGGAAACATTCATTCTGATGCATGCTAAGGACTAATGGTTTAAGAGTATGCTTAATGGGCTATTGGGTTTAGGAAAAAGGGTGGGCTTTAATATAGGCTTCTCATTTAGAATAAAGTTTTGAATAAAATAGTTGATGCTTAAAAAGGCTTAATGGATTTGGGCTTTAATGAATTAATAGGTAATTAAAACTCTTGGCCCTCCATGAATTTATTTAACAATAGTCAATATTTATTTTAATATAGTTTAAGTTGCATTTTATGATCGGTCTGGCCCTACAACAAAATTTCCATGTTAATTAATTTTTAAAATAATTTACACTTAACTAATATTATTCTAGCAATATTCCAAAAATTAATTTAAATCTAGCAATTAAATATAAAATTGTAAACTAAAATTATGGGTTTCACAACCTTCCCTCCTTAAGAAATTTCGTCCTCGAAATTTAAGCTTTTAACTTCTGCTAGTAAATTCATTTCAAAGCTCATCCACGAAATTCGAATTTGAACAATAATCCACAGATCCTATAATAACTATTATGCCAAAACTCAAAATCACCAATATCCTCAACTCCTTAAAAATTTGGTTTTCCGCAAAATTTCATATTTTGTAAAATCAAATCCAATCCTTAGACGTTAAATTTAAATTTAATGCACCAAACAAACTTCAATTTTCAATCTTCAAATACAACCTTTAAATTTATATCTTAAAAATCAAATTCAATCATACTACATCCCTCAAAACTTGTGATTTTACAAAATCGTCAATGTGCCATATCAATTCTTCAACTCTTTTATTTAAATAAATTTTATCCTTAAACTTTAATCCTACAAAGCTTCCACTTTCCACCTTAGAAAATATCAAATTAAAATTTTACTCATCAATTCTAATTCTAGTAAGAAATCAAATCATAAGATCAAAATCTTTATTGCTAATCCACATTTTTTTTTATATATATCCTCACAATCAAGTTTTCCATGCTAATTAAAATTGAAATCCAAATATGTCATTTCTTGTATCCAAAAATTAACATCTTCAAACATCAATTGGCGACTCGATCATAAAAATCAAAATCAAATCCTCAGTCAAAATATTTATATATTTTTTTTACTAATGTTAATTCGATGAATTTTTTTTTTCTCCTCATTCAAATAAAAAATAATTTCCTCAAAAGTCAAAATTCAATCTTGGTCACGTAATGCTTGTCTCCAAGAATTTATAGAACTTCCACAGATTCGATTTCCTCTTTAACCTAAAGTTCATCCATCTCTATTTCAAATCCAAATTCAAACATCAAAAGATTCAAACACAAACTTCTCAAAGATTTAAATTTAATCATGGCTACTCTCTCTCTCCTTTAATAAAGCGCAAGATGACCATCTCAATATAATTATCCTGCCGCGAGGATCTATAAAAATAGTTTTTAAAAATACCATAAGTTTTTTTTTTTAAATAATTCGACAAACAATATATATCAAAAAAAAAACTTACTGTCATTTCATAAATCAAATTCCTACATAAAATAAATGAGAAAATTTTGTAAATAAAAAAAAATCATAGTTCAAAAACTTTGATAACCTTTAAATGGGATCTTTAAATCAAAAATTTACTTTCAAAACTGAAATCATAACGTTATATATATCTCATGTCTAGAGACAACTAATTTAAAACTCGAAGCCACATCACCAAAATTTTATTTGTGTTAATCTACAAAATTTAAATCCTCCAATCTTTCAATTTCTACCCAATATGATATTCTTCCCTCAACTGGTAGATTTTATATTTAATCAATTACATCTTCGAAAATATTTAATCAAAACTCCTTGTGGCCTATCATTACAAAAATTGTTCTCCTTAAAATCAAAAGTGTCCACTCTTCAAAGTCAATATAAAATTTAATTCTAAGATGCATATGATATCATTACTCAAATAAGATCTTTTCCTTTATCAATTTTACTAAACTCAAGTTCATATTATCGGGTGCAATCTTCTCAAAAAAATTTTTTTTAATTGGCACCCTTTTATTCATACAATTCGTCATCCTCAATTATTTACATTTTAAGTCCAATATTTCTTGTTTCGATTTATAGTTAATTCACCATGCACCTTCCAAGAGTGCATTCTCTATGCCTAGCATTGACAACCTTTAATTTTTCAATGTCAAACTATTCACAAACTTTCCTCGATACTAATCACCATTGTACATTATAACTCATATATATTCTATATATCATGTACTCTAAAAAAAATCCAAGCTATAAAATGTTCTAGCAAAATCAGATTCGAGGCATAATTGCTAAATATCAAGATAAAATGTAAACATGTTTAGAATCTTCTAGATAGAGTTTAGAATATTTTGTTGTGATCAAAATCATGAATAAACATCGATGTATAATTTAATAATCAAAACGAGTTTAAAGTTCTAAACATGATAGAAAATGTAGATGACTGTTCTTCTGAGATCAAGGGATTTATCAAAATATGTGTTTGAGATTCAAGAGACTGGGACTAAAAATCAAGAGGAGTATCTGTTCTCCGATTTCAAAGATAAAACGATCAACCTTGATTTGAATAATTGAGTCAAACACTAGATAAGATAGAAGCATCACCGCTTCAGATTAAGTAAGAAAAACCAATGATAATATTCCCGACAAATCACTCAGGGAATACAAAAATATTTTGAGAAGAATAATTTTATAACTAAGGAAAGTTAAAAATTTGAGAGAAGGTAAGTCTCATTGATTCAAGAAATTCAAATTGAAATTGTCTAGTAACGCCAAGAAATTAAATAGCTTTGGGACAGCTAAAAATCTCATTGACTTAAGGAAATTTAACAATAGAATGGATTTCAAAATGTGATCAATTTTCTGACCGTTCCTGCTTCATGATCATAGAAGCTTTCTAGGCCTTGATTTGATAAAGAAATTTCATAGAGAGAGTAGGGTTTTAAGATGAATGGAGGAAGTCAACAGATGAGAATATTCTCGGTCTTTGGAATAACTTAGGAGATAACAATCAATATTGAAATTGAAAATAACCCCTTTAAGAGAATCATGAATTAACTAACTCTTCTGGTAATAATTGACCTTGAGGTTTAAATGATCCCAAAAGAATTTTGATTCAGAATTGATTTCGAGAAAGTTAGTCAATTAGAAAGGAGTTCAAGGCAAAAGGTTGGATAAGGGTTGTAGATATATATTGAGTAGAAAGAGTTTAATAGGGTTGCTAAAAGAATATTGAAACTCTTCATATCAAACGAATCAAAATTCCAAATAAAGTAAGATTTGATCAACCAATGAAGAAGTTAAAATTAGGTTTGATAAAGAAGAAGAAGATTGAAAAATTCAACCTTATTCCAAAAGAATATGAATCCTAAGGTAGACTAGAACCTGAAAATTACGGTAGAAAAATCATCTCGGAAGTCATAGGACACTCAAAGGTACAATCAGCCTAATCTAGATAAGGTTTAGGTACAAATACAAACAAGGTATCCTACGAATCTATAAGCAGGCAAAAATAGATTTTTAAGTAAAATTTTCGACCCTATAATGTAACATGGTGTATATCATCTAAGTGTTCTAGTTGTTTTCTAAAGTCTGTTTTCCTAAAGTCTCAACTATCCCTAGGTCAAGTTATAGAACTGCGCGATGGTCTAAACTAAGTTGACTAGACCAATTTACAGATCAGACCTGCATGGGCCACCACTAAAAATATGTCACGACCCGGTCCCAAATTGTTGGGTCGAATCGGATCATGCCCAGCCTGCACCGTTGTTGAGACGGCGGCAGTAAGCTGTATTCAGTAGTGAAACACATGCAGATAAAAATTCTAACGAATATAAAATCTTTATTCAATTTAAAATTTTGAAATACAACAACCATTAATACAGCAATTACACTTGATACATTGGTTAATAAATTACTATCCAGCTCTACTGTTCTTGGGTTCCAGGTTCTGCGAGAACAGGCATCAGATCTTCGACGACGCAATCACCTAAAAATGTTGGTCTCCAGTCAGGAGGGAGCAAAGTACAATTCATGCTAATCTTGACAATTAATTTAACAATAAAATCATGCACTTTTAAACAGTTTTAAAGATGAACAGTTTTGAAATAATACAGTACAGTGATGTGAATAGGTAATGAATATGACCGGATTGGGTTACAATAGTATCCTAGCGATACGGTATGGCTTGTCCCCGTGTGAAGAGGGGAAAACTAATACAGTCAGTTATCCTAATTTTGGATTTGGTTATATCCACTACTCTACTCCCCCAGTCCCCAACAGTACGGTCAGTACTCTCGAAAGAGTTCGTGTTTGAACAGTGGTTTAAAATTGCAGTGAAGTGATTATTAAATAATTGTAATCAACATAAATGTACTTGCCTTAAATTTAAGTTGGACGAGTTTGGTTCTTCAGGATTTGAACAGTCACCTCTCTTCTTTGAAATCCTACATTCCGGAAATTATGTCTCAGAAACCACAACTCTAGAATCTAGTTACAATCTCTAGATTTTTGTTTCCTAGTCAATTTTAATCTTGTATTTAATCAACACAATCAGAACACGCTTTTCTAGTGCGTTACAATTAAGGAAATCTAAATTTATATTTTATTTCAAAAAACTTGTTTGTATCAATTTTTATTGGGAAAAAAGTTAGTATTTTATATTTATACATATAAATATATTTTCTTTTCTTTAAGTGAGAAAATCATGAATTTCTAATTAATTAATTAATAATAATAATAATTAATTCTACGCGTTCACAATCTCAGCAAATCCACAGCTAAATCCTACTTATTACAATTTACAAAATAGATAAATGGGCTTATGCCCTTACATTCCCAAGAATTAAAATAAGAGAAAATTTGTTAGTCTTTGTAAATTTACCTACAAAATTATAATAACTAAAAATAAAAATAGAATAAGTCTCAGAACTGTCCAATTCTTCATTTACAGCTACTCTGCCTCAACGTCCGGACAAACCGGTGCGTTTGCATTTCACTGGGGCCCAGTGACCGTAAGGTCGTCACCCAAAATATTATAACATTTTTTTTTATATCGAGAATCATTTTTAAAATCATTTTATTATTTTTCCCAAAAATTTTGGCAGCACTCCCTCTGTTTTCGGTCAACCCAAAAACTGGGAATGCGCCGTAAAACCTGCAAAATAACTCCGAAACTCCAATTTATATATATATACCACAGAATATTATTTTCCAAAAACCCAAACCAACATATTAAACTTCAACCAAAGTTTCAACAGAACAACATACTAACAAAACCAAAGCCAGAATCATTTTTTTTTTAAACTCAACAGAACTCTCTCCAAGGAAATAATCCGAACTCATCTAACCAAAGAACTGAAACCAACAGCAAACAAGCCACAGAACATAGAAAGAGAAAGCTTTCCGAAAGCAATATCGAAAAATTTCCGATACCAATCTCGGAAACTCTGAGATCGAAAGGAAACACAAATCCAAGAAATCTAATCATTCTCCAGAGCTTCTTCTGAAAAACTCAAATATATCCAGAAGCAAGCAACAGCAACTATTTCCGAGGAAATTTCGAAAAACAAAATTGGTAACGTAATTGTTACGTTGCTGGAAATCTCGAATTCCCACTGGAATTGGGTTGGACCAGTTCATCATAGACAGGTAAATAAAATCATTGGGTCAGAGTGTACCGAAACCGAAACGGAACCGCAGAAAACTCAGAATGGACGGCCGTCACCGAAAACAAACGCCGGTGTCAGGGGATCGTCGAACCGGGATCGGGTCAATGCGGGTACGGGCGGCGGCCACAGGGAGCGGCGCCGGTGGCGCGGGGCCGCGCGGATCGGCGGAGGGGCCGCTGGAAAGAGGCGCCGGCCTCGGGATCTCGCCGGGGAGATGCACCGGAAAGGGGGCGGCCCTGAAACTCCGGGAAGGGGTGGATCGGCTCGAGTTCGCCGGAAAAGCTTGCCGGAGTAATAGATCTAGAACTTTTTTTTTTCTCAGAAATTTGGGAAAAATTTGAGATGGTGATGGAGATGGAGAAGTGAAGAACCTCTTTATAGGGAGGAGTAGAGGGAGGTTACCAGGGTAGGGAAGGCCGAGGGTCTCCGGCCGTTCAGAATCCCGACGGTCGCCGGCGTCGGTTTGGAACTCAAGGGGTCGGCCACAACCGAAATTCTTTCGGTTCTCCAACAGAAACTTTAAGGGAGAGAGAAAAAAAGATATACAATGAATGGCCTAATGAATGGAAACATTCATTCTGATGCATGCTAAGGACTAATGGTTTAAGAGTATGCTTAATGGGCTATTGGGTTTAGGAAAAAGGGTGGGCTTTAATATAGGCTTCTCATTTAGAATAAAGTTTTGAATAAAATAGTTGATGCTTAAAAAGGCTTAATGGATTTGGGCTTTAATGAATTAATAGGTAATTAAAACTCTTGGCCCTCCATGAATTTATTTAACAATAGTCAATATTTATTTTAATATAGTTAAGTTGCATTTTATGATCGGTCTGGCCCTACAACAAAATTTCCATGTTAATTAATTTTTAAAATAATTTACACTTAACTAATATTATTCTAGCAATATTCCAAAAATTAATTTAAATCTAGCAATTAAATATAAAATTGTAAACTAAAATTATGGGTTTCACATATATATATATTTTATATATATATATATATATATATATATATATATATATATATATATATATATATATATATATATATATATATACAAACTCAAATTCAACAACTAACATCAAGATTCAAAATTCTACAATAATCCATCAAAAATCAAATTCAATAACAGGAAGTAAGGGTGAATCAAATCAAGGGAAAAATAGATTTCAACGAAGTTAAAATAAAATTCTCAAGGGTCGTCCCAGGAATCTCTCAAGAAATTCTAATAGTGATTGAGTATCCTCTCATTCTAACACCTATTCCTTATCTCTAATCGCAGGTGCGCAGCAGTACAACTAATCGTCGTACTACCACGACTTCGCACAAATGTGAATCTTAACCTGCATGGGACACCACTAAAAATATGTCACGACTCGCACCCAGTATAGGAAACGAGAAGTGGGCACGTCCAGCCTACGTCGCAGTGTCGGCGGTAGAACGTTGTTCTAGGTCATAACTAAAACTAAATACAATATGATATACTCTCCGTACGGAGGACAATCACAACATGATACAACTCAATCACCAAAACTAGAAGTAGCACGATAAGATAACTATGAATCCACAAGAGAAGTACAACAGAGAGAAATAAATCTCGATGTTATCAACACCAACTCAAACAAGCATAAAATAAATACAACTCAAGACAACTGAAAATAAAATAAGAAAAACTCTAGCCATCTACTCCAACCTCTACTGTGTCTCCTCTAGGCTAGCAGGTAACCTCCAAGCTATCTGTAAAATTTATCAACAGGTCCAATCAGGACGGGAGTGAGCACAGTATATCTCATGCAGTTCATATCATGACAGGAATATAAAGCATGCAATAGAGTAAGATACATGAATCGTTGAAAGAAAGGACATAAAATAAAGAGATGACTGTAATAAAAATATCTACTATAAGTAAAGAACTAACAGTGAACTAGTGATTTAGAGTACAAGATAGACATGTGAACGGCTTGATAATAAACATGAGAGTTTGTACATGGCTACACTACTTTGGAAATATTCACATGACCATTTATACTCCCCCATCCCCAATCAATACACAAGGATCCGTTCAAGTTATGTTATTATACATGATATCACATGGGGGCCCATAAATAGGTGCACACGAATGTAAACATGGGGCTCCGTGAACATAAGAGTATATGAATCACGAGAATGTATATGAATGGTGAAAGTACAGGAATACATGATGAAAGTGAAACACACATGACATGATGTATCCGATGCTCCCGAAGGAGATAATATCGCATGAAAAGATCCATATAGTACTAATCCGTGTTACCATCGTGACAGCATCAAGTAAAGTAATCTAGAGCAAGAATATAGTCTTAGCAAATATGAAACGGTCAGAGAATGTACTCGCCTGATACCCTGAACATCTGATATAAAAAGATGGCCAACTGGAGTCACAGAGTCCTAGTTAAAGCAACACAGGTTATAAAGAGTTCAATTTATATGGTAATTAAAATTATAATACAATCTACATGAGTCTAAGTCAATCTAGGTCAAAGTCAACTCTTGGTCAACTCTGGTCAACTATAAAGTCAAACTAGGTCAACTCTAGTCAACTATGGTCAAACTAGCTAGGGTTGGGTCAACAATGGTCAACTAGTCTAGGTTAGTCAATTCTAGGTCTAAACAAACTAAGTCTATGCAAATCAAGTATCCAAGATAGCTACTAACTCATAGCCTAAGTCACTTGCTAAACCAAGCACAAAACTAAACCATAAGCTAACAAGGCACACAAACTTAGTCATATAATGTATATATATATTATTTACATTCACATATTCATATACATATATATATTTAGGAAAGCTATATATATAGGCACATACATACATATATATATATATATATATATATATATATATAGAGAGAGAGAGAGAGAGAAAGAAAGAAGGGGAGGTAAAAGAGTAAGTGAGTGTGTGTGTGTGTGTGTTTGGCATGTGTATGAAAGGATATGTGTTAATGTTCTCAGATTTAGTGATAGATAGGTGTATGTGACATGGGATACATGGTGTCAAAGGGTGTATGAATGCATGTGTGTAAAAGGTTATAGGTTAACTCAGTTTATAGAAATGTATACATACATACTTACATTGCATACATGCATACATACATATCATATATGCATACTTGCATTCATTCATGCACCTATACATACATACATAGATGCATACATACATATTTGAATACATCATATACTTGTATACATTATATTCATATATGCATCTATATTATATTACATTCATTCCTGCATACTTGCATACATATAATATATGCATACAAACTCATATATTTAACTCAAAATATATGTGAATACATACATTACATTAACTTAACACACATATATATATATATCATTCATTCATATCCCATATACATGCATACTTCAGTTCATGCATTATATCCATTCACATATCATTAAGTTGCATACATATATTTATTTTCATTACATACATATCATTCTTTTTTTTTTAAACCAAAGCCGGTGGACGACTCCACCCGACCTTGGCCCGGAGGTCGTGGCCACCGCCACCCAGCCACCTCCGTGGGAGGGAGGGCTCGAACCCGGCCCTCACCCCCGATGTACGGTGGTGTTACCAGTACACCACGACTCGATGTGGTTACATACATGTCATTCATGCATATTACATACTTACATTCATCTATACATTATATACATTGTATACAACATGTAAAAATAGAAGAGAAAAAAAAGGGAAAAAAACTGAAATGGAAACGGAAGGGAAGGAAAAATGTAAGGAAATGGGGAAACAGTGAACATATACATGCTTGTATCATATATTCTACATTACCATACATGCTATCATTATATATTGCATTACATTATATATACATTATGCATTCTTATCTATCATTACATGTATACCTTGCATTCATATCTAGCATTCATTATATACTTTCATGCATACATTGTATATCATTCTTTCATTCATGCATTTATGCATTGCTTACATACATTACATTGATTGCATTCCTACATGCTTGCATTCAACCATATATATATATATATATATATATATATATATATATATATATATATATATATATATATATATATATATATATATATATATATATATATATATTAATGTAAAGAGGATACATATCATATATATCATTTCATTCATCTAATATATCATACATTACATACTCTACATTCATTTAATATCCATACTACATAGGCTCATAGGTTACACAAAATACCTATGTCGTATAGTCACTCTTCTACTTAAAATTAATACTGTACCAATTAGGCCTTCACTAAATTCTAGGATTAAAGTATGTCGTAGCCCTTCATGTTAGCTTTCCGAAACTTCAAACGGATCGCATTTTCGTATCCGAAAGCTCCCGGAATCGACAAAACACCGAAACACGTTTGTCTTTCGGACAATTGACAGTCAAATAGTTTTACAGAAAGTTTTAGAACGATTTTTGCTTATAAAAATATATATTTGGAAAGCTAACTTCGATACGATTCTTTTAAAAAAATGGGAGATTAATCGGAGTTCTAAGCTAAAAGTTATGACATTTCTAAGTTGCTTTGGTTAATAAAAACGTGGATGAATATTATGACGAATTTGAGTTATTTTGGACAAAAGAAACACATGTAGGCCAAGATACTTGGATACCAACATAGGTATCCAAATGAAACTCATTCTAACAATCCTAACTAAGATCAATCCACTCTCTAACCATTCTAAAATTGAATTTAAATATTAAACTATTATCATATATACATACACATGGGGTGTCCTAATTTGGGATCTATCAAGTAGGACACAAGACATATCTAAAATTCTCAAGAGAGCTCCAAATGGCCTCAAATTTGAATCTAAATAGGGTACATGCATGGGGGTGGATCCTATGGATTCAAAACTAACTAATATGCATAGAAAATCAATTTAGAGGGTTGGTTTTACCTATTGGGAGTGGAATCCCAATGATACTCCCAAGGACACGGCTCCGACACGAAGATCTTCCAAAAAGGACACTCCTCCTTGCACTTTGCTCCAAATCTTTGCTAGCACCCTCCCTTGGTAGTATGAGAAGGTTGGATGGAAGTTTTGGTGGAGGGATGTAAGGATCTGGAGATCAAATCAAAGAGGGAAGCTCTCTAATTTGGGGAAGAACACTTTGTAAAGGAAAAGAGGCAAGATGGAATGAAATGAAAGGAAGGGAGGCTAACCTAGCTATAGTGGCTGCCATTAAACCCTATTTGGGCCTTGGGGAAAAGCCCAATAAGGCCTCAACTAGTCTTCTTGGTTAATTTTAAACTAGGTTCAAGTTTGGGATCAAAAGGGTTAAATTTAAGCCTCTAACTTAACCAATCTAACAAGTGGGATTAGTCTAAACTCACTAACTTAATTAGTGGAGTTTGTGGGCCATAACTAACTAATCTTGGGATCCCGTCTACAGTCTAAGCTACCCGGGTCATTAACACAAGTCGGAACGAAACGAAACTCAAACCCGACTAAACAAATCCCGTAAAATCAATATTAAAATATAAAAATTTCTAAAATATTAAAATATAAAAAATGACCAAAATTATAATACATCAATTTAAATACTATTAAAATAATCAAAAATTCACCAATTAATCAAAATCCTAAATAATTCAAAAGTCACAAAATGACCAAAATACCCTTAGCCTAAAAAGTTGTAAATAGTCATTCTAATCACATGGTTAGGTCCCCATGGTCATGGTTAGTCTCTAAGCTCAACAGTTCTAGGGTTCACTAGCTAACACATCAAAATTATAATTCACCAATTTTAAATAGTATTAAATTAATTAAAAATTCCCATAAATTATAAATCATATTATTAAATAATAAACTTTTACAAAAGTTTAAAATTATCCTCAATTTAGAAAAGTGGGTGTTACAACAGTGTCCATAGCTCTCGTGCTGAGTCTCGTGTCCAGTTTTGGACACGAAGAACGTGTTGAAATGTGCTCAGTGCTCAGAAAATGCAAATCACACATATAAGGCTACAGGAAAGTGAAATTAGTTTTGAAAAACATTAATAAATAATTTATTGAGACATTTCATCAAATACTTTACACTACACTCCGACACGCCTCCGATACACGTATCAAATGGACATAAAATCCTACCAAACTTGGTCTACAGGTCTATGGTGCCTAGATGCATGCATCTATGCAGAGAAAATAGGAAAATAAATGAGTTTAGGGCTATTACCTATTGAGAGTTAGAATCTCAATGCAAAAGCATAGAAATGAGGTCCTTCTCCAATTGATATGGTCCAATTAGCTCCCAATCCATGTTAGCTAGCCTCCAATGGTCTCTTCTACAGCAAGGGGGTGCAATGCAAAAGATTAGGCTCAATTTGGAGGTGATTTGGGGAAAGGGGGTGGATTTGGGGAAGAACTCAAATTAGGGTTTCAAGATGTAATGAAAAGAGGCAAGGGGCGTACTAACATGTGTTTATATAGGGGAGGGGACCCTTTGATGGCAGCCAAGGGTGTCTCTAGGGGTTGGGTAGATATTTAGTGCAGTAGGTAGGCTTCTACATGCATAATTCAACCCCTTCTATTAAAGACCCATGTAAATTAGGGTTTCCTACAAATATTTCCATTCTAACTTAATATCTAGATATTCCTAAATCTTTTCACTTAGTTGGAAGCTTCTAATATAATATCTAGACTTATGACTAATATCAAGATTAGGGCAATTCTAGGTTAAGGCTTAACATAATGATTAGCACAATATTAATTAACTATAATTCAAATTAATTAAAAAGTCACAATTGACCAAAATATTCCTAACCTAAAAAGTGGTAATTAGTTATTCTAATCACATGGGATAGGTCCCCATGGTCATGGTTAGTCTCTAGGCTAAGTAGTTCTAGGGTTACACTAGTAGAACACCAAAATCACAATACACCAATTAAATAGTATTAAGATAATTAAAAATTACCATAAATCATTAACATGATTTAAATCCTATTATTTAATGATAAATTTTATAAAAGTTCAAAATTACCCTCATTTTAGAAAAGTGGTGGTTACACCTTTTCTTCCTATCTTATTTGCTTTCTACCGGACTCTTCTATTTGATAAGTGAATTTGCTTAAGGATAGATGAATCCTCTTTGATAGGTATCAAATGAGAAGATTTATAAAGGTTCTTAAAGTGGGAGTTCTCTCTCTCTCTCTCTCTCTCTCTTGACATTGTTTCTACTGTTATTGGCACTATTTCTCTGGATATAGGTAGAGAAGGACGGTAGGAGGAGGTGGTTATTTTGTCTATTATGCAGCTATGCTACACCTACACTACACAGTACACTAGTATATGGAATGGGCTGCTTTAGGAACCGTTTAGAAACTGTTATCTGCTCGTCAACCATAGATATATCATGTTTAGACTGAGTCTTAGGACTACTAATTTGTTTTTTTTAAAAAGACTTTAAAAAAATTTCAGTAGCGTCAGTTGACCCTACTTGCCCCTACGTATATCCGGCCATGTGTGCGAGTCATGTTAAAAATATATAGTTAGTCTCGAATCTTGACCCGTTAGTCCTACATGTCCACATTTGCATTTGGCCCCCTACAAAGAGATGGTACCCCTCCCCATATCAAGATCTAGTTCCAATAAAATTTTCTTACGAGATTCAATATCTGGTTCAAATAAAAGTGGGTCCTGCCATTCTCGAATTTTGGTCCAAATAAAAGTATTTATATTATGTGCGATTGTGATTTGTAACTTAATAGTTGGAAATGGTAGGTCAACATTATTATCGACAATTCACATCCGACAACCATCACTATATTTAAATTTTGGTTAACAAAAAAAAATCCCACCAATTAGCTTATTTAACATCATAATTGTCGCTACAATCCAATGTCAATCACTTTCTTTGGTCCCCACAACTATCACACACTCCACCCTGTTAGCCCAATGATTGTATCATGTTTTTGAATATGGTTAATATGTTAAGTTTAGCATTTCATTATCACTAATCTTCATACTATCGCTATATCATTTCTACTTATAATTATACCTTTGGTGATATGTGCCTATTGGTTTACATATTAGTGATATGAGCTTATCTATCTTAAATTTAATCGGGTTGCCAAAATCAAAACTATGTTTTTTATTGTGATCATTCAATTAAGTTTAATCATTATGATATCACTAACATTTATGCTATCACCTTAGCACTTATACTTAAACTCAACATTGTCCTAATGTGCATTAAACTTATCATACTTGCTACTATGTATATTGCTTTGTTCGTCTAACATGTACATGCAGAAAAGCAATAAGTAAGATCAATGTGGACATATACAATGAAGAAATCATGGTGGGCCAAAGACGACGGATCCCACAAGATTTCTCTGAACCACCTGACGACATCTCTGGAGCCACGCACTCGGGGGTTCCGCTGCCCGGTCAGCGGACGGGGGTCGAGGGGGGCAGCGCCCCTCGTCGGGGGTTCGGGGGCGAAGCTCCCGAAAGGTATTCAGTTTTCACAAACTGGATATCTTTGGACAGCTGCCGCCAAGGGAAAAAGCCAGCACTTATCAAAGGAATAAGCCAAGCCATGCCATCATCATTTCAAGACTCTGAAGAAGCCTGCACCTGCTACAGTATATTTGGAGTCTGTAATGAGTCTTAGGAATAATTGTAAACACAAGAATGAATGGCAAAATCGAAAGCTAGGGTAGAAACCAGCCCAAGATCATTTTCGGATGAAAACCGGCATACCGACGGTATACCGGTGCATACCGACGGTATACCGATTTTGTTCACAGAAAGTTTTTGTCCACAAAATCGGCATACCGACGGTATACCGGATCATACCGACGGTATACCGATTCCGTAACGTTGAAAATCTAACGGTCGAATTTCCAGCATTAAATGATCCCAACGGCTATATTTTGAGCCGTTGCAATCCCAAACCGGTATACCGACGGTATGCCAACTCATACCGGCGGTATGCCGGTCGCTGACTGAAAAGTTGCCTTTGGCTCTTTTCAATGCTTTGGTTATAAATAGCCTTGAACCCCTTCATTCAAGGTTGATGCTTTAAGCCTAAAAATTTCTAAACCCCCAAAGCCTATCCACAAACAACTCTACAAAGCTTTCATTTGCCATCCACAAATTGTGTTAGAGTTATTGAGTTGAAAAGTAAGATCTTCATCCTATTGTAAGGAGATCAAAACCTATTGTGAAAGGTTGAAGTTTGAGAGTCTTCGTATCCAAACTCTCGGTTGAAGTTGGAGAGTCTTCGTATCCAAACTCTCGGTTGAAGTCGGAGAGGCCTTCGGATTAAAGCTCTTGTGTAAGAAGTTGGCGAGTTCTTCGGATCCAAACTCGTGTGTAACTATTTGCTCAAATAGTGGATTAAATCCGGAGAGAGTTCCGGGACTGGATTGCCTCTAGGGAGGATACCAGGATACATCGGGTGTCGGTATTGTTATTGCTTCTTCTTTTGCACTTATATTTTTAAATTGCCAATTAGCTTGTGCTAAGTGCTTGATTAGTTAGCTTGACCCTATTCACCCTCCCTCTAGGGTTCCTACTGTCACGTCCCAGAACCAGAATACTGGAGAGCGGGGGCGAACATAGCCAGCTACGTATATAGAAATGGAAACCACCTCGCTATACGGTCATGGCTGTCTAGATATGAGGGTTTACTACAAGCCAACGGTCTCTTAAGGTCAAGCCTATTGTCTCAATCTCAAGCAAGTAATATAAGTACAAGATGTTAGACCACCAAATATATAATAAAGGCATCCCAAATATTACATATTTAGCTGATCATGAAGCTAGTCGTACAAAATGCGAGGACTAGCAAGAGTTAAGTCATACATGATCAACCCTAGGATTTGTTAATCATGTTTACAGCCCGTAGGCAGACAGTAAGTAAATGTGCATCGAGCTAACAGGTGCTCGTCGGCTAAACTCCTCAAAAGAATAATTTACAATGGAGTGAGCGAAACAAAATAGGAAACCCACTCGTAGCCCGGGTTCCTTCTAGTCGCCACCATCGGGCTGGAGGTTCGGTAGATCCTCGGGTGCTGCTCCGAAATCTGGCCACACAAAACCAGCTGGGTCAAACCCCAGAAAGAGCAAGTGCCACAAGGAGGCCACGAAATAAGAACAAAAGCCAGCATATCAGAACATAAGAAAATGAAAGAAAGTGCAAGTAATAAAAGTACAACAGGGCAATAAACGACTAGGGACATAGAACCATTTCGGGAGCCAGATTACAACCCGTAAACCAAACAAGGGCCGGGGTTGTAATCCTTCGCCTGAATAGCACTCTGTCTCTACCCATTTATTGATAAGATAAGTAAAACAATCATGTACAAGAGTAACCGGGTACAGGGACTAGACAAGACTTAGACAGAGCTGGACACCATACATTCACAAGCGGCCAAGCAATTGCTACGGCTTACTACTTTAACTAACTAGGGTTATCACAAGCCTAATTACTAACAAGATGCAATGAGAATTTCCTAGTCCCAAGCCCTGCAGACCATCCAGTTATCCTTCCGCGGGTTGAGAGTATGGTTGGGTACATCGCCCCGGAGACGATATACCCTTAGGTGACTTAGAGGGTGCAACACATGACAGTGTGCTGGAAATGTGCTCTACTCGTCGGCAAGCTACAAGTCCAATTAAGGCGCCCAGATAACGAGATTGCCTGTGACTGAAAATTCTCCATGTTCTAGTTTGATCTACTCATTAGCCTAATCCATATTAGCGCGAATCCCTGGCTGTGCTACCCAGGAAGTCACATCCTAGACATGATGCAAGACGAGACAAGTAGATTTGCACAAGCAACAAGAAAGAACACCCACGGTGTCAGGGCAAGTCAAGTTAAGTCAAGTCAGGAGTGCGCCACGGCGGGCCACTATCATGATATCAAGTTACAGGGGATTAATTACAGGTTGCAGGTTACAAGTTAAAGCCATACGTTACAAGCACCCAACAAGTTACTGCCAAAATCAGAGAATGCTAGCCATAAATTAAACACAGAAAATCGTGTCAAGGCGTGTCGGGTCAAGTCAAGTCGTGCTGTGGCATTAAGCTCCCAGAAAACGAAATCATCAAGAGAAAACCAAGAAAACCAGGAGAAACACCAAGGGTCAGGAGGGGAAGCCATGGCACAGGGTGTGCCAGGCAAGGGACTCGGGCAAGCGGTGCCAAGAGACACGGGAAGCCAAGTGCGCAAGGGCGCACGGGGCACGGCCAAGTGCGCAGGGCAAATGGCACAGGGGACCGGGGGTCCAAGTGCGCAGGGACGAACGACGCAGGGGACCGGGGGTCCAAGCGCGCAGGGGCAAACGGCGTAGGAGACCGGGGGTCCAAGCGCGCAGGGGCGAACGACACAGGGGACCGGGGGTCCAAGCGCGCAGGGGCGAACGACGCAGCACGCTAAAGAGCGCGTGCGCCGACGGCGCCGCGGCCAGGCGCGTAGGGCGCACGCGCAATCGGGCAACGGCCAAGTCTGCGTGGTCAGCGACCAGTGCTAAAGAGCACGGCACGGGGGAAAGGCAGCGCAAAGCAGCCAAGCGCATGGGGCGCAAGGCAGCGAAGCACGCGGGTCAGCAGCACGCTAAAGAGCGCACGCTGGGGAGGGGTCTCCTTCTTCCTCAAGCTTGAGAGGAAGAACACCCATGGCTACAAATCTTTAAAACTCCACAACTTGGCCAAATCACAACCAAATCTAGAATTTCAAAGTTCTATCTTGGGTGAAATTTGATTCTCTCCAACATAGGAACATCAAAACCCACAAAAATCCAACTTAAATAGATCAAAACCATGTAAATCCGAAAATAGTCAAAACTTAGATCTAGAAAAATGGAAGCTCCAAATTCGAAAATGTCAAGTTCTAATGTTGATCCCCATGTCCTAATCTAGCTAATGGACAAATAAAATATGGTGCTTATTTGTTGGCAAGGTGCACTTGCCTATGGTGTTGGTGGAGGAAGGAGGAAGAAGAAGATGGAGAAATAAATGAAAATTATGGAGGAGAGAGAAAGTTAGGTGGGGATTTTAATGAGGGTGGGTTGTGGTGGAATGTGGGTGGAGTATAGCTAAGGTGTTCCAAATGCATGTTGAACCAAACCAAACCAATCCTTCTCCACGAAATAAAACCAAGCCAACTAAAACCGAGCCGAGCCGAAACCCAAAAATACGAGAAAAACCCAAAATTCCACAAGTCGAGAAAAATAAAATGCATGCCAAAATCCAATTACGAGTATTAATACAAAATACGGGAAACGGGGGTGACACCTACACACCCGAGTTATTATTTAGACTTTGTGTTAGTTTGATTCCACTCCCTACTGTTTGCTATTTTGGCTATATAAAATGGTTGAAAACTGTAAACGTCAATCACTCAATAAGAGGACCATTTGACGTTTGCCATTTAAAATGGATTTTTTTTCAAATGGAAACCAAACTAGTCCTTGGTTTAAAAATTTTGTTGCTTTTCAAAAGTTCATAATAAAAACAACTTTTAACATCATGTACGATATTGCTATTAAAAGTTGTCCTAAAATTGAACTGACATTTCAATTTTTTGGATAAATTGTCCAAACAGCTTTATATCACTTTCTAAAAAACAAGGGAAGTTCTCTTCGACTCCACATTGATAACAAGTATATCTACTGCTCCCAAGTTTTATATTTCAAATATATTTTTTCCTATAAAAATGTGGATTCCATTAATTTTTTTCAGTCCCTTTTCAGAATTTTTTTTTTCTGTCTGAATTTATAGGGATATTTAGTTTTAGGGTCTCACATATACATGAATTTTACGGTTTGAGTCTCAAAATTGACAGACGTTAGAATTTTGATCTCGAAATAACTGTTCATGTAGGCTAATGAATACTGATTTCGAAACCCAAAAAAAAAAAATATATATATATATATATTAGAGATCCTAAAACTAAATAACCCAATTATTATATTATATATAATATTTCAATGTACTTTTGTATTACAAGGATTGTCGATTGGGATACCGACCACTTTGTAGAAGACTGAAACCCCGTACAGGAAAAACACCCCTACCCCCCACCCCACCCCACCCCACCCCACCCCACTGGGAAAAGGAAATAACCCCGAAAGTCCGCCAATTCCTTCCTTACTACTCCCATCAATTCCCAATTCCAATTTGGAAACCCTAATTCATCCTCCAATGGAGATCCCCAACCGCCGATCGAACTACTCCCTCCTGTCCCACTACCCCGACGACCCCCCTCACCAGAAGTTCGACTCGCTGCAGCGCCAGTCCAGCGGCTCCAGCTTCGGCGAGAGCTCCCTCCTCTCCCTCTCCGCCGCCGACTACTGCTTCCCGCCCACCGACCCCTCGGCGCCGGTCGGTGGCCCCTCCCCCGCCGCGCCGGCCTCGTACCCGTCCTCCGTCAAGAGCTGGGCGCAGCAGGCCGAGGAGGCCTACCAGCTCCAGCTCGCCCTCGCGCTCCGCCTCTGCTCCGACGCCGCCTGCGCCACCGATCCCAACCTGCTGGATTCCTCGCCGGCCGGGGAGTTCGGGGCTCCCTCGGCGGAGGCCATCTCCCATCGCTTCTGGGTAATTTTCATTATTCTTGACAAAATATTTGTCCTTAGTAGGTTTAATGTTGTAAAAGAGAAGAAATTGGGCTCATTTCTGCAAATTTGGCAGCCGAAACGCATAAAGTTATCATCTTTGATGGGGATCTTTGTTTTAGGGATACTTGATGATCAGGTCCATAGTAGGCTTAGAATAGTAAAAGAGAAGAAACAAGGTTATTTTTGCAAAGTGGCCCTGCACATTAACTTTTGAATGACCTTAAGTAACCATCTTTAATGGAATTATGGGATCATAGGCACACTAGAAGTAGCCAAGCACCTAAGAATCATAAATTCTTTCTTCTCTTTCTCATTTGGATTTCTTCGCAATCTTTGTCCATAATAGGTTTAGAGTGGTAAAAGAGAAGAATTTGAGCTCATTTGAGGAAATTGGTTTTCAAATTAAGGGTCAAAAGACCTAAACTTACCATCTTTTATCGAAATGTGTGACCGTAAGTTGGAACTAGTCGATCACCCAAGAATCACAATATCTTTGTTCTAGGTTATTATTAGGTTTAGAGTGGCAAAAGAGAAGAAATCGAGACGACAAATTAACGGTTGAAACACCTAAAGTTACCATCCGTAATGGGATACAAGAAGCCTTCTTGTGGGAGTTTCACATTCCATCCACCGAGGCCAGCTTCCATCGTTACAATGTAAAATTATACATCTTCTTGTGTCTCCTGATCATTTTGATTTCTTAGTAGGTTTAGAATGTGGCAAAAGGGAACTTGAGTTTGTTTCAAAAATTGGCAAGCAAATTAATGGTCGAAACACCTATGGAACAATGTGATCCTATAATCCTTCATAGGCTTCTTTTGTCCGAGGCAGTTTCCTGTTGCTTCTCGGTAACTTTTGTTTCTTTTCACCACTTGATTCCGTAGTATGTTTAGAGTGTTGAAAGAGAAGAAATGAAGCTCATTTCCGTGAACTGGCATGCAAATTAATGGTCGAAAGACCTAGAATCACCATCTTTAATGCAATTATTGGATTGTAGACGCAGGATGAGTGAGTTTGTAACTAGCCAAACACCCAAGAAGCACAAATACCTATTTCTGGATATTTATTACTCATGCATTTACCAGGCTCGTCTATTATTGTACATTTGTCTATTACTACCCAAACACCCAAGAAGCACAAATACATATTTCTGGATACATATTTCTTCTGGCTGTAATAATTTAGAGAAGAAACTGTTATTGCCGGGGCACAATTTTCGATAGAAAACTGAGAAAATGAAACAATTGTAAAAATAACGTTTCAACGCAACACTTCAAAGAAGGTACACAACAGAGATCCTAGGAGGATTCTGGATTACGATAATCTAAAAAAATTTCGTAACAGTAGCAAACGACAGTAGCACTTCTAAACAGAAGGTACGAATCGAAATGCTAACAGCAGCATCGATGACAGGCGAAAGATGGAAGATGGCCTGCTAGGGTGAATGATCACCGTTGCTCAAAGCTTAATTCGTCCCACACGAATAGCTTCTAGGAACCAGTAAGTTCGTCGGAGAACTCTGGAACACTCTGCTCTTCTGTCTCCTCGGATGGCAGCGGACTCCTGCGGCGCTAAGTGACGCTGGTGTAACGCTACTCTTCTCTCTCAAAGTTTGTGGGAATTCGTAAGGACTTCTGAACTATGTTCTTGTGTTAAAAAACACTTCTGTACTCTATGTTCTATTACTTGTACTATCACTGTGAGAGAGAAGAGAGCCTTATGTAAGCCCGCGCAGTAACTGTCCAGTTAGCAGAACGTTCGGGACGTGGGAAAAACCGTCCCGAACGTGCTGTAACCGCTCAAATCGTGTATAGACACGGTCTGAGTCAACTTGCGCACAGCGCACGCAACTTGCGTCACATGCGCAACTAGCACAACACACACAGCACCACTTGCGCCACACTGCGCCACACGCACCGCACGCAACCTGCGCAAGCCGCACAATGCGCATACTGCGCTACTCGCGCAACGTGCCCCACTTGCGCACCGCGCGCAACCTGCGCAAGTCGCGCAATGTGCACACTGCGCTACTCGCGCAACGTGCGCCACTTGCACACCGCGTGCATCCTGCGCAAACCGCGCAATGTGCGTAACCTGCGCAAACCGCGCAACGTGCGTAACATGTGCAAACCGTGCAACGCGCGCAATCGGCTGCACAAGAGGCTCGTGCAACGAGCACAATTTAAGCGCACTATGCGCCTAGCGACGATGCTGACATGCTAAGTGCAAAATGTGCCAACAAAATGCCACATTACGTCTCATGAGCCCATGAGCCCGAGTCCGAGTTGCTAAGCCCCTACGGGGCTTAGCTCCAATGGAAATAAATTTTCCAAGAGCAAAAAGCATGCATGCTTTATTGTTGATTTAGCCTTTTTCCCATTAGAAAAATACTCCCACATGGCACACCCATGTACACTTTCACACCACATGTGCATCTCTAAAAGAGCATAGCTAATATATAGAGATACAATTCCTTTGGCCTAGCCGATGTGGGACTAAAATTCCAAAATAAAAGGCCAAACTCCAACAATCCCCCACATATCTCTGTATATGGGTTTGAGTGTTCCCCACAGTAACTGCCCATCATGCATTAGGAGAGATATCGCTGACGACTTGAATCTTTCCGCATGTATAATACAAGAATGGACTAAGCCTTGAATTCTGCACCATAGCTGAAATTCTTTCCACTCACATAATGTAGTTACATGTGCTTCTGTCTACACATTAAAGGCCCTGTGCCAGCCTGGTTTCAGTGTATAATTTTGGGCGTCTACAAGTTTACCCTCAAGAGACGGTCTGATATCTCTTTCCATACACTACAGGTGAGTTCTTTGTTAAAGAGACATGGCATGAAGTGCTTTGCGCTTCCCTTGCGGTGCTATGCCGCTATGACATGGCTTAATGCCGAGGCCTTATCCCGTATCGGAAACCTCATCGTAGTGTCATACTACTGTAGCATGAGGTTACCGTCTCTTTGTAGTGCCAAACTACACAGCATGAAGCCTTAGGCTCCCTTGCGATGTTACGCTGCAACGACATGGCTTGCAAGACCGAGGCTTTACCCCTATCCGGGTACCACATGTGGTGTCGTGCCACTGTAACATGAGGAATCCCTCCTCTTTATAGTGTTGACTGCACCCTCTTTCATTTCAACATACAGCATTAGGCTACTTGCCTATTTGCGGTGCTACACCGCTGTGACTTGGCTCATACAGCCGAGGCATTACCCCTTTCGGGAACCTCATGGTGGAGTCATCCCACAGTAGCATGGAGTTTCACTCCTTGTAGTGCTGCGCTACCGTGCTTCCTGTAAAGTACACCAGACATTCACTCTGCCTAAGAACTCATTAAGGCGTTTAAGCCAATATTCCCACAGGATTCGTTTTCTGCAGAAAACAACATTAGACAACAGTGGTTGTAGGTCCGTAACCTCTTCATGCCACAGAGGACAAGTACCCACCGTTCTTGATATTCTTCCGGTTAATAGTTCTTTCTTGAACCAAATGCTAGATGTTTAGTAGATTTCTCTTTGAACTAATAGCATAAAACTTTATGGTAGGAATGTAATAACACAATATCAGAATGCCTTCAAGCCCATTTTACAAGCTGTGTCATTGACTAGCTGGCGCTTGAGGCCCTTGGTGAACGGATCCGTCAGGTTCTCCTGACTTCGAACATCAATCACTGCAATAACACCCCTCTTGATGAGATCGTGTACTGTCCTGTACTTCAACCGCATAGTCCTCTTCTTCCCGTTGAAGAGGACATTTGATGCTACCACCGCAGTTGCCTGGTTGTCGCAGTATATCGGTATCGCCGGTATTTGTGCCCCAACTACTGGAAGATCATACATAAGCTCCCGAAGCCATTCTGCTTCCTCCGCTGCGGTATCAAGTGCAAAGAACTCAGATTCCATGGATGACCGCGAGAGCATAGTCTGCTTCTTCGATTTCCACGATATAGCAGCTCCACCCATTGTGAAAATGTATCCACCTGTGGACCTCTCGCTCTCCACTTCTGAGCACCAGCTGGCATCACTGAAGCCTTCTACTACCGGCGGATCTCCGCTGTAGTACAGTGCATATGTCTGAGTCTTCTTGAGATATTTCATAACTCGTTTCACAGCTTTCCAGTGCTCAATGCCTGGGTTGCTCGTGAAACGACTCAGCATTCCCACGACGAAAGCTATGTCAGGCCTTGTGGCAGTAGTAGCATACATCAAACTCCCGATTACGTTTGCATACTCCAGCTGCCTACGCTTTCTCCTGAATTAGGCTTCAGCTTCAGATCACACCTGTACGGCGTATCGATCCCTGGAAGATCCTGATACCCGTAACGAGTGATCATCTTCTCAACATAATGAGACTGTGATAGTGCTAGTCCAGTGTCTGTCCGGATGATCTTGATCCCTAAGATCACATCATCTTTCCCCAAGTCCTTCATACTGAACTTGCTCGAGATGAACTTCTTTGTCTCCACAGCCCATATCTGTACCTAGGATCAGCATGTCGTCCATGTACAGACAAACGATCACACCCCTTCCATCAGCGAACTTCGTGTAAACACACTTGTCCGTCTCGCTGACCATGTAGCCATTTGACCTTATAACTTTGTCAAATTTCTCATGCCACATATTGGGAGCTTGTTTAAGACCGTACAAGGATTTCACCAACTTGCAGACTTTTTCTTCAAGATCCTTAACGACAAATCCCTCTGGCTGTTGCATGTAAATCTTTTCGGTCAGCTCGCCATTTAGGAAAACCGTTTTCACATCCATCTGATGTATCATCATCTTATGTATTGCTACGAGATCAATCAACATTCTGATGGTGGTCATCCGGACTACTGGAGCATACATGTCAAAGTAGTCGATCTCCTGCTTCTGAGAAAACCCTTTGGCTAGCAACCTAGCCTTGAACTTATCAATAGTTCCGTCTGTTTTCATCTTCTTCTTGAAGATCCATTTGCATCCGATGGGTTTAGCTCCTTTAGGAAGATTAACCAACACCCAAGTGTTATTTGAGGTGATTGTCAATCGCCTCCTTCCAGAAAATCACGTCTCTGGTCTTCATCGCCTCATCATAGGTAAGTGGATCTGCTTCCACATGATAGGTGACAAAGTCATTTTCGAAGTCCTTCGGCCTCCTCACACGCTTCGCTGACGGCTCAACGAGTTCTGGTTCAACCGTTGTTTCAACAACATCTTCTTGGACTACTTCTTCGTTGAAAACTTTAGTTTCTTGCGCACCCTCATTGTTCTTCGGTATATCCGCAAGAACAATATTCTTGTGCCTTGCAAATTTGTCTTCAAAATATTCTGCGTCGCGAGATTCAATGATATGATTTGACTCAATATCAAAAAATCTCCAAGCATTACTCTTCTCGGCATACCCCAAGAAGATCATCTTTGTAGTCCTTGTCCCAAGCTTCTTAATCTTCAGATCTGGAAGCTTGACATATGCCAGACACCCCCACACTCGAATGACATTCAAGTTAGGTCTGATCTTGAACCAGAGTTCATGAAGAGTAATGTCTGAAGTTGCATGAGGCACTCTATTTAGAATAAAAGTGGCCGTCAATGCAGCTTCTTCCTAGTAGCACTTTGGAAGACCCGCAGTCAACAACATTGAGTTAATCATTTCTGTTAACGTTCTGTTCTTCCTCTCTGCTACTCCGTTTGATTGAGGAGAGTACGGAGCCGTAGTCTCATTGACAATTTCATGTTCTTTGCAGAACGATGCGAATTCATGAGACCTGTACTCTCCACCTCGATCACTTCTTATTCTCTCGAGTTGTTGTCCAGTCTACCGCTTAGCTTCGGCCCTGAACTCCTTGAACTTCTCGAATGTTTCGTCTTTCGCCTTCAGCAAGTAGACGAACGCATACTTTGAGAAGTCATCGATGAAGGTTATGAAATACTTCATTCCGGCCTTTGTAGAGAATTGTTTGAAGTCACAGATATCGGAGTGTACAAACTCCAGAAGATCTGTACTTCGATAAACCCGTGGAAAGGGTTTTCTTGTGATCTTCGTTTGAGTACAAATTTCACATTTCTCTACCTTATCCCCATACTTGGAGATAAGTCCTAGACTAGACATTTCGTTTATTCGTTTACAATGAACATGTCCTAGCCTATTATGCCACAACTCAAAAGTATAAGCAGAAGGATTGATTGCAATTAATTACATTGGACTTATTTACAAGCTGAATTTTGAACATTCCTTCGGTATAAAAAGCTTTTCCGAAATATGTTTCCTTAATAGACATCACCATCTGGCCAGCATTGATGTCCATCCTGAGGCCTGTATTGCAGAATAGGCCTCCCGAGATCAGGTTCTTTGCGATAGCAGGTACATGCTTCACACCTTGAAGCGTTAGAGACATCCCCGAATTCAGCTTCAAAACAACCGTCCCGATCCCGAGCACTTTAGCTTGTGCCTGGTTCGCTACCATAACTACTTCAGAAGTTGGTGTATAGGTGGTGAACCACTCCTTGCTGGAGCAGACATGGCAGGTGGCTCCAGTGTCTACCCACCAGTCAGAGTCAGCCCCCACCGCATCGACCTGCGCAATCATAGCAACAACGTCAGTGATCATAGATACCTTGTTAGACTTTCCTTGCTCTGATTGCTTGGTCTTTGCTTTGCATTCATTCTTGAAGTGGCCCTTCTTGCCACACTTGAAACAAGGCATCTGAGACTTTGCCTTCTTTTGCTTGAAGGAAGTCCCCTTCACGTTCAGATTGTTAGGGTCCTTCTTCTTGCTGAGGAAAGCCGTATGCTTTCCCCTTGGTTCCTTGGTATGAACCGGATTGGCGTTAGCCAATTGCTTGGACAGTGCGTCCACATTCAGTTGAGCCCTCATCTGGTCCTTAACGTAGACTTCCTGCAGAAGATCGTCGAGACTGACCTCCAACTCCTTCCTATGCATGTTTGCATAGAACTTGCTCTATCCAGCAGGGAGCTTCGAAACGATCCCTCCAACAACGAACTTGTCGGGGAGAGGCATCGTCTCGTCTTCCAACTTCTGTCGCAGTTTCAGGAACTCTTTCACCTGCGGCAGCATTGGCTTCCCGTCCTCAAAGAACCACTTGTGATATTTCTCAACAAGAAATATCTTGCTACGGTTCCTCGTACAGTTTCTCCAGAGACTCCCAAATCTCTCTGGCAACAGTCTTCTTTGAATAAGATTCGGTAAGGGAATCTTCCATAGCATTTAGGATCATAAGCCTACAAATGCTATTGTCCCTTCTCCACTTGGCCTGGTTCTTAGTAGCCGCAGAGATTGCGGCTGCAGATCCAGTTTCTGGAACAATAGGCTCCTCCTCAATCAGCACGTGATCAACATCAGAGAACTGAATATTGAGGAAAACCTTTCTTTTTCAGATTTGATAGTGCTCACCATCAAATTGTTCTAACTTAGAGAAGTTAGTATTGATTAACGAAGCACGAAAGTTTTCCATCGTAGCAATTAAGCTTTGAGATTGTTATTGCCGGGGCACAATTGTCGATGGAAAACTGAGAAAATGAAAAAATTGTAAAAATAACTTTTCAACGCAACACTTCAAAGAAGGTGCACAATAGAGATCATAGGAGGATTCTGGATTATGATAATCTAAAAAAATTTCGTAACAGTAGCAAACGACAGTAGCACTTCTAAACAGAAAGTACGAATCGAAATGCTAACAGCAGCAGTGATGACAGACGAAAGATGGAAGATGGCCTGCTGGGGTGAATGATCACCGTTGCTCAAAGCTTAATTCGCCCCACACGAATAGCTTCCAGGAACCAGCAAGTTCGTCGGAGAACTCTGGAACACTCTGCTCTTCTATCTCCACGGATGACAGCGGACGCTGGTGCAACGCTACTCTTCTCTCTCAAAGTTTGTGGGAATTTGTAAGGAATTCTGAACTCTGTACTCGTGTTAAAAAATACTTCTGTACTCTGTTCTATTACTTGTACTATCATTGTGAGAGAGGAGAGTCTTATATAAGCCCGTGCAGTAATTGTCCAGTTAGCAGAACATTCGGGACGTGGAAAAAACCGTCCCGAACGTGCTGTAACCGCTCAAATCGTGTATAGACACGATCTGAGTCAACTTGCGCACAGCGCAGGCAACTTGCGCACAGCGCAGGCAACTTGCACCACCTGCGCAACTAGCACACTGCGTGCACAACACCACTTGCGCCACACTGCGCCACACGCACCGCGCGCAACCTGCGCAAGCTGAAGTGCGCCAATAAAACGCCACATTACGCCTCATGAGTCCGAGTCGCTAAGCCCCTACGGGGCTTAGCTCCAATGGAAATAAATTTTCCAAGAGCAAAAAGCATGAATGTTTGATTGTTGATTTAGCCTTTTTCCCATTAGAAAAATACCCCCACATGGCACACACATGTGCACCTTCAAACCACATGTGCATCTCTAAAAGAGCATAGCTAAATATAGAGATACAACTCCTTTGGCCTAGCCGATGTGGGACTAAAATTCCAAAACAAAAGGCCAAACTCCAACAGAAACTAGAAGAGAAGGAACAAGGAACCTCTTGTAAGTTAAAGGCACAAAGTAACAATTGCATCCACACAAAGCAAACTGTAGTCGGAACTTTTTTTAGTGCTGTCAACTAGAAGTCAACCATCTCATTTGGTGCCAAATTCCAAGCCATGTAATCTATGGGCTTACATAGACCTAAGAAGGAAGCTGACAGCACGAAAGCCTAGACATTGGTCATGCAGTTTAGGCTCTTGAAATTGAGGAACGGCTCTCCAGAATGCACTCGACTAACAAAGATATGTACAACAAGGGTTGCACGAACTTAACCCAACAACTTACGCGGGTTTTTTTTTTTGGGGGGGGGGGGTTAGTCCAGCGGTAATCCATTAATCCTCCTTAGGATTGCCATACTCCCACGTAGATTGCCCCCTCTGGTCCATGAGGGTTGCCCCAACAACAGCCTTACACTACCAGTGTCCATGTTCCTGATAGCACCCGTCAGAAAATAAGCTTGACTATATAGTGGACAAATCTATTGGATTTTCATTCATATTTCGAACCAAAAGGGTTTCTCACAAAAATATCAAAAGGACATTTAAATGCTGGTGTAAGGCCAGATGCGCCCATACTTTGTATAATCCAATGTGTCTTCCTGAAGGAATTGATAGTGCATGTGCATTGACATCCACCAATGAAACAACAATCCTCTATTTATTTCATCAAGACAGTGTTATGGGTTTAATAGATTCTTTTATATGTTCCAGGTAAATGGCTGCCTATCATATCATGATAGGGTTCCAGATGGCTTCTACCTTATTCAGGGAATGGATCCCTTTGTATGGACTCTATGCACTGATGTGCAAGAGGAAAGTCGTATACCGTCACTCCAATCACTGAAGACTGTTCGTCCCAGTGAATCGTCAATTGAAGTGGCTCTGATCGATAGAAACAGTGATCCTGATCTGAGGCAGTTACAAAATATAGTATTAGGCCTTTCACGTAGTTGTGCTACGACAAATGACATGGTGGAACAGCTTGCCAAGCTTGTCTGCTCTCAGTTGGGGTGGGTTATTGATGCTAACATCCTTTCAAGTCATTGTATATTGAGTTTCTTGTTTTTCTTTGACTTCAGTTTCTAAGATAGTATTGCTCTCTCAAGGGGATCAGCTACTAATGAAGATTTTTTGCTTCCTCGTTGGAAAGATCGAAGTGAGATCCTCAAGGCTATATCAGGTTCTGTTGTAATATCTATGGGAAAGCTATCTGTTGGCCTTTGCAGGCATCGATCCTTGATGTTCAAAGTAAATTTCAAATTACCCACTCTAATATTAAATATATCTATGGTTTCTCAGTAGAAGATGGAAGGCTTTCTTTTTCCTGTTTAAAATATAGCTGTCATAGACGCAATGCCTGTCACTTCAAATCAGTTTTGAACTTGACATGTTCTTTATAATTGGGGAGCAACATTATTTTTTTTTATTTTTTATTTTAAGTAGGATCATTTATGAAGTAGAAATATGCGTAGTTTTGTCAATTTGTCTTTTTGTGTGTTTACAGATGTTAGCAGATGCAATGAATTTACCATGCCGAATTGCCAAGGGCTGTAAATACTGTAAAAGTGAGGATGCATCCTCTTGCCTTGTGCGCTTTGGTTCAGAAAGGTGCACCATTTTTTTGTTAGCTCGTATTTTTCATGATGGTTTATTGTTTAGATTGCAAAGTGAATCTTACCTTGGTAGCTGATTGGAGTCTTGACACTGGGAACATACCTCTTAAGGATGGCAATCCTTTTCTTATTGTTTCCTCATAGCTTCATCAGTTATGTCCAAGCAACATTGCCGAAATGAAGAAGGGAGCTTCATGACTTCATTACTGTATCCATGTCCTGTCAACAATTGTGACCTTCTTTTGGGTACGGGAGGGGTCGGTGGGCCAAAGAGGTCGGAGTGGAGTTGGTTGCCTGGGGTCTTTTTTTTGGATACTCCACATAATAGAGGATATATTGTTTTAGACAGAATACATACATCAAAGATGCCTTAGACTCACATCCGGTCATGTAGTGATTGTATTTACTTATTTAAAGTCAATCATTGAGTTTTTTTCATATTGCAGTGTGTTATTAAAATCTTCATAATATGTACTCCAAATTGAATTATAATAGTATGTTACTATATGTTCAAATCACCAACTATCATCCACTGTATCATCTAATATCTTCTATGCGAATCAGTTACCTATTATATCTGTCTAAGTGGATACCATATGAGCCATAATTGTAGTATTCATGGACCAACTCACATCCAATGTATAGATGCAATTGGCTACCATTTCATCTTGTGCTTAAGATATAATGATTTGCTCTGTTTTCCACTTGTGATTTTTTCCATGATCCATGGTGCCCTTAAGAGATATAAAAGCATACCAAAATATTTTCTTAAACTCTATCTTTGATTATGGTTATATTTTCTTGATTTGTTTCCTTGGGACCTGATATCATACTCCTTTATCCCTTTATACTTCTAAAATGACTGGAAGCTAAATCTTCAATTTATAGTTTTTTTCTTTTCTTTTCTTCTTCTGGTGAAATCAGAGCAACTGTTTGTTTTATCTACCCTGTCTAAATGGATTTGTAGGTTTTTAAGTTCCAAGCCTCAGAGTTCCTTTTCTATCAATATCAGTTTGCGCTTATACTTTTTTTATTTTGGCTTGTATTTACGATGTCAGCTGACCGCTAAACTTCGAATTATCTCCTTTGTCCAGTCAATTGGAAAACACATGCTGAATTCTCCTTGCAATTTTTCTTTTGGCAGGGAATATCTAGTTGATCTGATTGAGAATCCAGGTTTCTTGTGTGAGCCTGATTCATTACTTAATGGTCCATATTCTATCTCAATTTCTTCGCCATTGCGTCCTCCGAAATTCAAATCAGTTGAATCAAAGGGGGACTTCAGAGCTTTGGCCAAGCAGTATTTTTTGGATTGTCAATCACTTAACATCATGTTCAATGATGCTTCAGCAGGTATGCGCTTGTATGATTGTGTTTCTCGTTTTTCTGGAACTAGTACAGTATGGCCTTATATTTACTATTACTTTCTGGTGTTGATGATTGGTCTTGCTTTGTGTAACATTGTTTTTTTTTTTTTTTGGTATGCTTACTTCCATTCGTGGTCACTGTGTGATCATTCTGAAACATCTAATTTTTTGCTACATTGGTGGTATTGATTATTGCCATTGGTACCTCAAGAATGAATGAGTAAAGTACCTGTTCTTTGTGATTTTCTGTAAGGGCTAGCTTCTTGCAGCTAAAGGTTGAGATGTAGGCAGGCTTGATGAGGCACATATCCGTTGAACAATTTGGAAAATTTGAACAATTAATTCATTCTAAGCTAGCAAATCCATTGCATTGCTGTCAAGACCGTGCAATTAAAAGTTTCCTTCCATATCTTTTTATCTTGCACACTCTGTAACTGAACCCTAAATTTCCTGATTAGAAATCAAGACAAATTTCATATTTGTCTCCTTGGACTTAAAAGAACTGTGGTTTTACGATCAATAAGATTGTTGTACCAGCTTCACTTGCCTACCTGAAGATTGGAATGCTACAATTTGCTATTTGTTTACACATGCCCTGAGGTCTACTCTACAAATGTCAACATGCGTGTAGTGATTTTTATATCTTCTATTGTTCATCTTGTCTATAGTGTTATAATAGTTGTGCTTTCCTTCAACTCATTACAACACCTTACATACGGTAAATAGTGGTTTAAAATCTAAGTTATGTTTATATGTATATCCAACACATATCCTTGTAGTATTGGAGGGTCAGAGTATATCCTATATGATACAATATGAGGACACCTCCTTGAATTGTCGGTGTAACGGTGTATCATGATGCTTCCGCCAGTGGTGGGAAAAAGGTAGCTTTTTGTCTAGGTTGGTTCTATTTTCTTATTTATGTTTTTGAGTTCTTCTATAATAATGTTTAAAGTATTATATGATAGAAATTCGGTTGGTTGGAACTTCCAATCCTTATTAAAGAAGGATTTTTAATAAAGTAGGAGTCCTTTATTCCTCACTTTTATAAGCTGGGCTTCCTATTGAAGTCCAACTAGGAAACTTCCACTTTAGGGTTTTATAATATACTTAAAAGGTATACAAATTTTAGGATTTTTTGGTGAAGTATATCTTTTTTTTTTTTTTAACCTTTTCTTGTGTCCTACTTTATCTATGTTCTCCATCATCTCTCATTCTTTGAATTAAATTTCTCTTTGTTCCTCAAACACGCAACCTTATTAAGATGGCAAGACGAGAAAATATAGATTAAAAATGAGTTTATTCTTGGGAGGTTATAGGTAGCTTAAATGTCCCTGATATTTGAGTTAGTTTTAGCATATGCAACGAGATAATGGGTTGCAACAGTTAGGGGCTATAAGGTTGCAGCTGGGGGTAGACCAGTGTGAACCCCGATGGAAGTTGTTAGAAAGATATGATACTTGGTAATGAAATTGAGGAGAAGGCCTTTAATATCAGTGGCCGGAAAAAATGGACACATCTATCCCAAACTTTTGTGCTATAGACTTTATTCTTCTTGCATCAAACTTATAGGTTACATCAGTTCATTTACTTCCTCTAGGATGAGGGGTCTTTACTCTTTTTCTTTCTTCTTTTGAGAAGCTGCCTCCAGCCATATTGCCCTTAGACCTATCGTGTCAAAGTTCCCTGACCACTTACCCTTAGATTATGGTATTTACAAGGTATTCTGTTAAATTTGCACTAGACTCCTCTCTAACTTTTGGATTTGCAAGGCATCCCGGTAAATATGCAAACTGACATATACTTTACTGGTTCTGTAATGTATGGTAGTGGCAATAGTCACTTATGCAATCTTCATTTTCCTGAAGACGTAAGGCTTGATGCTTGCAGGCTTGAGTCATGGAACAGCCTCTTCATAAATGGTAAAGACCCTGAATATGCAGAAGACCTCATCGCACTGTGCACCCTGTTAGAAAGTTGACCACACTTGTCAGGATTGGATCGGTCATGGAAACAGCCTCTTCATAAATACGAAAGACCCTGCATATGCAGAAGACCTCATGGCACTGGAGACCCTGTTAGAAAGTTAACAATAGTTGTCAGGATCCGTTCATAGGATCATAGAATCGCTAAGGGGTCCGAATCGGATAGGGATCTAGATCGTAGAATCGCAAGATCCACAATTAAAGCATTAAAAGATTCAAAAAACTATGGAAAAATATGGACAATTTATATCTAATGTTATATTATGTATATTTGAGGTATAGAACATCAAAGCAAGTAGTTTAACACACTATATCACAAAACGTACTCAATTTCCCCAAAAAGATAATCAAACTTATCTCAGTATGTCAGTAAAAATTTCCACCACTTCATCGGTAATGCATGCCAAGACATTCGCTCTTGTTCGTGCAAGATGATGCGGAAGATCCCATCACAAAATTTGTGATGATAATAGTTGCACATCAAGTGCTTGTTGTTATTGTCCACCATCTTACAATGATCACATGTCAAATCCTTCTTATCATTATCCATCTATCAAAATTTACATGTAACAAACAAAATAAATAAATATGTGAATAATTTCATATTTTATATACCAAATTACCTGTTACCAAGAAAAAAAAATCAAAGATGGAGTCGTAGAGATAAGAGAATATGGATCTTCCATCGATTTGACGAAAGGTCCTCAAATTATGTGTTTCTCTCTCTACTTGGTTGTAGAAGTCCAACGTAACAAACAGAATGAATTCGTGTGAGTGGAGAGGGAGATATCTAAAGTTGTATATTCCTAGAATTTTGAAAGAGGGGAGAAAGAAGTTCAGATCAAAGAAAGAGACAACAAATTTTTAAAAAAACATAAAGAACCTCCAAACCTGACTTGGCCCGCCTAGCTCGAGACACACACGAGCCGGGTTGGATCCCAAACCAAGGTCTATGTACGATTCGGGCGATCCTGGGTCCTAGTCGATCCAAGACTGCGAGTCGGATGGGCAGCGATCTAGACCAGATCGTACGATCTGAATCGTGCGATTCTGACAACATGCAGATCTAGACAATTTACGCAAGCCTCACCATCATGCTGACGACCCTGACAACACTAATACCTATTTAAATTTTTACAAACATAATAAAACACCAAATCTTTCAATAGAACTCCAACCAAAAAGTTTTAGGGCAAAGTAAAGAAAAATAAAGCATCATGACAAAGAAAACTAATAGAGCTAGAAAGAAGACCATAAACAAAAAAAGAGGGACCCTTGAGAATATTCTGAATGCTCAAACTCTTGATATTATACCAAATAGATGCAAAACTGCTGATGTCATTCCAGTTTCTTAAAATTCAGATATTAACTAGTTTCAAGTATAGAAATAGGAGTTACAAAATGCAAATCGATATATCAATCGTCCTTGCACATAAGATAAAGATAAAAATTGAACCTTTTCTATGGTGTGATAGGCACTTTGAAATAATGTGATAATCTAATTGATCTCCATAGTCTATAAGGTCCCAAACAATATGAAAGTTGCTAGTCATAGATCCTATAGGCCGGACTAAACGACAACAGCTATCAGAGTCGGTAAACCAGAAAGAAATTACAGAAGAACATGGAAGGAAACAATGATTTTTTTAAGAGATCAGATTGGGAGATCCGAAAATATGGAACTTACTAATGGAATGTTTAAAATACTGAGTGGAATAAAGTAAACATATTCTTTTGGTAAAAAAAATGTCTAAATTAATGTCTAGGATTTACATGTTGGCTATTTTCGATATTGTAAGTATTTAAATGTTGTTTGTTATCACCAAGGACCTTTAGCCTGGTGGTCGTAACATATTGGAATAACAAAGGTCATGGTTTGAATCCTGGAATTGGCAATATTTTGAGACAATATTTGAAAATAAATCCTCTTATGTAGCGAGCACGAGTCTAGCAAGGGCCAATGGGCTTTTGGGCATTTTGGGTGCCTTTTAGGCACACTTGGCATTTACTCCTCATAGTGTATCGGACCTTTAATTAGAATATTTGTCAAATATGGTTTTGTCCAGATTAACTGAATTCTGTATAGGGATGCGTCAAACAAAAGCGTGCATGGACCTGTTTACGGTGTCACTAAAGGCTTTAAACTTTTCACCAAAAGGTACATTGGTGGCTATTTAAAGCACGCAATGCATTCATTTTGGACATACCAAAATAGACAAGTACTCTCTTCCTCTTCTTGCTATTATGTGTTGAAGAATTATTCGTGTCTAGCGTTTGTGTTGTGTCAAAGACTCGACGACTGAAGCTCAGTGGCCTGTTTTATCTTGGGAGGCGAGTTTGCTCTAGCCCGGTGCAATTATGTGAAAATATCGTGTTAAGGATGGAGCTATCCTTGACTCAGGCTTATTTTATGCAATTCAAGTTCTGCAAAAAGATTTTTCTACATTACATCCATGATTATCTCTATCTAGCATTACTCCTTAGTGCTTTTTAACAATATTGCATGGGCAAATCAAAATTAATAAAAAGGACAAGGAAAGCCATGGTGGGTAATCAGTAATTTAGGAAAAGAAATAGGAAAGTCATTGATATCTCAAAAAAAGAAATCAGAAATTCAGGTGGCGGCTTCTAGCCTTCGCCCAAAGGTGGGTCCGTCTGGTTAGTTTCTACTTGTATGATGGCCATCTTTTAGTTATATTTGCCTTGAACCAAAATTGATTGTTCATCAGTACATGAAACTTGTCTTATTTATCAGGATGTGCCTGGTGTTGTCAATCTTCAATAAGTAAACAGTAAACAGTAAACTTGCATTCTGACTTAGAATAACAGCACTTGTTTCTATTTCCTAGCGCTTGACTCGGACCTGAGCATTTTTTTGGTGAATTTCTGTTGCTTTTAGTTAGTTATTAATATCAGATGAGCAGATTGTTAGGTACATCCCATTCCCATTGGTGCACTCATCATTGCTGAGGGCAATAATATAAACTGCTTGTTTCGTGGTGACAGGTGCGGGTCAAAAAGATACTATTTGTTTACCTTCCTCCAAGCATTATGATGAAAAAGCTGTGCCTATAGTAAAAGATGCAGGCCAGCCAAATATCATCGCTCAAGATGCACGTAGGGGAATTGCATCCATTTTAAACTCCTTTGACCCAAAGGTTGATAAGAACAATGATTTAAGATTTATTGAGGAACATCAAGGACGATATCGGCCCACTAGCACTATAACACTTGCTGTGGATGATTTGGCCATACCGTGGAGTGAGCTGGTTTTAAAAGAGAGGATTGGGGCAGGTAAATACATCTAAGAAATCCGTGCTAAAATCCATGCATTGTGCTTATCAAGACACGGTTATTTTTGTACTTGCAATTGAATTTCACCTTTCACTATGCAGTAAGTTTTTCTTTTAGGTACTAATTTGGTTCATTTTTCAGGTTCTTTTGGTACTGTTCATCGTGCTGATTGGAATGGTTCTGTAAGTTTCTATCATTTTCCTGGCCTTGATTGAAATGATGTTTTTCTCTATAATTTAATGCATCACCCAAGCCTTCTCCCATCAAGACTGGGTTCGGCTGTGGAGCACATGTCCAAAGAAGAATTGGTTGGATTATTTGTTTGACATTTACCCAATTAGTAACATTAACTCTTTTACTTTCCAACTGCTGCTGAAATAAAAACAAATCCTTGTGGAAAACTTATAAAAGCTGGAGTTGGATCCCTTCGTGCCAATATCTCGTAATGTTCCGTACTGCCAATTCAAATGGGGGAGGGGGGACGGTTGACTGCATGAGATACTAAGATATGTGCAGGTGATACTGGCCACGAGAATTTTTCATTATCTCATGTAGTCCCTTCTATTTACATTGGCATTACGAGGCATTGGCATTAGGGGATCCAAATCCATAAAAGCTAGGACCATTTAGGCTTATATCTATCAAGATTCGTTGTTGAGATTATTTTAAGTTGTTTTTCCCTCTTTTCTTTTCTTTCTAATTTATTGTGTAGTACATTCAATCTATTTGGTGCTTGTTTTACATTTTTGTTGTTTCAAGTAACCTGGAGTGATCTCATAGGCCCAACCTTATAACTTTTTTTTTATATTAGTTGGGAGTTTTATTACTATTATACCATACAATATCAGAATAAGTATAAGACCTATCTCAATTAGATGGTTCAGACGTGAAACTTGTTTTTGGACCCAATAATGTATGATTGATGTATGGATAGATTTGCAATGTCTGAGCTTTTGATGTTGGCTACCAAGAATCGATCTGGTATTACTTGGACCAGCTGATGATTAGGATTGCGGAGGATGGGTCTTTACTAGTAAGTATTAACTGATGTTATTATGATTTCTCCCGTTTGGAAAGCTATGCTTGTTTAGCGTTAACTTCTATGAAGAGTGCTACCAAAATCTAAAAGCTGGTGCAGAGTCGCAGACACATTAGGCACACACATGGAACTGCACATGCTTACATAAGTAACCATGTATACATTCAGTGTATGTACAAAAGAATCTAAGGCGACATCAATACCTCATACTAGTCGTAACTTTCAAATTACTGATGATGCCCCTATCTTGATAACTTAATCCAAAGTCTAGGATCAGATTGTGCATACTCATGGCATTTAAAAAAAATGATCTTTAATGATATTCTCATGCAACTCCAATTTCGTTTGATGTACTTCCATATCCAGTCCATCTTAACTTTTGTGTTTTATTAACATCTTCATCTCACCATATACCTGTACTTTATATCTCCTCGTGCAGCATTTTTAACTAGGCAGGTTCCATTTGTATTACCGGAAAATATATTTGACATTTCTAAGAGTTGATACCCATAAGTTTCTCTATGTTTCATCTATCTGGTTCCAGTTCAGGTGATTTCGTTTGATATACTTCCCTATCCAGTCCATCTTAACTTTTGTGTTTTATTAACATCTTCATCTCACCATATACCTGTACTTTATATCTCCTCGTGCAGCATTTTTAACTAGGCAGGTTCCATTTGTATTACCGGAAAATATATTTGACATTTCTAAGAGTTGATACCCGTAAGTTCCTCATGTTTCATCTAGCTGGTTCCAGTTCAGGTGCTCCCGAGCTAGGAATTTACTCAGTATTCTCAAAAGAATATGTTTCATCTATCTAATATCTATTTCTTTTCTTTCTTTTTTTTTCTTATTCGTCTCTTCTGTTTAGAAGTCCATGGATTAATAAACATGGTGAACTAATCACAAGCTGTGTTTACCTGATAATATGCTTATCAAGCTCATTCTTTTGTAAGGTTAACAAATAACAACTGAAGTCTATGTTGTGTCTGATGTGGCTTGTTTAGTCTTACTCTTGAGAAATAATATAATATGCTTACGCACATGCCACTTCATTCCAAATATAGAGATAATTGTTGTAAATCTGATGACAGAAAATTGTCTTTGAGTGGTTTGGAGTCTTGGACTTGTGCAACAATAGGCCAATAGATGCACTGACTAGGAGTGATAGAATCAAGGTTCGCACTATTGGTTTCAGAATCGGTATCAGATCCTTCCTATGAGTTTCGGGATCGACGATTTCGGATCGGTGTAACATATTTTTTGGTATCGGAAAACAAATAATAATTAATAAATATTTTATACATTTAGGCATAATTTTAAGTATTTTCTGTGTTATTCTTAGTAGTTTTGAAATTGGATGAAATTATAGTCATTCTTGTTTATAGGTTTACTTGTAATAAATAAGTTTTCTTCATTTGCATGCTTTTACAATCTTACTATACTTTTACACCCTTGTTGAGCGTCTTTTTCATTCAATTTTCTATGCCGAATTGACTGGGAAAAGGATCCCCAATGTCGGTATCATTCAATATCAGATCGGGACATGCCAAACTGTATTGGTATCAGCCGATACTGCAGACTATGGATAGAATAGAGCTGCTACGACTAGGGGGTATAAACAAACTTGGATTGAGAGCGTATAGAAGGATATGATACTGTTGCTACAGAGATGGCCCTTAGCTGTTCTGAATGGAAGAAAAGGATTTGATAGCCATCGACGAGAAGTTGAGATGAAGGCTTTGTTGATTGTATATTCTGAGTAGTGAGATGCTCAATGAATAATAACCTCAATCGGATTTAGTTCTTATTCAGACGGCCTACAAAGGTCACTTATTTAGTAAGTAGTAGATACCTCACGAAAGGTTGCACTTTATTTCAGAACATAGTTATTTGAATATGAAATCAAAATCACTTTGATTCATTTGAAGCTTGATGTCAAACTCAGCGTGGTTTATATAAGCAAATATATGACGTTTAACCTCATGCTTCAGTTGTTAGTATCCCAAATTTGCACAAGCACTGTACTTCTGCTGCTTGAAGAGCTAATATGTGAATATTGAACAGGATCTGTAGTGCTGGGTTCAAGCTCTAGACATGCTCAAGCTGTCCTGGGAATTGTGCAACAATCTTGAAAATGCTTTTTCCTGGTTCTAACCTGTTTTTCAGCTTACCAACATACTGGATCCAACTTACTGACATGATGGAATACACATGCAAGAGCATTAAATTGATGATCATTTATTAATTTAGGATAAACTTCTCATCATGATGGCAAGATTGAGCAAGTGTCGTACACAGAATTAAACCAGGATGGGTGAAGCGGAGAAGTGCTACAGGAGTGTTATTTGACTGCAGAACACCCTTGAAATTGGCAGGAAAAATTTAATACTTTATGCCCAGCATGTTTTATGGGTCTGAAATGTGGATGTTGATGGATGTTCAGAAATACAATGGGTAAGAAATGAATGTATCTTTGGAGAGTTAAAAAGTGCAATAGAGACTAAGATGAGGAAGAAATGCTTGCTATGGTTTGGAAATGTGCAATAGAGACTGGAGATATATAGGGCTTTTATTTGACGGAGCTTTTAAAAGCCTAGAGGCTAGGCAAGTATATGCATTGGTTGAGGTTGTGAAGGAGGATACATCAGTTAGTGTTGCAAATTAGATGCCATAGTAGGCTGAATGGAGGAAATTTTTTCATGTAGTGGACTCCTAACTACCTGTTGTTTTTCAAATAGTAAACATTTTAGCAGTTGATTTTTTATTGAAACAATTTTCCCTTGGTGTTTGTTACTAGATGGATTATTATAGTTCCAAAGTCCAGTTGCAATTCTTTCCTTCAGTTTACTTCTCAATTTTCCATCGTAATCTTATATTGATCCTTTTCCAGAAAGATGCACGAGTCACATGACATGTTTGTAACTCTTGCAATATATATTTACTCTTACAGGATGTTGCTGTAAAGATACTCATGGAGCAAGATTTCCATCAAGAGCGCTTTAAGGAGTTCTTGAGAGAGGTAAGAAGTTGTCCCCGTGGGAATTACAAATGCATCTCGTATTCGGCATATTTATAGCCTTGCCCGTTTCAATCTAAAATCTACAGTATTTAGTAGGCTTGCTAGGTGCTTAAGATTTGACTTAATTCGTTTACGGCTATTGCCAAGACAAAGAAAAACTTCAATAGGATAATGCTAATGCCAGACATCCACAATTCTAGCTGACATGGCCATAATCTGGTAACTATTTAGTAGACTGGATGCCAAGTACCCAGCTAGCTTTAGGATTTAGGAGGCTTGCTAGGTGCTTAATAGTTGACTTTATTTGTTTACGTCTATTGCCAAGCTCAAGAAAAACTTCAGTAGGACGATGCTAATGCCAGACAGCTGCAATTCTAGCTGACTTGGCCATGATCTGGTAACTATTTAGTAGACTGGATACCAAGTAGCCAGCTAGCTTTCCTTGACCTTTATAATGCAAAAAGCTAGTGTAGCTCATCTAAACTGATAGGTAGCTTGTAGTATTGGCTGCAAAATGCAGAATTGGTCGGGGACGATTTTACCTGAAAGTTGTATGCTAATAAAAGATATGTTTTAGGCCATAGAATGGTGATGATTTATGGAAAATAAGTTAATAAATCAAAATGGTTAAGCTGGGCATTAAGCTTATGTTATCATTGACATCATCTTCACTTCTGTTTCTGAAGAACAAAGAAGTATCTTTTAAACCATGATGGATAAATTGTGTCATGGGACCAAATAGCAACTATTGTTTATGGCCTGTTGCCTTTGATCACATGAGATAAACATGTCTGTATTATTTATGCCAATGAAATTACCAAATATTCTAGAGGGTACCAGTGATTCAGTTCGGCTGTTATAATTATTTAATTGCAATACTAAATGAAGTGTTTTTGTTATCTTCACATCTGTAGTCCAATTAATGTCTTCTTATTGGCAGGTTGCAATAATGAAAAGCCTGCGGCACCCAAACATTGTTCTCTACATGGGTGCTGTTACTCAGCCTCCGAACTTGTCAATTGTGACTGAATATTTATCGAGGTGTCGTCCCTTTCTAATGGACTTTCTTTGGGTTATCCATTCTTCAAAACAATGACAAAGTTCATATACCTCAATAAAGTAAATACTTATTTCTCTTTCATTATCTGAATTGCAGAGGAAGCCTATATAGGCTTTTGCACAGACATGGTGCAAGAGAAATTCTGGATGAGAGACGTAGATTAAGTATGGCTTTTGATGTGGTATGTCTTATATGAATGTCGTTTCTTAATTTCACGTCTTAAATTTGATCTTGTAAGCTCCTATATATGCATTATAATTCATCCAAACTTTGCAGATTAGATACTGTAATGAGATTTTGCTAAATTCTTTCAGTAGAAGTGTTGTTAAGCTTTTTCTATGTACAGGCAAAAGGAATGAACTATCTTCATAAGCGGAATCCTCCAATTGTTCATCGGGATTTGAAGTCTCCCAATCTTCTGGTCGACAAAAAGTATACTGTTAAAGTAAGATTCATGTTCTTTCCCTAAATGCTATCATGTGAAAACTTCAATAGTTAGGAGGTTTCATGTGTTTTAAACGTGACACAACCCTTTCCCTTTTATAATTATTCCTCTTCTCCAAGCTATGATGGCTGTATAGCATGGGCTCTGTCATGGTAAGATATTGGTGTGAGCACTGGTACTCCTGGACGCTTCTCAGGCTTGTATCACACTCGTAAAACAATAATTTTATAATATTTTTTCGGGCGCTTCTCTGACAAGTTTGCAAATTTCAAACACAGCTTTTTATGTCTGCACAAAGTAAGGTATTTTCTTCTCAGGATTAATGATCAACTTTAATGACAAAAGGTATCACAAGGGAAATTATATACGGCAACAATGAAGCCTTTATTCAAAAATCTTGGGTTGCTATTGATTCATTTTCTTCAATTTAGCTTTGTTAAAGGCCATTTCCTACTGTTTTGTGCTTAATGTCGTATGTTTTCACTGCCAACCCCAAGCCTGGACAAGGGGGAGAGTTGAGTTAGGCAGCTGACTGCCAGTGTGGAACACTGTCAGATCAACTATAAAATGAAACCAAATCTTACACTAAAGTAAAGATTACATGAAAACAGTATTCCTTGGACACTCTTTGGGCATGTGTCATGTAAAAGGTGTCTATAATTTTAGAACGTATTTATATTTCAGCATACTTAACATGTTTGCCACACTTTCACACACCTTGTTATGTACTGTACAAACTGTGGTGGAGTTTTCTTCTTTTCAAAACTAATGAATAAGAATATGGGTCCGGCTATACACACCCCAAGACTTGCTAATGACACCCCACATAACTTAAATGTAATGTTAAAAGACCAATATACCCCCAAGGCTTTCTAAGAACACCCCACAAAAAAAAAAAAAAATCTGCGACAAGCACGACAAATACTTGTCGAACGGACAATGGTCTGTTCGACAAGTATTGGTCGAACATGTCTTCTTCTGTTCGACAAATACTGGTCGAACGTGTCTTCTTGTGTTCGACAAACACTGGTCGAACATATTCTAATCGAACATGCCATCTTATGTTCGACATATTCTGGTCGAACGTACACACTATAGTTCGACTATCGTGGGTCGAACATTCCTCTGTGAGTTCGACAAACCAGGGTCGAACCTACCCGTGAATACACCCAAAATTTTTCCTAATTTTTTTTTGTTTTAACAACAGTTTATGATCGGCGGAGGGGGGATCGAAAAGCGGGGGGAGGGGGAGGAGGAGGCGGGTTCGGGGGGGGGGGGGGGTCGGAGGAGGAGGCGGCGGCGGGTCGGGGGAGGAGGAGGGTCGGCGGAGGGGGGAAGGGGAGGGGAGTATGGGGGTGTGCTCAGCAGCAATGGTAGAATAGGATTTTTGTTTTTTGTTTTTGAAATAGGGTGTCCTTAGCAAGTCTTGGGGTGTGTATAGCCGGACCCTAAGAATATACCTTATGTTAACATGTGATATGATGGATAATTATATGGAAGGATTAAGGTGAAGAAAGTTGGCCCATTTCTCACAGTGAATCTAGTGATGAAAGGACTGCAAATTATTAATACATTTTAGTGTTTATAACACTTTTATAACACTTGACAATATGATGGTATATCCATCCTTTTTGCCATGATTACTATTGTAAGTACTACTTTCTGATAATATGCTGTCCATGCTGGTTTTGTACTACCAGGTCATAAGCTCATCAAATTCAAAAATCTCAAATTATTTTTGTTGATATTCCGTATTTGAATATACCTTCTTAGACAATTTAGATAGGATTTAGTTTTGATTAATAGTAATGATATATGATATATGTATATATAAATTCCTTTGTAGTTTCTTTGGTGACGAATAGTTGGACTTGGAAGGCAGAAGGCTTCAAATAGTTCGAGTGGCTAAAAAGTCACGAATACTGATGCTTTCTTAACTCCAGGCGATAGGTTTCAAGTACGTAGGTCATATGGCTTTAGTGTTGAACCCATTTTATATTAATCAAGTTCCACCATGTCGCTTGTGCTATATGTTAGTTGACTTTAAGGTCATTAGATGCTTTGCAAGTAAGAAGCCTAGCTGGTGGATGATTAAGGACAATTATAAGTACATTCCTCTTTTTTCCTATCGATTAAACATCCTAAGTGACGTTGTTTTCTGGAAATATTGTTGTAATTACTTGTAACTGCATGGTAAAATTTGTACAAGCTGGGATAGTCTAACGGGCACTATCTGCCTCCGTGAAAGGCAGATCTTTCCTTCTGTTCACATGTAGATCTTTTTGGTAAGAAGTCATGGAATGAAACTAGGATTCATAACTCTTATAATCTTCTTTCTGATCTCTTAAAGTTGGTTAAGGCGGATTGCATATAAGTTTTTAAGGAATAAGTTTGTTCCCTTGCCCCCACCCTCACCAACCCCCACCCCAAACACCCGTGACACGTGTGCCTCCTGAGTGGTGCTGTGAATGGAATTTGAATTTGAAGTGTCTGATGATTTGTGTATCTTAAACCAACGGAAAACAAGGGATTTCAATTCTTGTGAATCCTTGATCATTCAATTTGAAAATGATGGTTGGTTGGCAGCAAATTTCATCAAATACAATCCGACTGAAAATCAGCGAGGCTAACTATCAAAAAAACTTTAAATTTCATTTGAACAATATGAAGAGAACAATATCTATGCTTAAATCTCTTAGAAATTGTCGCTGATGTTTTAAGGGTGAAGATTTTTACCTTTATGCTAAAAAAATCAAATTTACTTGTGATTCTCCAGGTATGTGATTTTGGTCTCTCACGGTTGAAGGCAAACACATTTCTTTCCTCTAAATCTCTAGCTGGGACTGTAAGTCACTTGATTTAGTCTTACATCTGGAGTAAACCTCTCCGATAAGTGGCATAATATTTACTCTAATATTTAATATTCCTTTAGCCCGAGTGGATGGCCCCAGAAGTCCTTCGTGATGAACCCTCAAATGAGAAGTCTGATGTTTATAGCTTCGGTGTAATACTATGGGAGCTTATGACATTGCAGCAGCCATGGACAACTTTAAATCCAGCACAGGTTAGCAATTTCTCTTCTTTCTCATCATCATCTTCACCATCCAAGCTATATCCAAGCCAAAATTGTGTTTTCTTTAGAGCTCATGAGTCAAGAAAGCTTTATACAGACTTGACCAAATATTTACATGCCAGCCTTCAGCAGGCTTTCAACAAAGCCCGACGGCCAGTTGGATGGTAGGATACACCTTACTGGCCACTTGGTCTGAGCTCATGCAACCAAAGGACTAAGGAGCAATCCACCAAAACTCCATTAGGTTGGAAGTGTCTAGCTTAAGAGGGAAGTGACAATTCTACAGGAATTGGATTCATCACTGAGGCACATTATGAACCACCCAACTGTTATTAGTTATTCAGTCTTCCAAGGTTAGAGAAACCCAAGGAAAAAAGTTATTAGTTATTCACTGTCTGCCAAGGTTACACTGTGTTAACTGTTGATAAAAAAATGAGTGGGTAGAGCGAAACTGAAGATAAACATCTAGTGGTTGAATGATGCCCAAGGTATATTCCATATTTTCCTGAGATCACCTTGGCATTTATAGCCGATATCAGTAGGGACTTACGTAAGCTTATGTAGAAGCAATATTGGTGGGGCTGAATCGACTAAAATGACTGGGTCCCAAAGGAAAGGGTGAAGTCAAGCATGTGATTACATTTTCCTGATCCTAAACTAGTGAAAAAAGTGAGGAAGAAATCATACTCTCCAATGTAGTTGGCGGCTACGGAGAATAAGATAAAGAATTGACAGTGTTTCTATTAGTTAGTGGTTGTCGGCCTGTCTATGTTGGTGCCAAATTCCTACCTAAGATAAATGCAGTAGGAGGAAGTAGTTAGAACTATGATTGGGAGGGGGCCATGTCATAAAACCTAGATGACCAGTTCTCAGGTATTGGACCTACCTTTTTGCTATGCAGTTTATGCTCATGCAACCAATGAGCATATAGGAGAGGACAGAAATAAACGCTTCTTTTTCTTCTTTGAATCTCAATTATTTCTTTTGTTTCCAAAGTACATTCCAAGCTAGCATTAGTTCATTTTTCAGTCGTACCTTTTAACTATGCAGTTTATGCTCATGCAGAGGACAAAGAAATAAATGCTTCTTTTTCTTCTTTGAATCTCAATTATTTCTTTTGTGTTTCCAAAGTACATTCCAAGCTAGCATTAGTTCATTTTTCAGTACTGGGACTGGGTTATTGTCGAGTTAAAAAATTGCTGTTTATGTACGATGATGTCTACTCTTGCAGGTAGTTGCTGCAGTTGGTTTTAAGGGGAGAAGGCTTGAGATTCCTAGTGATGTAAACCCACAGGTGGCTGCTATAATAGAGTCCTGCTGGGCCAAGTATGTGGAATATATTCATTCTGTCTAATTTATTCTCACAGTTCGAGTTTTCCCCTCAAGTAATGAAAAACCAATCCACTAAATTGCAGTGAGTCGTGGAAAAGGCCTTCTTTCTTCAACATCATGGAATTATTGAAGCCTATGATTAAGCCTCCAGCACCTCAACCAACACGCTCTGACCTGTCAAGGGTTTCCTGAAGTGTGATTTTCTACATTTCTTGCATTAATTTTATTGCCTAATCAAACCTTGGTCATCGGTTTGGCCATACTTCTCAGTGGGAGAATCAATCGTGGAAGGTGCTATTCTCAAACCTGTATTTCTAATCATAAGCATTCAAGTAAAAAAGCATTCATAGCCCATAAGTTTCACATTGCATTTGTGTTGGTTTAGGATACTTTTGCTAAATTAGTCATATTATCCCATACTTGTTTTACGCTCTTTTAACTCCAAAACCGGGCAGACTGAGGTGGGCACATGGCCTTGAAATACTAGTGCATTCGATGTTTACTCAATAGGTTGTCACCTGTAGAAGAACCCATTGCATTTAGAAGCTAAACTGCTAGATTTATGTGAAGTTGCATATATTTGTTCTTTTGACAGGGTTGATGCCGCTTCTTCTCTATTGTTGAGCATCCATGCCCTTGCAAGACCGGAAGTAGTGATCACAATTCATTATGTGACTTGAACTGAAGTTCAGGAAACGAAGACTAAACTATGTACTACTGTCTTATCGATCTGTCATGTATCCTTGTATATATGTATGCTCAACTAAAAATAAAATAAATTGCAGAAATGTGTGTAATTAAAAGAACAGGAATCATTGCTTGAGGTTTAATATGTTGTTTAGAGCGAGTATGGACTGTGAACCTCCCTACTAGTTCAAACTCATCAGTGTAATCTTTTATTTAGATCTCCAACCAAATTGAGAAATGATGAATGTGCAGATATATACAAGTTTTAGTATCGAAGTATCCTGTACAAGTATGCCCATCCCACTAGGGAGGAGAAATTAACCATCTATGGCCTCAGGGTTCTTATGGTTCTTCTTCAGTACACTGCAGATACATTCACGCTGGATTACTTGCATCCACTACTGTAAGGACTTTTTGCCACCAAATAGATGGGCAGTCTAGTGCAGATAAAATCATACATGGAGTTCAATCAAACCTTAACTAACACACACACACACACACACACACACACACACACACACACACTCTCTCTATAAAGCATCCTGTCTCCACTGCTCTACTGGTCAGCAGATGGAAATATAGGTGGAAATATAGCGCATTTTGGCTAAGTGAGTTCAACCCCACGTGAAGCATTCCAATTATATATTTACACACATGTGCGCGCCCCAACGAGGGATCGGAATTTCTGCACTTAAAAAGTATTTCAACGTGTTCTCCGGAATAGTAGTTGTCATATTGTCTATATGGGTCGTAGATCCTTAAACTATTCAATTTTTGCGAAATTTTGATTTAATCTGAACGGTTTATAAAGACAATCCAACAGATGCTATTATATAAATTAGTATCATGCACATACATTGCACGTAAATTTTTTTTATTGAAGTTAAAATTAAAATTTATTATAGATAACGATGTCATGTCAGGAAGAATGTCTCCCCACATGAGTTGTTAGGAGTGTTTAGCTATAATTAGATAGTAACAGAGTTAAAATAATTTGTTAGAATTCATTTATTTTAATTTTTAATTATGTGAGGAATAGGTATAGCCGTTTTAAAGCCTTTTTATAGAAGAGAGCATAGATATGACTCCTGGTTCCGTTCATGTGACCGTGAGATCCTTGGAGATCATAGAAGAGGATCTCAGATTGTTGCAGGAGGCTGTAGGGGCAGGAAGGGCAATCCTGCTTGATGGTGGTAGACAGCAGGAACAAGAGCCAACTTAACAATCAACCACCTCTATCAGGGGTCGGGTTGTGCATGGTGGTCCTTGGCTTTTTGATGGGAGAATGGTTATTGTTAAGAAGTGGGAACTTCGCATCAATTTGGAAATGGATTTAGTTTAGGGTTACTGTCAAACCTGAAATTAAGTATGTGAGGCTAGAAAACCATTGGTACCATAGGGCTAACATGAGGAGTAATCAAATACTGGAGAGTCAATGATCAGCAGTTACAACAATGCAGATTAGCCCCCATCAAGTGCTAGATAGTTGAGGAGGACCTTGTAAGAATAAAATTCAAATTTCCAACTCTGTATTTTAGACTCTGAAATTAAAATATAAAATAAAGATTTAACCGAGACCGATGCTTGAACTTGATTCAATCTCCTTAAGACAATATTCTGGACGAAGCAATGTAAGTAGTCTCTCACTGTTGAAACAAAAATCAGACGAAATAAGGACGAGCAAATATGCAGCTAAAATTTGCCAAAACAGTGGAATCATTATTGTCAAAACAGACGAAGGACGCAAAGTGGCACTTTGAATGCGCACCTTGCACTTCACATGTACGCATACTATTCCACGACGTTACATGCATTCAGCTGAGTTTTGCGCATTCAACGGCTGCGTGGTTCTGCGGGGTCTCTTGATTTTGCTGTTGTCTTGTACGAATTTTCGTCAATTTCAAGAACAAACATATCATTAACTAGTATAAAACCAAAATTTTATATTTCATATATTGTGGATGGAGTCGAAAGTTCTACCGACAGCTTCGGATTGTCTCTGCATGTCCCACTTGTTGGTTGTTTGCAGTGAGCAAAAGCTCAAGCACACACAAAATAGTCCCACATCGGCCAAGTATCGGGTTTTGTTTGTGCTCATATTACTTGTACTTCTTTTGCATCATTGAAGTAGTGTGTAGGAGATTAATGGGCCACACGCGCGCGTCGCCGCCGCTCGGCTCGGCTCGCGTAACGGTTGCGGGCACATGCCCACAACTGCGGGCCGAATGCCCGATCCGATCCCTTCAACGGGTTCGGGCTGAGATTCAAATTTTTTTTTGCTCCTTCAGATTTTTGACCGTTACAAATCATTTAATTTTGTAACGTTTACTATTCAAATTTCGTCCAGATACATTGAACCACATTATTCACATTTGTTTATTTGGTAACGCCAAATTAAATGTCCTTTAATTTTCTGTCCGTTGGCCTTAAACCCAACTGCCTATATATTGAGTCCCTCTCCTCCTTCTCAACACAGAAAAAATATTCTTCTCGAAATTCTCCAGAATTCTCGTCTCATTCGTATTACCGCTGCTGTTCTTCGTTGCTCTAGGCAGAGCTAAGTCGGGGTCACTCTCTCCAAGTCGTGTGCGGTAAGGAGATTCCGATGGAGCGAGAATTTTACCACTAGGAGCGTTCGGATACGGTCTGCACATAGACCCGAGCTAACTCTTAAGGCAGTGCTACGTGCACGACTTCCTCAGAGGCCCGTAACATCTACTTACATTTTTTTTCTTGCAGTTTTTAAAGGAAGAAAATTGACGAATATCTAACAATCTAAGAGTTAGCTTTCATTAATTCACTGTTACCACTATTTCAAAGTTTTCTGAACAAATTATTCAAAAATATTACTGTTCATCGACCACATCACTGTTAAGAATTTGATAGTAGTAAAATTTGATAGTAGTCAATTTGACTTGCTTTGCACAGTAAATTTGATAATAGTAAATTTGATTTGCTTTCACATCGACCATATCACTGTTAAGAATATCACTATTAACAAATATGTACATTGACTATTTGATTTGCTTTGCATATTGACCATTTGAAATATGTACTGCTAAATTTACTATTAAATCACTAGTAAATCTATACTAGTAAATTATTAGTAAATCTATACTAGTAAATTACTAGTAAATCTGTACTGCTAAATTTTCTTCTAGTTACTGATTTCTTAATATAGAAATATTGTATGTGGTAAATCTCTAGTACTAAATTAACAATCTTCATAAGGATATTGTACTAGCACAATTTTTTTGTTGTTGTCATTACTAGCTTAAGTAACCTCTTTTACTCAATATTTTAATCTTGGCTAAATCAAACAATTAATTGATTTAGTAAATTTTTTTTAATTTTAAAGTTCTAAAGTTAAGATTTGTTTAGGAACAAGCCGAAAGGGCCCTTCTGTCAACAAGGCAAAAATTCGTCTAAGCGACCGATACTTAAGAGTTCCTAGTGAACCTCCGCTTGCTGGGATCCGGCGCCTACAGCTAACCCAACCTTATCAAAACTTAAAAAATAAAATTTTAAAGGTCTATTACTAAAATCATTTTAATTGTTAATTTTAGTTTAAAGCCATCTTATTGAGTAAATATAATTTTACAGACTTTAGAAAATATGACTTTCAAGGAAGAGACTTTTTCTGTAAAGCCTGCAAAATTCAATGGCACCTACTTTAAGAGGTGGCAAAGCCAGATGAAATTTTGTCTTACCCCTTTAGGCCTGATTTCTGCCATCGATGGGTCCACGCCCATCTCAAATGATTCTGATGGGACTGAGTCTGACGTAGGGGTTTCCAAGTCCTCCTCTTCTACCAAATCCAAGACCCCTAAGGAAATAGACTACCATTGCTTTCACAGAATATTAAACACTATGTCTGAGTCTCTCTACGACATATTTTTTGAATATAAAAGCGCTAAAGAACTCTGGGATGCTTTGGAAGATGAGTATGGTTGTGATGATGCTGGAATTGATAGATTCAATTCTACCACCTTCAACCAATATGTCATGGTAGATAACAAACCTATCAATGATCAAATCCATGAGTTCCGAGAACACCTTAGGCAGGTTCAAGCCAAGGGAACCTTCTTTTCTACTGAGCACAAAATAGGATGCTTGATAGATAAACTCCCTCATTCCTGGTCTAAAGTGGCAAAGGACCTACTACATCTACAAGGATCTATTACATACTCTCAAGCTCTACAGAGGATTAGAACAGAAGAGCAATATAGGTCCAAGACCAAAGTTAGGTCAAATGCCACAGCTAAGGTAAACCTTGTAGAAAGCCATGCAAAACCTAGATCAAACAACCATCTCAAATCCAAGAAAAACTCCTTAAAAAAGAAGCAGAGTTCTCAACCTCCTCACCAGAACCATCCTCACCAAAACCATCACCACCAAAACCCTCAACCCCAAAAACCTAGAAACTTTGGTCAGATTCAGGATCAAAGAAGATTTTGTTTTGTGTGTGCTAGAACCAACCATACAGCCATCAACTGCTTCCAAAGGAAGAAAGAACCTATCCAGAACTCCTTCAAGGGAAAAGGCAAGCCAGAGGCTAACATGATTCTGAATGGGTCTTCCAGCTCCTTCAGGTCTGTAAGCTTTCAACCTCTAGTAAATATGTCTTTCCATTCTGATGATTGGTGGTTGGATTCTGGAGCTAATGTTCACGTTTCATTTGATCGTTCCTGTTTTTCAACCTATCAGGTATCAGGTGGAGGAGGCGTGACTCTAGGAGATGGCTCAACGGCATAAGTTGTGGGAAGAGGAAGAACAGATCTGAAGATTACATCAGAAAAAATTCTACCTCTCCATCATGTGCTTCATGTGCCGTCTGTCAGGAGGAATCTTGTTAGTGGATCCCTCCTTGTAGCCTCAGGATACAAAATTGTAATGGATGCCAATAAAGTAGTTTTCTCTATGAATGATCTGTTTATTGGAAAATGATTTGTGAAAGATGGACTTTTTGTTTTAAGTACTATGAATAAAAGTTCTAATCCTTCTTTTATTGCAAATGTTGAATCGTCAAATGTTTGGCATGGTAGACTAGGTTATGTGAACTTAGGATCTATTAAAAGGATGATGAACTTAGATCTTATCCCTAAGACTCCTATAGACGATGAACACAAATGTGAGATATGTGTTCAAGCCAAACATACTAGATTACCTTTCAAATCTGTCCATAGGGATTCTGAACTCCTAGAACTTATCCATAGTGATGTTTGTGATTCCAATAGGGTTTTGACCCGAGGCGGTAGGAAATACTTTGTTACTTTTATAGATGACCATTCAAAGTATTGTTATACCTATCTCCTTAAGACCAAAGATGAAGTTCTAGACAAATTCAAGATCTATAAATCCGAAGCTGAGAACCAGCTAGATAGAAAGATTAAGATCCTTAGATCAGATCGTGGTGGAGAGTACACCTCAAATGATATGACTAACTTCTGTGAAGAATATGGAATTATTCATGAGATAACTGCTCCTTATTCACCACAGTCCAACGGAGTTGTTGAAAGAAAGAATCGCACTCTGTTAGACATGGTTAATGCCATGCTTCTTAGCTCAGGTGCTCCTGATAATCTTTGGGGAGAAGCCTTATTGTCTGCCTGTTATATTCTTAATAGGATACCCAGTAAGACTAATGATAAAACTCTATATGAGTTATGGAAAGGTCGGACTCCTAGGATCAACTATCTTAAAGTTTGGGGATGTCTAGCTAAGGTAGGAATTCCTGAACCCAAAAAAGAGGAAGATAGGACCTAAGACTGTAGATGCTGTATTCATAGGATATGCCCTAAATAGCAATGCAAATAGATTTCTTGTAACCTATTCTGAAGTAAATAAAATCTCTAATAACACAATTATTGAAGCTAGAGATGCAGTTTACTTTAAGAATATTTTTTCCTTCAAGGATAGAACCCCTTCATCTTCCTCTAACCCTTCTCTTACTCCATCTATTAGTTCTCATGATCAATTACCTAGTTCTCTACCTGAACAAGTCATAGAACCTAGAAGGAGTAAAAGAGAAAGGATTGAAAAGAATTTAGGAGAAGGATTCTTCACATTTTTGATAGAGGGTGATCCCTAAACTTATGAAGAAGCCATATCCTCTCATGATGCTCCTTTTTGGAAAGAAGCGATTAACAATGAGTATAACTCCATTATGGAGAACAATACTTAGTTTTTAGCAGACCTTCCTTTAGGTAGTAAACCCATAGGTTATAAGTGGATCTTCAAGAAAAAAACTTAGAGCTGATGGTACCATAGAGAAATATAAGGCTAGATTAGTAGCCAAAGATTTTACCCAGAAAAAGGGATTAGATTACTTTGATACCTATTCTCATGTTGCTAGGATTTCTTCTATTAGAACCCTCCTAGCCTTAGCTTCCATTCATGACTTGCTGATCCATCAAATGGATGTAAAGACAACATTTCTAAATGGAGATCTAGAGGAAGAGATCTATATGGAGCAACCTGAAGGTTTTGTTGCTAAAGGTCAAGAAAAGAAGGTTTGTAGATTAGTAAAATCTCTTTATGGCCTAAAACAAGCTCCCAAGCAATGGCATAAAAAATTTGACAAAGTCATTATAGAATTTGGTTTTGTGCCAAATGAATATGACAAATATTTGTATTCTAAAAATACAAATGAAAGCTGTATCATATTATGCTTGTATGTTGATGATATACTTATTTTAGGATCTTTACTAGAATTGATAAATAACACTAAGAATTATTTATCTAACCAGTTTGACATGAAAGACCTAGGTGAAGCAAACCTGATCCTAGGAATGCAAGTGTCCAAATGCAAAGAGGGCCATACTCTATCCCTAACACATTCAATTGAAAAAATGCTAAGGAAGTTTGAGTATTTTGACAAGAAAAACCTGTCCTTACTCCATATGATAGCAATGTTGTTCTCAAGAAGAATGAAGGATCTCCTATAGAACAACATAGATATTCACAAATAATAGGATCCCTTATGTACATAACAAATAGGACCAGACCTGATATTGCATTTGCTATTGGGAGACTAAGTAGATATACCAGTAACCCAAATCAGTCACATTGGACTGCATTGGACAGAGTATTTAGATATCTTAAGGGTACTCTAGATTATAAACTTCATTATTCTAGACACCCTGATATCATAGAAGGTTACTCCGATGCAAATTGGGTAACTGATTCACATGATGTGAAATTCACTACTGGATATATTTTTATCCTAGCAGGAGCTGCAATCTCCTGGAGATCATGTAAACAAACTATCATAGCCAGAAGTACAATGAACTCTGAAATGATAGCTTTGGATACATGTACAGAAACCGAATGGCTGAGAAATTTTATTATGCATATACCTGTTTCTGTTCATCCTATTCCTGCAATTTCTATAAACTGTGATAATAAATCTTTTATAGAACTACTAAAACATGATTTTATGAATGCTAAGATGAACAAGCACCTGCAGCTGCGCTTCAAGTCAATAAAGAGCCTATTGGGCAAATATGTGGTTTTTGACTATATAAAGTCAGAAAAGAACCTTGCAGACCACTTGACGAAGGGTCTGTCTAGAACATTGATCCCAGAATCATCGAGAAGGATGGGGTTAAGCCCATAGTATAGTCACCAGCAGTGGTAACCCAACCGAGTCTGACTGGAGATCTTAAGAAGCCGGTTCAATGGGTAGGAACAAGCTGGACTAGGTGACTATTATGGAACACTGACCTGAGATTAAATTCTCTTTAAAATAAAAGCCCAAGAGGCTGTACATGTGTACATTCATACCTCATCCCTATGGTGACAGTGTTCCTTTTGTGATATGGATAGGTTGAGTTTAAACTCTTAATAAGTCCAAGCATGATATGCATGGTTGATTCCTATCACCAACCTTTAAGGACTTACCTATATGAGAGGTCGTGAGGGTCGCGACTATAGGACAGGGCGATCCTAGACAACTCTCATGAATGTGTAAAAGTGTGCATGGTCTTCTTCAGACAAAGACAATAGTCACTACTTGAGATTCAAGGCTGTAGTCCATCTCATTTATGCATAGTATACAACTGTCCAGAAATTCACTTACTTCTCTTGTATCTTTCCTTCCTCCTATTACTTTTGAACTTGAGCTTTTGGGGGGGTGGGAATTGTTGGTTGTTTGCAGTGAGCAAAAGCTCAAGCACACACAAAATAGTCCCAAATCGGCCAAGTATGGGGCTTTGTTTGTGCTCATATTACTTGTACTTCTTTTGCTTCATTGAAGTAGTGTGTAGGAGATCCATGGGCCACACGCGCGCGCTGCCACCGCCGTCCGGCCCGGCTCGGCTCGGTTCGGTTCGTCGCACGTAATGGGTGCGGGCACGTGCCCACATCTGCGGGCGTCGAACGCCGATCCGATTCCTTCATCGAGTTCGGGCTGAGACCCAAAAATTCTTTTTGCTCCTTCAGATTTTTGATCGTTACAAATCATTTAATTTTGTAACATTTACTATTCAAATTTCGTCCAGATACATTGAACCACATGATTCACATTTGTTTATTTGGTAACGCCAAATTAAATGTCCTTTAATTTTCTATCCGTTGGCCTTAAACCCAACTACCTATATATTGAGTCCCTCTCCTCCTTCTCAACACACAGAAAAAATATTCTTCTCGAAATTCTCCAGAATTCTCGTCTCATTCGTATTACCGCTGCTGTTCTTCGTTGCTCTGGGCAGAGCTAAGTCGGGGTCACTCTCTCCAAGTCGTGTGCGGCAAGGAGATTCCGGTTGAGCGGAGATTTTACCACTAGGAGCGTTCGGATACGGTCTGCACATAGACTCGAGCTAACTCTTAGGGCAGTACTACGTGCACGACTTCCTCGGAGGCCGGTAACATCTACTTACATTTTTTTCTTGCAGTTTTTAAAGGAAGAAAATTGACGAATATCTAACACCACTAATTACGAGTGCCGTATGTATGACACCAAACAACATATACGTGAAAGTGTGAAAGTTGTCTGGTGCTATTGGTAAAGGTTTTGTACTCTACCGATGGTGTACAAATAAAATACCTGAAACAAATACCTAAAGAATGTTGAATGAGAGAAGTTGGGGATCATATTCATGGTACTCTCGTCTCTTTCAACTGTGTTACAGCATAACTAAGAGGCTGTTTGGTTGCCTATAATTGAAAATTTAATGCATCATTTGTTGTAATTGGAGTTGACTGCATGAACTGATGTATGTATTACAGTTATTGTTGTATTAATGGCTCCATTTGTAGCCAACCAAATACCAAAATGGGTGTAAATGCTGCAACAAATATTACTGCTTTTACAACAAACCAAACATTTCCTATACAGTGTTGCAAATTTATTGTTTTAAATGAATTAGGATACTTGGTTGCAATTTTTTTCTTCTTGTTTTACATATGTCAATTGTTTGGTTACGATTTGATAAATTGAGTGCAAATGCTGCAACAAATATTACTGTAGTTGCATTTAGAGTCAACCAAACAATTCCTAAGTGGTGACATTTTAGTTGCGTGTAAATCATCTTACAAGGTTTACAAATCCATTGTTTAAAATAATATAACTAGGATGCTTGGTTGCAACTTTTTTGTTGTTTTACATATGTCAATTGCTTGGTTATCATTTATAAAATGAGTGTAAATGTTGTAACAAATATTGTTGCAGTTGTGCATTTATAATCAACCAAACAACCCCGCAAGGCCAATTCAATTTTCTTGCAAAACATTATATTTTTGCCCCTAATAATTTTTGAGCACCGGCATCAACCTGCCATTAACAGATTGTTTTGGATCACCTTAGTGATTAGTTGCTCAACTCCATCCATACCTTGCTCAGTTATGACAAATAATATATATAGAGCAAGTTAGTAGTGTCGGTATCAGAATCGGTATTGGACCCTTCCTATGCAGGGTCGGCCCATGGGATTGGGTTGCCCTATCCAAACGAGGCCTTATTGTGCGCCGATCTTGGAAGGTACCCGCGACCCCGATCGACCTCTTATGGGATCACGCTGAGACTGGGGGTTGCCCTAAGCAAGGGGGGTTGTCCAAGTCCGAAGTCTTGTCTGGCTTACCCCAGGGCCGGCCCTGTTCCTATGAATATCATCCTATGAATATCAGGATCGACAGTTTTGGATCAGAGTATCAAAAATGTAATTTGTATCGAAAAACAAATAATTATTAATAAATTATTGACAGTTTAGAATATATATATATATATATATATATATATATATATATATATATATATATATATATAATTTTAAGTATGTCATGTATATATTTATTATAAATTATTAACAAATAATTATTAATAAATTATCTTCGTAGTAGTTTTTAAATTGAATGAAATAGTAGTCACCTTGCCGATAGGTTTACCGGCGATAGATAAGTTTTCTTCTTTAATATGTTTTTACACTTTTGTTATGCTTTTACACCCTTGTTGATTGGTCTTTTTCGTACAATTTTTTTTTCGAATTGACTGGAAAAAAACTCCAATGTCAGTATCAATTAGTATCGACCAGTATCGGATATCGGTCAGTATCGGGTATCGAATCAGTACATGCCAAACCGTATCAATATCGATCGTATCGGATTGGTATCGATTGATACACCAAACTATGATATAGAGATGCTTCAGTTCAAAAGTTACCAATCAGATGTTGATATACATTTCTCCAAAAGCATGGACAAGACGGCTAAACCTAATGCCATATCAGACAAACAATCCTCTGGACATTAGAAGTCTATATGTAATTTCTTAAGGCTAAATTATAACTTGATATTCTCAACTATTCAAGTTTTTCAACTTGATACCCTTAACTTTGATAGGTACTAACTTAATACCATCACCTATTAAAAATTTCATCTTGATACCCTCCGTCACTTCAAAGGGGTAGGGGAGGGATGTATGAAGAGGAGGAAGGGACATTTTAGTCCCCCCCACAACCACCCCCGGTGATACCCCCCCAAACCTACCCTCGTGCCCCCCGGCGAACCCCGCGACCACGCCCTCCACCACTACGTTCCCCCGTACCCGCCATCGTCACCGTTGTTCGTCGCGCAGCCCATGCATACGCCCGCCGCTGTTCGCCACCATGTTGCCCGCCCAAACCCGCTAGTACCTACCAGTGCCCGCCCCGACCGTTACTGTTGCTCGCCACCGCGCCCACGCCACCCGTGCCCGTGCTCGCCGCCGCTGCTAACCACCATGCTGCCCACTCGCGTCCGCCAGTGCCCGCCTGTCACGTCTCGATTCCGTAGAATCGATAGTCGTCCCCCAGGCGTGATGTCGTGCGAAGCTAAATTGCCATCGCACAAGGCATAGTCATAAGGTTATCCAAAACATAATATCTAATAGAGTACAAAGAGAAATTGAACAACGCATTTGAGACAGAAGGAACTTTCTTTTCATTGATAATAGACATCATTTACAAAACTCTATTACAATCCTTGCCACGCAGTGTCACGCCACAGTACCGGAATACGGAGACGGACTAGGCCAGCTACTCCATAAGAGGTATGTAAACGTCATACGGCGATCGTGGTTGTCAAGAGACAAGGGGGTGCATACTACAATCAAGTCTCCTATGGTCTCACAGAGCATTTATGTCTCAATCATTCAAAGCAAGAAAACATCAATTAATGAGCATATGATAAAGCAGTAAGACGTCTCCGACGCTTCATCAAAATAATCATGAGGATCTAGCTTTATAAGTTAGCTAGCCCAGAGAGTCATAGGTACATAATCGTATTCAGCTGCAGTCTGACTTAGTTACAATTATGCAAAAGATAAAATATCCAGATTTAACCGGCTAAACAGGTGCCGGTGGCTAAACGCCAGAACATGAGTAATGATACTAGAGTGGTGGAGAAAAAATCCACTCGAGTCCCCCGCCAGCCATTCTCCTAGTATGTACCATTGACGTCAGGGAAGAAGTTTGGATCCTCAGGCGCTGCTACGAGATCTGGCCAAACAAAACCAACGGGGTCAGCCCCGAATAGCAAGTACCACAAGGGAGCACAAAAGAGTGAGATAAAACCCAAGCATAATAATAATAATAATAATAATAATAATAATAATAATAATAATAATAAAATAAAAGGCTTCCGGTCGTAACCTCGGTCCACAGCCTATCATAGCACGATAGACCAACCCAACAACCAAACAAGGACATGGGTTGGACCACGCACCATGACAGTCCATGTCCCTCGGCTACTAACGGAAGGTACAAGGCACAGTCAAGTCATTTTTCAAGCGGCCATTCATTCCTGCGGCTTTCTATATATGGCAGAGTTATCCCCGCAATACTGATTAAAGGGATCCTCAGATCGTGTCAATCCAGTAGGGCTAGCCAAACCATTAAACATATAACACATTGATTATGCACCGGTCCTCCGGAGGGCTACCGTGCTAAAGCATATAACACATAGCTCGTAGAAGTCGGATATAGTCATCCGCTATAGGCGAATGAAACCATATCTGTGGCGGCCAACCCGACACGTCAGGACCGAACCTGGGATGGCTAGTATGGCACAATCTCGGAATTCTTCCCACCCAATGCATCTACCAAGTTAGTTGCCTAGTTAATCCCTAGGTTATCCTCGGAGTTCACATGTCGTGGTCACATGCTCACTCCCCTAGATGTCGTACAATGTACGAATACTCTAATGAGGGATCCGTACTGGCTCATGGAGTCATACATATGTACCCCTTCTTGGTGTAATGCAACACACAACACATAACATGTCATTGCTATCGACCATTTGTCACGACCCGCACCCTGATTAGGGGCACGAGAACGTGGGTACGTCCAGCCTACGTCGCAGTGTCGGCGATAGAACGCTGTATAGGTCATTTATAACATCTAACATCTAACAACAAGATATACAAACCTGTCATCTTCGTACGGAGGTATAACATAACAACTCAACTCTATATCTCAAACACAAGTCTAGGAAAGATAGAGCATGATATGGAATCAGATGAAAGGAAAAAATTGAATATATATATATAGAGTTACCACACCACACAAAGTAGATGTCCAACACAATAAGTACAAGATCTGAAATATAACTAAGTCACAACTAACAATCGGAACAATCCGATACAAAATGAAAACTATAAACACTAGACTAGACTAGGCACCCTCTACTGAGCTAGATGCTCCTCAGGCTCCTGAAGATCACCCTCATGTGTCCCATAGAAGGTAGGACAGTCACCATCATCATCTGTAATATTTTCAACAGGTCCAGTCAGGACAGGAACGAGCACAATACATCTCACGCAGTTCATATCATGTTGGGAAATGTAAAGCATGCATAGAGTAAGATACATGGACTGTAAAGAAATATATATAAAAATGAGAGAGATTTGATAACTGGAAATATCTATATATACGATAAGTAAGAACTGTAGGTAACCTGTGATTTAGAGCATGAGATGGTTATATAAACGGGTTTAGGACATATACAAGATTTCATAAGATTTCACAAGATTTGTACAAGATGGGATTTTGATCACATAACCATTTCCTACTCACCCTCCCCAATCAATACACAAGGATCCAGTCAAGTTACGTTACCTTATACAAGAGGTTTTTATCATGTTTGCTCACGTGATCATGAGAGTACAAGATTGCACAAGAGTATACATGAAAGCGGTGTACATGAAATATAAGATGTTCGTAAAAAGCACATGACAACTGTATCTGATGCACCCCGAGGGAGATAACATCGCATGACAAGATCCATATAGTACCAATCCGTGATAATGACGTGACAGCATCATGTAAGGTATTTTAGAGCAAGAATATAAATCCTAACAAGTATGAAAAGATCAGAGAATGTACTCGCCTGTCACCCTGTATGACTGATATGAATAGATGTCTGAACTGGTGTCACAGAGTCCTATTTAGAGTAAAACAGGTCACAATATATCCACAATGGTAAAATTAGAGTATACAATGCATACTACATGATTCTAGGTCAATCTGGTCAAAAGTTAACTCTTGGTCAACTCTAAAAGTCAAACTAGGTCAAACTAGTCAAAGTTAGGTTAACCAATGTCAAACTAGTTAAGGTTAGTAAAATCTAGGTCAACTTAGACTAACTAAGGTTTTGGTCAACATAGACTAGTCACAAGGTCATTAGGCTAAGGGTCAACCATTAACAATCTAAGTCAACTCCATAGGGCTAACCCAAATCATGACACAACTCCTAATTATCCCACTTAACCCCATACATATCTTAAATTACATAGGACTATCCTCATAACCATATGGTCAACCATAAATCAACTAGTTTAATAGCCTAGGGTTTAGTCAAACCTTAGTTATCAAGCCCTTTAAAGTCCATCCAAGCCATTTCTAGGTCAATTAGGTCAAGGTTAGATCAACCATGGTCAAATTAGTTAGGGTTTAGTCAAACCAGTCATTCTAGGTTATTTCAAGTCAAATCTAGGTTAACTAGGTCAAGTTTGACCTAAGGTTGACTTTGGTCAACTCTAGTCAAATAAAGGTCATTAAGGTACCTAGGTCAAGGGGTTACTTAGACAAATTAGGGTCAACCCCTAATTGGCCATAGGCTAGTGTATCTAGACCATAACCTAGATACTATATGTATACCATATATATATATACCATATATATATATATCTACATAACCTATATATATATACAACATACATATATACATATATATATATATATATATATATATATATATATATATATATATATATATAGAGAGAGAGAGAGAGAGAGAACAATAGAGAGAGAGAGAGAGATGTGGGAGTGTGTGAATACTGTGACAGGGGGGTTCTCTGTTTACAGGGAACCATACTCACACACACATACATAACACACACACACCTATATATATATACACATATCTACACAAATACCCATGTAAATACACCCAAATTCCCACCTACACACATACATACATATATACATGTATATACAATACTAATACATATCAATACATGTATATATAACATTAAAAACCATTTTGAAATTCGTTTTAGAAAACTGGAAATTAATACAAAACTGGAAAATGGTACACTGTGACAGTGGGTTAGGGTAAACCCAAAAACATCCTCAAAACCCGACTAAGGTGTCCAACCAACGGTTGGTAATGGTGTCCCTAGGTGTCCTCTAGAGTCTAGGGGGCCTGACACAATGTCTAGACACGACACGACGTGTCAGACTCACTGAAAACCCAATCGGGTAAACTGACACACACACACAGTACACAGCGTCGTGCACGTGTGCAACTCACTCTAGGACACGACACACACACACACGTGTCTCGTGCTCGTGCAAGAAGGTTCACCTAGGGGTTGTGCACGTGTCCAAGTGTCAGCCCCGTGTCCACGTCACTCTAGGACACGATATGAACATCGTATCAGTCGAGGAAACTCGACTGATACACGCAGCTATGCATATCGTCGTGCAGCGATGCAAGTGCCTCGTGTTTGCGACACAGGACACGACACGTCTCGTGCTCGTGTCCATGTGTTCGCCACATGATGGGCTACACGCTCGTGTCACCACGAGGTGCCCAAGTGTCGTGTCCGCGCGACACGACACGCGCGAAGTTGGCCCCCGCGCGCGTGTGCACTGTCAGTGTAAAACCCGTGCGAGTGCGATTTCTCACTCTACACGACACGGCTTGACACGAAACTTTGGGGATGTCTTGTCAGACATTGCCCCTAGATTTGTGTCAAGTTTTACGTGTCCACGTGTCCAGGTGAGAGAGAAAAGGGGGTCGGGTAGCAGGGGATTAAACGAACCCCTGTACAGTGTCAGTGCTGTGGGTTCGTGTCCGATTTGGACACGGACACGACACTGTTTTGTGCTTAGTCATGGTGTTTCGTGATCTACAAGTTAAGGGCTACCCAAAACTATAATTTGTTTTACAAAACACTAACTTTTATTCCTAAGTGGCATTTCACCAAACACTAGAATTAAAACATAGATACGTGTCCGATACGGACACCAAACCAAATCCGTATCCTACCAAACTTGACCCACAACTAGGGTAGACCTATATGCATGCATTTATGAAGAAAAATTACAATATTAACTAGGTTTATAGGTATTTACCTATGAGTGCAAAATCCTCAATAATAGGCCTTTTTGAATGAAATCCTCCTTCAACTCCCAATGTCCAAAGCTCCACAATTCCTTGCTAGCAAGCACAATTGGTATCCTCTAGTGTAGGGGAGTCCAATGCAAAAGACTAGACCCAATTTGGTGTTGAAATGGTTAAATGGTGAAGGGTTGAAGTTGTAGGGAAAAACTAGGATTTTTGGCAATGGAAAGAGGCTTGAATGAAGGGGGGGTGTTCATATAGGATGGGGGCATGGTGTGGCCTGCCATGGGGGGGTAGGGTAGATATTTAGGGTTTCTACCACCTTGCAAACTTAGCCCCTAAGTCTTTGACTTGCTAGGTATTCCTTTAGGGTTCTAGGAAATATCTTAGAAAGTTTATATCTAGATATTTCTAAACTAGATATTTACACATAAAGCTAATATCTAACATTAGCCTCCTAGGTTAGTGACTAATCTCTAGATTAGGGTAAACTAGGTTAGGGACTAATCATGATACTAACACTAATTAAATAATATTAAAATCACATAATTCCAAATAAAATCTAGTAAATTACCAAAATACCCCTTAGGCTAAAAAGCCCTAACTTGATGTTCTAAACCTATGGCTAGGCTCATATGATCATGGTTAGTCTCTAGGTTATGAAATCTCTAGAGTTTACACTAGGGTTATACCAGTAAAATTACAAAGTCATAAGTCGTGACTTAGAAAATAGTCTTAATTACACTAAAAATCACCAAAAATCATATCATGACTAAAATACCATTAATAAATATAAAAATAATAAATTTTCAAAAATATCCCAATTTTAGAAAACTGGGTGCTACACCATTCACTATGTAAATGCTAGACTCTTAGATGTACTGGCAGGTATCATGTAGGAACACTTAGCACATAGGATAGTACTTCGGTGCTCATATAGATTGTACCTTAGTACACACATAGGTTTATCCAGCACACGCATAGGTAGTCAGATCAGGAATGAGGATCAAGACACAAGAGGAAAGAGAACAAGAAGGCACTACGCACTTAGGGTATGAAGTGCTCGCAAGTCATGAAGTGGCACAAACGGCGCACGAGCAAAAGTGCAAGGTGAAAGGTGCACAAGGTGCAAGGTGCAAATACCAAAAGTGCGCGAGGTGCAAGGTGCCATAAGTCACATATAAATTCTGGTTAAAGTGAGACATGAAAATTCTTGAAGCCAAGACCAAGATCTACAACTTTTACTAAGGATCAAGGGGACAAGCATGGATAAATGTAACAAGAATTATCATAGCAAGAAATGGCGCAAAGGGTCAAAAGGGGTGCCAGGGACAACATGTGCCAGGGACAGCATGCGCTAGGACAGCATGCGCCAGGACAGCATACGCCAGGGACATCATGCGCCAGGATAGCATGCGCCATGGGCCAAAAGGCACCATCCACAGCATGCGCCAGGACAACATGTGCTAGGGACATCATGCGCCAGGACAGCATGCGCCATGGGCCAAAAGGCACCATCCATAGCATGCACCAGGACAGCATGTGCTAGGGACAACATTCGCCAGGATAGCATGCGCCATGGGCCAAAAGGCACCATCCACAGCATGCGCCAGAACAACATGTGCCAGGGACAGCATACGCCATGGGCCAAAAGGTACCATCCACAGCATGCGCCAGGACAGCATGTGCCAGGATGCATGCGCCAGCATGCATATGCCAGCATGCATCAACATGCATCAACATGAACTGCTTATCTTCTCCAACCAGCCTCCAAATGTGATGAGAACCCATGGACTAGAAGGACCATAAATCTCTCAAAACAAGTCAAAATCTAACTTTTCAAAGGTCAAAATTGTGTGGAATCAAATTCTCTTCCACATGGAACAATTAGTTTTAAAAAACCAGTAAGTTTGATAGATCAAAACCAAAGAAAACTGAAAATAACATAAACTTAGATCTACAAGAATCCATCCATCAAAACAAAAAATACCAAGTACTAAACTGGTAGAGGATGATGAGAAGAACAATATAGACAAATAATATCAAAAGAAAAAAAATCAAGAATAAAAAATACACAAATTTCTACTTTTGAGCAAGTTGTACTTGCCTAATGGTGGTGGTTGAGGGAAATGAATAAAAGGTTATGAGGAGAGAGAAAAGAAAGAGAATATATATATAGTAGGGTTGGGTTGTCTTAAGAAAACCCTAATCTCTAAACATGCTCTAACCATTCCACTAATGACATGCTTAAAGGATATATGCAACCATTAATAAATAATAAATAGAATTATGCACATGCTAAATACAGGATACCATGTATAGGATTCATGTAAGCATACGTATATCGGGATCGGGGAGTGACATCTCTACCCTCATCAGAAAAAATTTCGTCCTCGAAATTTCTGCCAAGACAAGATAGAGAAATCAAAGCAAGCAAGATACTAATTACAAGGCTAACTATGCATGCAATCTCATCAATTTTAACAGACGTTAGAGGACAATCATCCACCCTAGTGGGTGCAATAAAAAAATGGAAACATATTACAAAGGCATAAGGATAAATATACCTTCTAAGTCGAACAAATACGGATATCGAGATCTAATCTCGTCCTCGCGCTCCCATGTCGACTCCCCCGACGAGTGATGGCCCCAAGCGACGCGGACAAGATTAATAGTCCGGTTCTTGAGCACCTTCTCTCGCCAATCCAAAATGGATACGAGCTGCTCCTCGTAACTCAGGTCGGTACCGACGATCAGCTCAGAATGATCGAGGATGTGACCCGAATTCGGGACGTACCTACGCAACTGAGATACATGGAACACATCATGTACATCACGTAGCGAAGGTGGAAGGGCAAGACGATAAGCAACATCGCCTACCCTAGCGAGAATTTCAAATGGACCAACATATCTAGGACTAAGCTTTCCTCGGGTTCCAAATCTAATGACACCCCCGAGTAGGCGAAATCTGCAGAAATACTTGGTCACAAACACCAAACTCTAGAGGCCTACGATGCTGATATGCCTAGTGTCGGTGTCTGTCCTGCGCAACTCGAAGCCGCTATCTGATTAACTTGACTGTTTCTATTGCCTGCGTGATCATCTCTGGTCCCAATAATTTTTGTTCTCCCACATCGTCCCATGCCAGGAAGACCTGCATTTCCTTCCATATAATGCTTCAAACGGTGCCATCTGTATACTTGTAATGCCCGTACTTTAGAATACGTATTTTTAATTAGGCTTATATGTATTTCGGACCTGTATTTTATTTTCTCAGATTCTGGCCCGTAATTGTGTTTTGGCTTAACTTGCCGATTTTGGTTTTCTCGTAAAATAGATTTTTGGACCTGGCGTGGTTTTATTTTATGGAGAAGGAATTGGTTTGGTTTGGTTTAGTATGCATTGGACCACACTTAGCTAAACCTCCACCCTCAACACAACATACCCTCCCTCATTAAAACCCTACCTAACTTTTTCTCTCCTCATAACTTCCATTAATTTCTCCATCTTCTTCTTCTTCCTTCCTCCACACAACACCAACACCATAGGCAAGTGCACCTTGCCACCACATAAGAACCCTATTTTATTTGTCCATTAGCTAGATTAGGCCATGGTGAACAACATTAGAACTTGGCATTTTGTGATTTGGAGCTTCCATTTTTCTAGATCTAAGTTTTAACCATTTTCGGATTTTCTTGGTTTTGATCTATTAAACTTAGGTTTTTCCTTGTTTTGAGGCTTCCATGTAGAAGAGAATTCAATTTTACACAAGTTAGAACTTTGAAAATCCAAATTTGGTTTTGTTTTGGCTAAGTTATGAAGATTTGAAAATTGGTGTTCTTGGGGTTTTCCTCTCGGCCAGTTGGAGAAGAAGACCTTGGCCAGCGCTCTTTAGCGTATGGCCAAATTGTGCAACTCCTCGGACAGCGCATTGCGCTGAGCTGACCTGCGCTGGCACTCTTTAGCTCCAGCGCCTTCCATCCCCTAGCGCACTTGACTGCTGCGCAGCTCGCTCTCAGCTCGGCTCGACTCCAGCACAACTCAACCCTAGCGCAACCCAACCCCTGCGCAGTTCATTCCCCTGCGCATTCTATTCCCCCAGAAGGACCTTAACATGTGGCAGAGAAGATGGCTCGAGCTACTGGTGGACTACGATGTGGACTTGCAGTATCACCCAGGGAAGGCCAACATTGTAGCAGATGCGTTGAGCAGGAGAGCCGGAGTTTACTTCCTAACAGCACAACCAGAGTTATTGGCAGATCCTCAGAAGATGGGAATTGAAGTGGTTCTTCCTACCAACGTGGCATTGATGGCCAGTATACAGGTTCAGTCCAGCATAGTTGAGAGGATCCGGATGGCGCAGTCTACAGATTCTAAGATTCAGCGACTCAGAGCAGAGTGTGAGGCAGGAGGAAGACCAGAGTTGTGTATTCCTGAAGATGGTACACTTCGGCACGGCACTCGTCTTTGTGTACCTAATGGAGATATCTGACAGGATGTCATGGTAGAAGCTCACAGTTCACAGTATTCTATTCATCCCGGTGGTACGAAGATGTACCGTGACATTCGTCAGCACTTCTAGTGGAATGGCATGAAGAGGAAGATAGCCCGGTTTGTCTCTCGGTGTTTGGTTTGCCAGCAGGTTAAAGCTGAACATCAGAGGCCCGCTGGACTTCTTCATCTCTTGTCGATTCCAGAATGGAAGTGGGAGCATGTGACCATGGATTTTGTGACTGGATGGCCTAGATCCCCAGCTGGTCGAGATACTATTTGGGTTATAGTTGACAGGCTCACGAAGGTGGCTCACTTTCTTCCATTCAGAGTTGGTCAGTCGACGGCTCAGCTAGCAGAAATATACCTCAAGCAGATTGTCAGGCTTCACGGTGTGCCCGTCAGTATCACCTCGGACCGAGATTCAAGGTTTACGTCACACTTTTGGCGCAGCTTGTAAGAGAGTTTGGGAACTCACCTTCAGTTTAGCTCAGCTCATCACCCGCAGACAGATGGTCAGTCAGAGCGCACAATCCAGACTCTTGAAGATATGTTGAGATCTTGTACCCTTGACTTCGGTGGTTCGTGGGGGGATCACCTGCACCTGGTGGAATTCTCGTACAACAATAGTTACCAGGCCAGTATCCAGATGGCTCCGTTCGAGGCACTGTATGGCAGGAAGTGCAGATCCCCGTTAGCCTCGGATGATGTTGGAGAGAGGCAGATGCTTGGCCCAGAAATGATTGCCCAGACAGTTGAGGTGGTCAGAAGGATCAGAGATCGTCTTCGAGTAGCCCAAGATCGCCAGCGCCATTGGGCCGATGCTCATCGACGTCCCTTAGAGTTTGCCATCGGCGACCATGTATTCCTTAGGATCTCGCATAACCGCGGCGTCATTCGCTTTGGCGTACGGGGAAAGCTTAGTCCTAGGTATATAGGGCCGTTCGATATCCTGGAGCAAGTAGGAGATGTATCCTATCATCTCGCTCTTCCACCGTCGCTAAGTGAGGTGCATGATGTATTCCATGTGTCCCAATTACGACGGTACATCCCGGACCCGAGCCATATCCTGGACCATTCAGAATTGGTTGTTGGTACCAACCTTTCATATGAGGAGAGGCCCGTGTCTATATTGGACCGGAGGGAAAAGATACTCAAGAACAAGACTATTAGCTTAGTCCGTGTTGCTTGGGGTCATCACTCTCTAGGTGAGTCAACGTGGGAGCGTGAGGACGACATCCGATCGCGATATCCTGACTTGTTTGACTCGTAAGGTATAATGTCTTCCTTATGCCTTATGCTTGCCATCCCTTGCTTGCATGTATGATTGGTTGATTGTTTGCTTAGTGTAGCTTATTTTTGGATAGCATAGCTGGCCCTTACATCTCTAAACATCTTGATTTAAATTCCGATGACAGAATTCTTTTAAGGTGGGTAGAGTTGTAATGCCCGTACTTCGGAATACGTATTTTTAATTAGGCTTATATGTATTTCGGACCTATATTTTATTTTCTCAGATTCTGGCCTGTAATTGTGTTTTGGCTTAACTTGCGGATTTTGGTTTTCTCGTAGAATGGGTTTTTGGACCTGGCGTGGTTTTATTTTATGGAGAAGGAATTGGTTTGGTTTGGTTTAGTATGCATTGGACCACACTTAGCTAAACTTCTACCCTCAACACAACATACCCTCCCTCATTAAAACCTCACCTAACTTTTTCTCTCCTCATAACTTCCATTAATTTCTCCATCTTCTTCTTCTTCCTTCCTCCACACAACACCAACACCATAGGCAAGTGCACCTTGCCACTACATAAGAACCCCATTTTATTTGTCCATTAGCTAGATTAGGCCATGGTGAACAACATTAGAACTTGGTATTTTGTGATTTGGAGCTTCAATTTTTCTAGATCTAAGTTTTAACCATTTTCGTATTTTCTTGGTTTTGATCTATTAAACTTAGGTTTTTCCTTATTTTGAGGCTTGCATGTGGAAGAGAATTCAATTTTACACAAGTTAGAACTTTAAAAATCCAAATTTGGTTTTGTTTTGGCTAAGTTATGAAGATTTAAAAATTGGTGTTCCTGGGGTTTTCCTCTCGGCCAGTTGGAGAAGAAGACCTCGGCCAGCGCTCTTTAGCGCATGGCCGAACCGCGCAACTCCTCGGCCAGCGCATTGCGCTGAGCTGATCTGCGCTTGCGCTCTTTAGCTCCAGCGCCTTCCATCCCCTAGCGCACTTGACCGCAGCGCAAGCCGACCCCAGCGCACTTGACTGCTGTGCAGCTCGCTCTCAGCTCGGCTCGGCTCCAGCGCAACTCAACCCTAGCGCAACCCAACCCCTGCGCAGTTCATTCCCCTGCACAGTTCATTCCCCTGCGCAGTCCATATCACGCCCCGCTCCCATAGGAGCGATCGTCCTCGCTAAGGCGTGATGCCGCACGAGCCTAGATTGCGCTCGTGCAAGGCAATTCCATAACGGCCGATTACATCGGCGGCGACGGGGTTGTCGCACAGAAGTCCCAAGCAGAAACATTGAATACATTGCAGCAAAATTTAAAGAAGAACACATGAACACAAGTATTTCAAAAGAAGCTCTTTTATTGATATTGAATACAAAATTACATTTGTGGGCGCAAGGCCAAATTACAAGTCTCTCGTGCTCACTTTTCTCTCGATTACAATTCACTCTGCTCTCTCTCATATCTCGATACAAATGCTTGAGCCAGCGGATGCTTCGGAAGGCGATGTCCATACATTATGTCCTGTATAAGTCTTCAGATCACGCGGCCGCACGCTTTGACTCGCCAAGGAACTCCGTGCCTCGACGTATCCAAGCGAGCTCCGCACCACGAGCTTCTACCTGTGCCTGCACATAAAACACTGTGTGGGTGTCAGTACCACTGTACTGGTGGAGTGAGCTTCTCGTCCACCCATACATAACCGACACGTTTCATTTACTTTGTGCAGCTTAAACCCTTTCAATTGTCTTTCTAGTCTTGCCTTAGGATGCATTTTAAACCAGACGTCTCGGCCTATACTTAGCGATGCAACGACAAGGTCGTGCAACGACGTGGTCGTGCTATCATGCCAACGTGTGTTTCGATCTTGGCAGTGCCTCATCGCTTAGGTACTTGACCGAACTACAACTCGGGACGGCAGGGTCGTGCCACATTCTATTTGCGACTTAGACATATTCGAGACGGTGCTACGCCGAGGAGCAACTTACGCGAACTCGGCCGTGCCAAGACCTTTACTTAAACTTTAGCGCCACTAGACCAATTCTCGTGCCAACGATTCAAGTGCCAAGGACGGCAATGGGATGACTCGTGCAGGCCGTGCCTCTAGACCTTTCTTAGACTTGTCTGTGCTTCAAGATGAGGCCACGCCTCGCAAGTTATCAAGACTTTATCGTGCTACCGCCTTGCGGCCTTCCTGTTAGACCCAATTGCTAACTTAGACAAGACTTGTGGACCATAGTATCACTTTCATGAACATTTCGATGCCATCTATCGTGCCAAGCACGATGCCTATGCTACAGCCCAATCTTAGGCCCAGACATTGTGTTCCCGACTAGACAAGCATTCAAGTTCTAGACTCAATCCAAAGGCATACACGCGGTGTACCGCTATCTGCCGACACATCTACATGAGGTGGTCACTAGCAATTTCAAGCTATCCTGGACACGGCTCGTGTCATGCCCCGATTCCGTAGAATCGATAGTCGTCCTCCGGGCGTGATGCCGTGCGAAACTAAGTTGCGATCGCACAAGGCATAGTCATAAGGTTATCCGAAACACAACATCAAGTTAGAGTACGCAGAGAAATTGAATAACACATTTGAAATAGAAGTAGACTTTTTCATTGATAAAACTTCATTTACATTGGCTTCATTACATTCATTGCCGCGCGGGCTACAATATGACTCGACTTACAAAATGAACGCCGATGAGATAGTCGTTCCATACAATACATCCCTTTTTACAAGCAAAAACCATTACAAATTTCCACCTGCTATCGAGGCGAGTCGAGATGTCATCTTCTTTTGGACTGAGTGTGGGTCTTCTTCAAAAGGAATCCAGTAACAAGCCTTTACACGCGGACGAGGCTTCAAAAGGGTTCACTTCGCCTTGAGCTTTCAAGTGGCACGTCCTTCGTAGTTCGGGGTACCTGCGTGGAGAGCGAGGATCAGTACATTACACTTTGTACTAGTGCGTGGCAAGTTAAGTTCCAAGCTCTCATTTGGTTGAATGAGTTTATAAGACTTAGTTCATGAATGTTTCTAACCATCCTAATGAATTTCAAGCGAGCAATGACAAGCATAATGTAATTTACGTCGAAACTTACCCCCGACGGACCGTGCCGCGCCTTTGAGACTTACCATGTTCTTCCCTGTTAGTTGTTATCCTTTTCGTATGCAATTCGTGTTCGTGAAGGTCACTGGCACCACAAGCCATTTTGGACTATAGCTGGGTTAGACGGTGACCCTTTCAGCGCGGGTAGCGAGCCCCGCTGCAAGTTCTCCCGACTAACCATATTTTTTTTGCTTTCGTCGAGCACAACTATCTTTTTGCTTCCTCCTAGGCCGAAACGATCCCGTATCTCGGGGTATCGCTCGAGGAAACCGTTCCTCGTGCACGAGTTGTCCAATAACCGTGCAAAGATAATTCTTTTTAGTTATGGAGATATAGCCTACATTCTCTTTGAAACTTGTTCATTTTCATCGTGTTCGTGCACTTGCATTCATTCTTTCATCCGCAACAACACTATCAATTTTCCTAAGAAGGGGTCGAGAAGAGAAGGGTCAGCCACTCACCTTGTTTTTACTTTGGCGAGAGAACTTGTTGGTCGCGCTAGACGTCGCCTACACGATTACCTGAAATCGCACAAGCAACCGATTAGAACACTGCATTATTCAAGGAGTTCGATAGGAAATACGAGTTCGAAATGCAAGCTATGAAAACCATCGAAAACATTCACGAAAATGCATTCAGAAAAACAAAGCCAAAACCAACGCAAGCGGCGTGAAAAGCAGAGCAACGGGAGGTCTCTCCCGACTCAGCCGCAGAGTCAATCCTCGAGGCGCAGCCCGCTGAATATGGGACTTGGTTCCGAAGAAGACATTCCATAACGAGGAATGGGTCTTAATTCAACCGTTCTCGTTCGATCGACTCGGTCGATCCCGACCTATCGGTCCCGACCGAATCGATAGCGATAGTGTTTCTTTTTTGCGTACCCCGTGGACAAGTACGGGGCACGATGTAGGGACGGGGCACTACACCATAACCAACTAAGAAAAAGTTTTGTCCTCGAAACTTAAAATAGAACCTACCTCTACGAGAAACAATGAAGGGAACTTCTCATTCATTTCTGACTCAAGCTCCCACGTCGACTCCTCGACCGAATGGTTTCTCCAGAGGACGCGGACTAGAGGAATAGCACGGTTGCGAAGAAGTTTATCCTTGCGCTCTATGATTTGCACCGGCTCTTCGACATATGACAAGTCCGCCTTCAGGTCCAGCTTACCCAAATCTACCACATGCCCCGGATCGTGCACGTACTTCCGCCATTGCGAGACGTGGAAGACGTCATGTACCTCTGACAATGTAGGCGGCAAGGCGAGTTGGTAAGCTACCGGGGCGACTCGCTTCAATATTTCGAACGGGCCAACAAATCTTGGGCTCAACTTTCCCTTCGCACCGAACCGAGAAACTCCACGCATAGGCATCACCTTCAGGAATACATGGTCGCCTTCCGAGAACTCGAGGGGGCGTCGGTGCGTGTCGGCATAGCTTTTCTGTCGGCTTTGTGCTATCTTCAATCTTTCTCGTATCAACTTGACCTTCTGCACAGTCTGCTCCACCAGCTCCGGACCAAGTATCTGCCGTTCCACGACTTCATCCCAGCAAATAGGCGATCTACACTTCCGGCCGTACAAAGCTTCATACGATGCCATTTGGATGCTGGACTGATAGCTGTTGTTGTATGCAAACTCGGCCAGCGGTAGATGGACGTCCCAACTTGACTTCAAGTCGATCGCATAGAGTCGTAACATGTCTTCGAGAATTTGGTTCACCCGCTCTGTTTGGCCGTCAGTCTGAGGATGATAAGCTGAGCTAAACTTTAACTTGGTCCCCAGTACTGAATGTAGACTACTCCAGAAGCGCGCTACGAACCGTCCATCCCGATCCGAGACGATAGAAACTGGGACCCCGTGCAACCGAACTATTTCATCAAGGTATATCTGAGCAAGATGGTCGACGCTCCAAGTAACTTTGATGGCAATGAAGTGCGCTGACTTGGTTAGTCGATCGACAATGACCCAGACGGCGTCGTTTCCCCGCGGCATCCTCGGCAAGCCAACAACGAAGTCCATAGTGATGTGATCCCACTTCCACTCTGGAATGGCGAGGTTTTGCATCTCTCTGCCCGGTCGCTGGTGCTCGGCTTTGACTTGCTGACAGGCCATACATTTTGACACAAAGAGCGCTACGTCCCTCTTCATGCCGTGCCACCAAAAGACAACGCGGAGGTCCTTATACATCTTGGTGCTGCCAGGATGCAAGGAATATTTTGCATAGTGCGCCTCCGTCATTATCTCCTTTCTAAGTTCTACGTCGTCCGGTACGCATAGCCGTCCCTTCACGCGCAACACTCCCGACTCGTCCTCTGCAAAGTCGGACGCTTTCCCTGTCGATATCAGCTTCCGTATTTTCTCCAGGTAGGGGTCGTCCTTCTGTGCAGACTTGATCCTCTCCAGTAGGCTCGGTTCCACCCGCAGTTGTGCTAGTTTCACGTCTCTGAAACGAACTCGGAGTTCAATGCCCATTCCTTCCAAGTCACGCAGCAGTCGATCGTTGATGCATAACGAAGCTAAGTACTTTCGGCTCAGCGCATCCGCTACCATATTTCCCTTGCCCGGCGTGTAGTCGATCGATAAGTCATAGTCTTTGATTAGTTCGAGCCATCGCCTCTGCTGTAAATTCAGTTCTTTCTGGGTGAAGAGATACTTGAGGCTTTTGTGGTCCGTATAAATCCTGCACGCCATGCCATAGAGATAGTGACGCCACAGCTTCAACGCAAATACAATCGCCGCCAATTCTAGGTCGTGCGTGGGGTAGTTCTTCTCGTGCGGCTTCAACTGCCGGAAAGAAAAAGATATCACCTTATCCCGCTGCATGAGCACACACCCCAAGCCCTGGCCAGAAGCATCGCTGAAGATTTGAAATTCCTCCGTCCCTTCAGGAAGAGCAAGTATCGGGGCCGAAACGAGCCGTTGTTTGAGTTCCTGGAAGGAAGCTTCACAGTCGTCTGACCACTTGAATACGACTCCTTTCTGGGTGAGGCGAGTCAACGGCGATGCGATCTTCGCGAAGTCCTTCACGAAGCATCGGTAGTATCCCGCCAAGCCTAGGAAGCTTCGAATTTTGCTAACTGATGTGGGCCGTTTCCAATCAGCAACTGCCTCGACTTTCTTCGGATCGACTGCGATGCCCACGGCGGAGATGATGTGCCCAAGGAATGAGACGCTGTCCAGCCAGAACTCGCACTTGCTCATCTTCGCATACAACTGATTCTCTCGAAGGGTTTGGAGTACCATCCGCAGATGCTCTGCATGTTGCACTCGATCCTTCGAGTAGACGAGGATGTCGTCGATGAAGACTACTACGAACTTGTCAACGAACGGACGGAACACCCGATTCATTAGATCTATGAAGACGGCAGGGGCATTTGTCAGATCGAACGACATTACCAAGAACTCGTAGTGGCCATAACGAGTGCGGAAGGCAGACTTCGGCACGTCATCTGGCTTGACTTTGAGTTGGTGATAACCCGATCGCAGATCAATCTTCGAAAACACCGCTGCACCTTGGAGCTGGTCGAACAAGTCGTCGATGCGGGGCAGGGGGTATTTGTTTCGGACGGTGGCTTTATTCAATTCTCGATAGTCGACGCAGAGTCGCATCGATCCATCCTTCTTCTTCACGAACAGCACGGGCGCACCCCACGGCGAGACACTCGGACGGATAAACCCTCTGTCGAGTAATTCCTGAAGTTGTGCCTTCAATTCTTTCAATTCTGCAGGGGCCATCCTGTACGGGGCTTTCGAGATCGGCCGGGTGTCGGGGAATGTATCGATGGTGAACTCTATCTCTCGATCGGGCGGCATGCCAGGTAGCTCGTTCGAGAACACGTCTGGGAATTCTGCCACAACGTCGGTCTCAACCGTATTTGTGCCTTCATGTCTCATGTCGTGAACGGACGCCAAGTAGCCTTCACATTCGGAATGCAGCAGCTTTCGAGCCGAGATTGCCGAGATCACCATACACGTCGACGATGCTTCACCACACGAATAGCAGAATTCGGGTACTCCAGGTATGCGAAAGGTGACCTTCTTTCCTGTACAGTCGATGTTTGCGTTGCAAGGACCGAGCCAATCCATGCCCAGTATGATGTCGAAGTCCTTCATATCTAGAACTATCGCATCAAGACCGATCATTTGACCGCCGATACAGATAATCCTGTCGGCGCAGGCTAAGTTTGTGAGAATTGGTGTGCCGGAAGGTGTGCTTATACTAAGGTCGAGATCTAATGATATTACAGGAAATTTGTGCTCGGCGGCAAAGTCCGCCGATATAAAACTATGCGAAGCACCTAAATTAAATAACACACGAGCAGGCACATTATTGAATTTTAGTATACCTGACACTACTGTATCTGATGCCAGCGCTTCGTCTTGAGTCATGGCGTAGACGCGGCCCTGAGTGTTGGGGCGACGATCTTGGCCATTTTGCAATGTAGGTTGAGGAGCTCGAGGAACTGGGCCTCGATTTTGGGAATTTGATTGTGGCAGCGCATCTTGTCGTTGCAGTCGGGAACGACAATCTTTAGCATAGTGTCCCATTTTCCCACAAGAGTGACAGTCGATGTTCAGGGTACGGCACTCGCTGGCATCGTGTCCGATGTAATTACATTTTGTGCAACGAGACCTAGTGCTTTGTCCTTGGTAGCCCCCGTTGTTCGGATGCTTTGCTGTGTGATTGTTGCCTCCCGTATAGCTAGGACGTTTGTGATTTGAGTGGCGCACAACGTCGTCAGCACCGGAAGGATGCAGTTTTTTAAGGCGGAGCGCGTGATTCAGAGCCTCGCCCACGGTCTTGTACTCCGGGACCCCGACATGCGCACCGATAGAGTGTCGCAGACCCACTTCGAACCGTCGTACGCGGCACTCCTCTGTAGGCAGAAACGCACTAGCAAACTTTGACAACTTGTTGAATTCTATGGCGTACTGTTCTACTGTCCGATTTCCCTACCTCAACTGCATGAATTCATTATCCTTTGCCTGACAAACGGCTGATGGAAGGTACTCGACTTCAAAGGCTTTGCGGAACGTGGCCCTAGAGATCGGTGCTGAGTTGTTGTCGCGTCGAATCGCTCGCTTATGCACGGCCCACCAGTCATGCGCGTTCAACCGTAGCTGAAGTTGTGCGCAGGCGACTTGCTTAGATTCTTCAATGTCGAGCAGCTCGAAGTGATCTTCCAGCTCTTCCAACCAGTCGATTGCTATGGAGGGACCTTCGGTGCCGCTGAAGGAAGTGCGGCACGCCTTCTTAAATTCTGACACTTCAAAGTTGTACTTTTTCAGTGTCGCTGGTTGATGCTCGGGCTCCGCCGTGTCGACTTCAATGGGTTGGATCGTCGGCCCGGTGGCAGTAGGTGTGGTGACGGTAGGCGCCGTCGCAGAATTTCTGTTGGTCGCCATTGTTTGGACGATCTGCTGCAGGGTATCCAGCTGCTTTTGTTGAAGATTTGCGTACGCGTCGAAGCGAGCTTCGAACTGGGCATGTCGTTCCTCTACCTGTTGATGCCGGTTCTCGGACTGGTTTCGTTGCGCCTCCATCATGTGCAGCATCCTTTCGATGGTATCGTTGGAAGGTCCGGCCCGCGGACGATGCGAACTACTAGAGCCGCTAGAAGCGCTCTGTTCTTGCTCGGCTGTGGGCTCGGTCACTTCTGCGATACGAAGGCAAACACATCAGTCACAAAATATTATGGACTCATTGTATGGAACAACTTATCTCATCGATGCGAGGTCAAAGGATGTAAAGCCGTGCTCTGATACCATTATGTCACGCCCCGATTCCGTAGAATCGATAATCGTCCCCCGGGCGTGATGCCGTACGAACCTAAGTTGCGATCGCACAAGGCATAGTCATAAGGTTATCCGAAACACAACATCAAGTTAGAGTATGCAGAGAAATTGAATAACACATTTGAAATAGAAGTAGACTTTTTCATTGATAAAACTTCATTTACATTGGCTTCATTACATTCATTGCCGCGCGGGCTACAATATGACTCGACTTACAAAATGAACGCCGATGAGATAGTCGTTCCATACATTACATCCCTTTTTACAAGCAAAAACCATTACAAATTTCCACCTGCTATCGAGGCGAGTCGAGATGTCATCTTCTTTTGGACTGAGTGCGGGTCTTCTTTAAAAGGAATCCAGTAACAAGACTTTACACGCGGACGAGGCTTCAAAAGGGTTCACTTTGCCTTGAGCTTTCAAGTGGTTCGCCCTTCGTAGTTTGGGGTACCTGCATGGAGAGCGAGGATCAGTACATTACACTTTGTACTGGTGTGTGGCAAGTTAAGTTCCAAGCTCTCATTTGGTTGAATGAGTTTATAAGACTTAGTTCATGAATGTTTCTAACCATCCTAATGAATTTCAAGCGAGCAATGACAAGCATAATGTAATTTACGTCAAAACTTACCCCCGGCGGACCGTGCCACGCCTTTGAGACTTACCATGTTCTTCCCTGTTAGTTGTTATCCTTTTCGTATGCAATTCGTGTTCGTGAAGGTCACTGGCACCACAAGCCATTTTGGACTATAGCTGGGTTAGACGGCGACCCTTTCAGCGCGGGTAGCGAGCCCCGCTGCAAGTTCTCCCGACTAACCATATTTTTTTTACTTTCGTCGAGCACAGCTATCTTTTTGCTTCCTCCTAGGCCGAAACGATCCCGTGTCTCGGGGTATCGCTCGAGGAAACCGTTCCTCGTGCACGAGTTGTCCAATGACCGTGCAAAGACAATTCTTTTTAGTTATGGAGATATAGCCTACATTCTCTTTAAAACTTGTTCATTTTCATCGTGTTCGTGCAGTTGCATTCATTCTTTCATCCGCAACAACACTATCGATTTGCCTAAGAAGGGGTCGAGAAGAGAAGGGTCAGCCACTCACCTTGTTTTTACTTTGGCGAGAGAACTTGTTGGTCGCGCTAGACGTCGCCTACGCGATTACCTGAAATCGTACAAGCAACCGATTAGAATACTACATTATTCAAGGAGTTCGATAGGAAATACGAGTTCGAAATGCAAGCTATAAAAACCATCGAAAACATTCACGAAAACGCATTCAGAAAAACAAAGCCTAAACCAACGCAAGCGGTGTGAAAAGCAGAGCAACGGGAGGTCTCTCCCGACTCAGCCGCAGAGTCAATCCTCGAGGCGTAGCCCGCTGAATATGGGACTTGGTTCCGAAGAAGACATTCCATAACGAGGAATGGGTCTTAATTCAACCGTTCCCGTTCGATCGACTCGGTCGATCCCGACCTATCGGTCCCGACCGAATCGATAGCGACAGTGTTCCTTTCTCGCGCACCCCGAGGACAAGTACGGGGCACGATGTAGGGACGGGGCACTACAGCTCGGCGGGGGTATCGGTCCGCCCTTCTAAGGGTAGCTAGCCCCGGAAGCGCCGATACTCCCATGCGGTTATCCGGCATCCTGGTTGAGCCGTACTCGCTTCTCCCGGGCGAATGATCCCAGCGCCCCGATGATCACTCGAGAAGACTACACCTTGTCGACAAGTTGCCCAATGACCATGCAAGTCTAAACTCGATCTACCAGTCTTTCCTTAACATGAACATGCTTTTCCTTCTTTCTATCAAGACTTACGAGACTCCCAAGCCGGAGGACTGATTTCGTGTGCGGGACATATCAAGACATGGCGAGACTTCCCAAGCCGTGGGACCGATCTCGTGTGCGGGACATATCAAGACATGGCGAGACTCCCAAGTAGCGGGACCGATCTCGGCGACAACAAGTCGCGTGGACTTCCTTTGTTCGTGGCAAGCTTTTTACTAAAACGACCATAACTCGTGCCTTAGACAGGCTTGGTTCTCTGGGCGACGCTAACGCTCAAGTCGTATACTTTACGCGACGAGCCTTGTTCTCAAGGGACTACGTGACTTGACAACCGCAGATAGAGCAGGACAGTGCTAGTAATGGCTTCGATAGCCCAACGCAACACTTGTCTAACTTGTTTCGGGCAACGACTCGATGAGCAAAGGCTACGCCGAGCTACGCATCGAGGGAACGTGCTAGGTACGGGGTCGACTTGAACAACCAACTGCTGGGTGCCTAGACTTAAACCAACGAGCCGTGCAAGACGACTTAACTTACGGGACGTGTGAAGGCCATGCCAGGCCTTGCGGGACAGGACCGTGCATGCTTTATTAAGCATTCATGCGGGCGACGCCTATGACTTAGGCTTATTCGAGTGTTGGGGCGTAATGACGGGACCGTGCATGCTTTACCAAGCATTCACGCAGGCGACGCCTATGACTTAGGCTATTTCAAGTGTCGGGGCAACTTAGCAACTTAGGCCAACTTCCTTCTCCCAAGCCACGGGATCGAAGGATCGTGTGTCATTTGAAAGCACGCTGAGCCGACTTCTATGCAGACCGTGGGACCATTTTCCATGTTCTAAGACTTTCCGACCCGATGGAATTACTCCCTTAGCTATGTGCGTTCGTCGCTTTTAGATTAGCCTACTTGGGCAAGTTGAAAACAAGCGAGTTATTAAGTGAAGGCTAAGATGAAGCAAGTTCACCGAAACTCTCCCACCTGTGCGAGGAGTCGCCTCGGATGAGCGAGCCTTCGAGCAGCCGTTGCAAGGCTAAGTTCCGACGCCGTCGGCGTTTCGATTCCTCCGATTGACTTTGCGGGACGGGGCACTACAACATACACCACTCAGAACAAGTCTCGTCCTCGAGACTTTCCTGAGGGCAAGCCATCCTACCATTTCTATGGCCAAGACTTAATCGTACGCACACTGCCTACGCGTTCCTTCGATTCCGAGCCACGCTCGCACGACTGTCAATCTTTCCGTTAACATGATTTCAAGATCTCGACACTCTCGTTTCCCAAGTCGTGCTTGAACTCAACGTATCACTTGGCTGGATCGTGCACGCATTCCAAGCATCCCTAAAATACATGTATTCAGCCAAGCCGCATGATAGAGAATTTGTTATTCTCACTCGAGTCGCATCGTGCACATACCCAGGCGTCCCTGAAATATATGCATGACAGCCGAGTCTCGTGAGCAGGGTTTCCTATATTCGTGATTCACGCTATCCATCCATGCCAATCCTCAGGATCAATCTTCGATTTATAACTCTTGCAACAGGGACGTTTCGCCTAACCGCTAGGCCACTCTTTTCGAGGCTAAGTCAATGTCAGGATTGGAATCATAGTTCCCCAACAATAATGCCAATACTGACCCCAATCCTAGGGTCAAACCATAGCCGGTAGTACGGGGTTTTTCTACCCAAGCTCGCGTCACTCAGATTTCTAAACATCGAGCACGATCACCTATTCCGCATCAATGCATTCGTTGCGCAGCGCAATGAATTCAAATCCATTTAAATCACCAATCAACATACATCACATGTCCATTCTAACCAATTCATGTATTCGATCACGAGGTCGTCTAGCTCGACAATACGTTGCGCCCCAATCTCACGCGAGTCCGATTATCCACGGTGGTTCATGAATCACCATGCAACGCTTCTGCGGAATAATCATTCTCATTGGAACGTAACTCTTTTTTTTGAGTTTAGACTAACTCATTCTCGATACGCGGATTGGACCTACTCAATCCTCAAATTAATCATTAAGCACGCACCGGGTCATTCTCAAGTCACCTTCGCGTCAAACCACAAGTCGAAGCATACGAATTGTCACGCCATTGCAAGTTTAATTACCCCCGTTGTATGAATCACCATATCAGTGCTCACGCGGAGTGATCGTCCTAATCGGTGCGACGCATGTGCGAGGCTGGAGTTACGCTCGCATAAGACAAGAATGTCGACGTTGAGGTTATCGTCGAAGTAAATCCAAACATTTCATTTTATTCAATCCAAGTTCGATAGTCCGATCATCATTCGTTTAACTGAAAAATCCTCGAGCTAAGTTTATATTTTCTTCGACACATTTCAATATCCCGAGTATAGCATCCATCGGAACAATGACATTTGCACGATCGTCATTCGCCGAGTCAGAGTACCTCCGAGTTATCGCATATCGATCTTTGATACGCCTCAATACCATCGACGATATGCGTAACCTGACGATCTTCCTTTGCAACCAATTCCGAGTCGTGTGTTGATGCTGTTGTCCGAGTTGGATATTCCATAATTTTCTCGATATTCAAGATCAAGTTCGGTCGCTCTTCCTCAAGCTCATTTCAAGATCGTTGTTCGAAACTCAAGTCACATTTCATTTGCATCAATCTGATATCGTATGTGCGATCCTCTAAGTTTCCTCGACCAAGACCATTCATTTTCATTCATCGTTCGAATCATTTTGATATCGTTCTCTAACTCGCGTTGCCTATTCGAAAGTTGTCCAAACGAGATGCTCGTTCGAGACATTCGAAGTCACGACAAACTAAGCGTGATGCGCTCTAAGGCTTTGCGTGATCGCATCGCCTCGCCGATATACTCGTAATCCTCAATATTTGCTCGAATGATTACCAAGAAAATCCATACACCACTCGGATTAGAGCCATCCGATCTAGTCCTCAATCACGTTTGCAGCATTCGCTAAGACTTCTTTCGGATTCGTTCGACGATTCCCTAGCGTAATCGCTCACGTCGTATCGACGCACTAAGTCGTTCGCAATATTTCTTCAAAATCCAAGTCGATCTTCCATGTACGCCTAAGCGTTAACTTGATAGCATTCCTAACGATAGACACTCTAAGTGCAACTTCGCCCCCGACCGAGCGGTACTTGATATCGCTCGCAATTCGTTTGCACCGAAAGGTCGAGGTGCGCGATACGCGACGCAACTTAGCCAAAAGGCCGTGCGCATGGCTATCCCGTGCGAACTCTATTCGAGTTTGCACGCTCAATTGCTAGGGTCAACGCATGACTAATCAGGCACGCACGCGACATGTTAACTTAGCATGTGTTCTCTATCGAGTCATGTTTAACATCGTTCGGCACAAAGGCCTACCAATGAGTCCGGCAACGGCCTATCGATGCGTTCGAGCGAACGCATGTACGAGCTTTTGATAATATTTAGACTTATTGTATGGACATGTCGAGGGACATTCGAGAGAGAGCGCACACTTCTTTATCAACGACGAGCTTTCAAAACTGGGAATTTCGACGTGAAGTCCAAGGACGTAAAGCCGTGCTCTGATACCATTATGTCACGCTCCGCTCCCGTAGGAGCGATCGTCCTCGCTAAGGCGTGATGCCGTACGAGCCTAGATTGCGCTCGTACAAGGCAATTCCATAACGGCCGATTACATCGGCGGCGACGGGGTTGTCGCACAGAAGTCCCAAGCAGAAACATTGAATACATTACAGCAGAATTTAAAGAAGAACACATGAACACAAGTATTTCAAAAGAAGCTCTTTTATTGATATTGAATACAAAATTACATTTGTGGGCGCAAGGCCAAATTACAAGTCTCTCGTGCTCACTTTTCTCTCGATTACAATTCACTCTGCTCTCTCTCATATCTCGATACAAATGCTTGAGCCAGCGGATGCTTCGGAAGACGATGTCCATACATTATGTCCTATATAAGTCTTCAGATCACGCGACCGCACGCTTTGACTCGCCAAGGAACTCCGTGCCTCGACGCATCCAAGCGATCTCCGCACCAGAGCTTCTACCTGTGCCTGCACATGAAATACTGTGTGGGTGTCAGTACCATTGTACTGGTGGAGTGAGCTTCTCGCCCACCCATACATAACCGACACGTTTCATTTACTTTGTGCAGCTTAAACCCTTTCAATTGTCTTTCTAGTCTTGCCTTAGGATGCATTTTAAACCAGACGTCTCGGCCTATACTTAGCGATGCAACGACAAGGTCGTGCAACGACGTGGTCGTGCTATCATGCCAACGTGTGTTTCGATCTTGGCAGTGCCTCATCTCTTAGGTACTTGACCGAACTACAACTCGGGACGGCAGGGTCGTGCCACATTCTATTTGCGACTTAGACATATTCGAGACGGTGCTACGCCGAAGAGCAACTTACGCGAACTCGGCCGTGCCAAGACCTTTACTTAAACTTTAGCGCCACTAGACCAATTCTCGTGCCAACGATTCAAGTGCCAAGGACGGCAATGGGATGACTCGTGCAGGCCGTGCCTCTAGACCTTTCTTAGACTTGTCTGTGCTTCAAGATGAGGCCACGCCTCGCAAGTTATCAAGACTTTATCGTGCTACCGCCTTGCGGCCTTTCTGTTAGACCCAATTGCTAACTTAGACAAGACTTGTGGACCATAGTATCACTTTCATGAACATTCCGACGCCATCTATCGTGCCAAGCACGGTGCCTATGCTACAGCCCAATCTTAGGCCCAGACATTGTGTTCCCGACTAGACAAGCATTCAAGTTCTAGATTCAATCCAAAGGCATACATGCGGTGTGCCGCTATCTGCCGACACATCTATATGAGGTGGTCACTAGCAATTTCAAGCTATCCTGGACACGGCTCGGCGGGGGTATCGGTCCGCCCTTCTAAGGGTAGCTAGCCCCGGAAGCGCCGATACTCCCATGCGGTTATCCAGCATCCTGGTTGAGCCGCACTCGCTTCTCCCGGGCGAATGATCCCGGCGCCTCGGTGATCATTCGAGAAGACTACACCTTGTCGACAAGTTGCCCAATGACCATGCAAGTCTAAACTCGATCTACCAGTCTTTCCTTAACATGAACATGCTTTTCCTTCTTTCTATCAAGACTTATGAGACTCCTAAGCTGGAGGACTGATTTCGTGTGCGGGACATATCAAGACATGGCGAGACTTCCCAAGCCGCGGGTCCGATCTCGTGTGCGGGACATATCAAGACATGGCGAGACTCCCAAGTAGCGGGACCGATCTCGGCGACAACAAGTCGCGTGGACTTCCTTTGTTCGTGGCAAGCTTTTCACTAAAACGACCATAACTCGTGCCTTAGACAGGCTTGGTTCTCTGGGCGACGCTAACACTCAAGTCATATACTTTACGCGATGAGCCTTGTTCTCAAGGGACTACGTGACTTGACAACCGCAGATAGAGCGGGACAGTGCTAGTAATGGCTTCGATAGCCCAACGCAACACTTGTCTAACTTGTTTCGGGCAACGACTCGACGAGCAAAGGCTACGCCGAGCTACGCATCGAGGGAACGTGCTAGGCACGGGGTCGACTTGAACAGCCAACTGCTGGGTGCCTAGACTTAAACCAACGAGCCGTGTAAGACGACTTAACTTGCGGGACGTGCGAAGGCCATGCCAGGCCTTGCGGGACAGGACCGTGCATGCTTTATTAAGCATTCATGCGGGCGACGCCTATGACTTAGGCTTATTCGAGTGTTGGAGCGTAATGACGGGACCGTGCATGTTTTACCAAGCATTCACGCAGGCGACGCCTATGACTTAGGCTATTTCAAGTGTCGGGGCAACTTAGCAACTTAGGCCAACTTCCTTCTCCCAAGCCACGGGATCGAAGGATCGTGTGTCATTTGAAAGCACGCTGAGCCGACTTCTATGCAGACCGTGGGACCATTTTCCATGTTCTAAGACTTTTCGACCCGATGGGATTACTCCCTTAGCTATGTGCGTTCGTCGCTTTTAGATTAGCCTACTTGTGCAAGTTGAAAACAAGCGAGTTATTAAGTGAAGGCTAAGATGAAGCAAGTTCACCGAAACTCCCCCATCTGTGCGAGGAGTCGCCTCGGATGAGCGAGCCTTCGAGCAGCCGTTGTAAGGCTAAGTTCCGACGCCGTCGGCATTTCGATTCCTCCAATTTACTTTGCGGGACGGGGCACTACAGTCCATTCCCCCAGCGCAATCTGACCCCCTGCGCAACCCACTTGCCCATGATATTTTGGTTTTATTTCTTGGACTTGGCTTCTCTTTTGTGGATTGGAGTTTTGAGATCTTGTTCCACACAACACGACTGCCTCGACCCAACACGACCTGGCACGATTTTCGGTGTTTTGCTTATAACTAGTACGGTTTCGTGAATTTTGTGATTTATGAGCCTAGTGCTTCTGATCTTCTTGATAGTGACCCGATGGGGTGCGCTCTTAACTTGTAACCTGTGATTCATAATTATTCTCTGTAACTGGATAACTTGATAGTGGCCCGTGGCGACGCACTCCTGACTCGTGACTTGTAACTCCTGACTTGTAACTTGTAACTTGTAACTTGTAACCTATAACTTGTGACTTGACCTGACTTGATGCTGTTGCGATGGCTAACTTGACTCATATAATCAACTCTGACTCCGTGGGTGTTCATTCTTGCTGCTTTATGCAATCCACTTGTCTTGTCTTGCATCATGTCTAGGACGTGACTCCCTGGTTACCACGGTCAGGGATTCACACTGAATGTGGATTAGGCTAATGACTAGATCAAACTATAGTTCATAGAGAATTTCCAGTCACAGGCGATCTCTTTATCTGGGCGCTTTAAATGGACTTGTAGCCTGCCGACGAGTAGGGCACATTTCCAGCACACTGTCATGTGTTGCACCCTCTAAGTCACCTAAGGGTATATCGTCTCCTGGGCGATGTACCCAACCATACTCTCAACCCGCGGAAGGATAACTGGATAGTCTGCAGGGCTTGCGACTGAGAATTTCTCATTTGCATCTTGTTAGTAATTAGGCTTGTGATAACCCTAGTTACTTAAAGTAGTAAGCCGTAGTTTTGCTTGGCCGCTTGTGAATGGATGGTGTCCAGCCTTGTCTAAGTCTCGTCTAGTCCCAGTACCTGGTACTCCTGAGTATGATTGTTTTACTTATCTTTAACAATAAATGGGTAGAGACAAAGTGCTATTCAGGCTAAGGGTTACAACCCCGGTCCTTTTTTGGTTTACGGGTTGTAACCTGGCTCCCGGAATGGTTCCACGTCCCTAGTCGTTTATTGTCCTGATGTACTCCTTATTACCTGTACTTTTCTTCTATTTTCTTATGTTCTGATATGCTGGCTTTTGTTCTTATTTCGTGGCCTCCCTTGTGGCACTTGCTCTTTCTGGGGTTTGATCCAGCTAGTTTTGTGTGGCCAGATTTCGGAGCAGAACCCGAGGATCTACCGAACTTCCAGTCCGATGGTGGCAACTAGAAGGAACCCGGGCTACGAGTGGGTTTTCCATTTTGTTTTGCTTACTACATTGTAAAATTATTCTTTTGAGGCGTTTAGTCGACGAGCACCTGTTAGCTCGATGCACATTTACTTACTGTCTGCCTACGGACTGTAACATGATTAACAAATCCTAGGGTTGATCATGTATGACTTAACTCTTGCTAGTCCTCGCATTTTGTATGACTAGCTTCATGATCAGCTGAATATATAATATTTTGGACGCCTTTTATTGTATATTTGGTGGTCTAACATCTTGTAACTATATTACTTGCTTGAGATTGAGACAATAGGCTTGACCTTAAGAGACCGTTGGCTTGTAGTAACCCTCATATCTAGACAGCCGTGACCGTATAGCGAGGTGGATTCCATTTCAATATACGTAGCTGGCTATGTACGCCCCCGCTCTCCAATATTCTGGTTCTGGGGCGTGACAATACTTGCCTGATAACTATTATTGTAAGAGAACTCTACTAAATGAAGATGATCTTCCCAAGTTCTGCTGAAGTCTAAGGTACAAGCCTGTAACATATCTTCTAATGTCTGAATGGTTCTCTCTGACTGTCCGTCCGTCCGTCTGCGGATGATAGGCTGTACTAAACCTCAGCTTGGTACCCAAACTTTGATGCAAACTCCGCCAAAAATGAGAGGTGAACCGGGTGTCTCGATCTGATACTATGTGTCACGCCCCGCTCCCGTAGGAGCGATCGTCCTCGCTAAGGCGTGATGCCGCACGAGCCTAGATTGCGCTCGTGCAAGGCGGGTTCCATAACGGCCGATTTCAGCGGCTGCGACGGGGTCGTCGCACAGAAGTCCCATGCAGAGACATTGATTTATAGCAGCGGAATTAAAGAAGAACACATGAACACAAGTCATTCAAAAGAATCTCTTTTATTGATATTGAATACAAGATTACATCTGTGGGCGCAAGGCCAAATTACAATGTCTCTCGTGCTCACTTTTCTCTCATTTACAAGTCACTCTGCTCTCTCTCATCTCTCGATACAATACTTGAATCCAGCGGAAGCTTCGGAAGGCGATGTCCATACATTATGTCCTGTATAAGTCTTCAGATCACGCGACCGCACGCTTCGACTCGCCAAGGAACTCCGTGCCTCGACGCATCCAAGCGAGCTCCGCGCCACGAGCTTCTACCTGTGCCTGCACATGAAACACTGTATGGGTGTCAGTACCACTGTACTGGTGGAGTGAGCTCCTCGCCCACCCATACAAAACCTACACGTTTCATTTACTTTGTGCAGCATAAACCCTTTTTCTATTATCTTTCTATTCTTGCCTTAGGATCAGTTTTAGGACCGGCGCCTTAGCGCAACTTGTGTATCGGAACCATCCCGTGCTTGCAATGTCAACGTTAACTCATACTTTGTCTCTAGACCACTCCTCGTGCCAACAACGTTAACCTATCAAGTCGTGTTTGCCTTACGGCCAAAATCAGAGACGCAACTATACGAAAGACTCCATTTTCTTTCCTCTAGACCTTTCTCGTGCTTGCACTGTCGACGCACTGACTTATACTTATCTTTTGTGCCAAACTCTGGGACGTAACGACTCGGTCGTGCCATAACTCGATCTGTGCTTCAATATCTCCGAGGCAGTGCCTCCTTGCTTAATCTCGCCTACACTTGTATTGTGACAACGCGGCCGTGCCTCATATTTCGAGGCCGTGCCCAATAACTCAAGTAACTTCACACAACTTACCCTACGGCCCTTTTTGACTTAACTCGCATTAGCTCAAGCCTAACTCATGCAACTCTATGCCATCAACTTAACACTCGACACCACATCTAGTGCCGAAGCACGCCGCCTTCTCGCTATAGCCAAATCTTAGGCCCAGACATTGTTTTCACTAACTTCACACACTTTTAACTCAACTCAATCCAAAGGCACGCACGCGGATTGCCGCCCGTGCCGACACATCTATATGAAAGGTCACTGGCATTGACTAGCCATCGTGGACATAGCCTGGTAATACGGGACCCTTGCAACGCAAGTAGCGAGCCCCGATGCAAGTCCCCGTCTTACCGATTGCCTATTACCCAGCTCGGCTATAACCTGTTTCTTCCTAGGCCGAGTCGGTCCCGTGGCCCCGGGTTGCCGCTCGAAGAAACCATCGCCCTTGTCGACAAGTTGTCCATGACCACGCGCCTACGCTAACTTCTAGACTTAACGTAATGCATGGTCTCATCATCATCACTTAGTTCCTTTGCTTTACTCTTTCCTCTTTTCATACTTCTTTTGCAGAGCCCCAAACCAGGGTTGCCTCGGCGACTGAACCACAGTCCCGACATATTTCCTCTCGGCGACTAACCATCGCTTAGACTTAACGTTCTTTGAACTCAGGGAACGGCTACTGCATAGCCTTCCAACTTAACTTGAACATAACGTATTTCCTTAAGTATCGACCGACCGTGGCTAACTTTTCACTGAACCAACCGTGGCTCGTGCCTCTAAACCGACTCGTGTTCGACGCAACGCTGTCGCCCAAGTCATACTTCATATGATGGGCCTTGGGGTCGTGGGACTATTTATCTTGACAACCGCAGAATGAGCGGAACAGCACATAGAATAACTTAGGTCGACCGGCATAACTTTGCCTAACTCACTCAAGCCTACAACTTAACCCAAAGGACGAGCAAAGGCTACGCCAAGCCTTGCGGGACAGGATCGTGCATGCTTTAGCAAGCATTTGTGCGGGCGACGCCTATGACTTAGGCTAACTCTCAGCTTTTGTACCGAAGACCAACTTTCCTTCTCCCAAGCCACGGGATGAAGGACCGAGTGTCATTTTTAAAGCACGCCGTGCACCAACTCTAAGCCGACAGTGGGACGTTTTCCATGTTCTAACTCGATTCAAACCGTCGGAATTATTCCCTTAGCTATGTGGATGCGTAGTTTTTATTATCAAGCCTAACTTGTGCAAGTTGAAAACACGATTTATTATGTGAAGGCAAAGATGAGGAGAGTTCACCGAAACTACCCCACCTGAGCGATGTCTCCGAGCAAGCCGTTACAAGGCTAAGTCCGAACGCCGTCGGCGTTTCGATTCCTCCGATTGACTTTGCGGGACGGGGCACTACATCATACACCACTCAGAACAAGTCTCGTCCTCGAGACTTTCCTGAAGGCAAGCTATCCTACCATTTCTATGGCCAAGACTTAATCGTACACATTTTGCCTACGCGTTCCTTCGATTCCGAGCCACGCTCGCACTATTATCAATCTTTCCTTTTAACACGATTTCAAGATCTTGACACACTCCCATCTTTCAAGCCTTGCTTGAACTCGTCGTATCACTTGGCTGGATCGTGCACGCATTCCAAGCGTCCCCAAAATACATGTATTCAAACAAGCCGCATGATAAGGAATTTATCATTCTCACTCGAGTCGCATCGTGCACATACCCAGGCGTCCCTGAAATATATGCATGTCAGCCGAGTCTCGTGAGCAGGGTTTCCTATATTCGTGATCCATGCCATCTATCCATGCCAATCCTCAGATCAATCATTCCGATTGCTAACACTTGAAACAGGGCGTCTCGCCTAACCGCTAGGCTAATCTTTACGAGGCTAAGTCAATGTCAGGATTGGAATCATAGTTCCCCAACAATAATGCCAACACTGACCCCAATCCTAGGGTCAAACCAAAGTCGGTAGTACGGGATTTTCTACCCAAGCTCGCGTCACTCAGATTTCTAAACATCAAGCACGATCACCTATTCGCCTCAGCGTATTCGTTGCGCGTATTCGAATCCATTCAAATCACCAATTCTAACCAATTCATGTATTCGATCACGAGGTCATCTAGCTCGACAATACGTTGTGCCCCAATCTCACGCGAGTCCGATTATCCATGGTGGTTCATGAATCACCATGCAACGCACCCGCAGAATAATCATTCTCATCGGGACGTAACTCTTGTTTGAGTTTAGACTAACTCATTTTCGATACGCGGATTGGACCTACTCAATCCTCAAGTTTGATTCTTCAAGCACGCAAATCCATTCTCGAGTCACCTTCGCGTCAAACCACAAATCGAAGCACAAATTATCGCACCGTGCAAGTTCGACCACTCCCGCTGTATGAATCACCATACCAGCGCTCACGCAGAGTGATCGCCCTAATCGGCGTCACGCATGTGCGAGGCTGGAGTAGCACTCGCATAAGACAAGAACATCAATGTTGTGGTTGTCGACGAAGCAAATCCAAAAGCAAATCCAAATATTCCAGTTTTCATCCAAGCCAAGTTCGATAGTTCGATCGTCATTCGTTCAACTTAGAAAATCCTCGAGCCAAGCCTATCCTTTCCTCGACACATTTTAATATCCCGATTATAGCATCCATCGAAACAATGACATTTGCACGATCGTCATTTGCCGAGTCAGAGTACCCCCGAGTTATCGCATATCGATCTTTGATACGCCTCAATACCATCGACGACATGCGTAACCTGACGATCTTCCTTTGCAACCAATTTCAAGTCGTGCGACTAATGCTATTGTCCGAGTTGGATATTCCATAATTTTTCTCGATATTCAAGATCAAGTTCGATCGCTATTCCTCAAGCTCATTTCAAGATCGTAATTCAAAACTCAAGTCACATTTCAGTTGCATCAATCCGATATCGCACGCGCGATCCTCTATGTTTCCTCGATCAAGACCTTTCATTTTTATTTATCGTTCCGAATCGTTTTCTAATTCACGTTGCTCATTGACAAGTTGTCCGAACGAGATGCTCGTTCGGGACATTCGAAGTCACGACTGACTAGACGTGACGCGTTCTAAGGCTTTGTGCGATCGCATCGCCTCGCCGACATACTCGTAATCCTCAATATTCACTCGAATAAATTTCCAAGACGAACCATACACCACTCGAATTCGAGCCACTCGACTAGTCGTCGACACTCATTCTTATTCTTCTCCGAACCTATCACATACACCACTCGGATTCAAGCCATACAATCTAGTCCTCAATCACGTTCATGTCATGCGCTAAGACATCCTTCAGATTCGTTCGATGAATCACTAGCGTAGTCGCTCGTGTCGTATCGACGCACTAAGTCGTTCGTACTATTTCTTCAAAATCCAAATCAATCTTTCGTGTACGCCTAAGCGTTAGTCCGATAGCGTTCCTATCGATAGACATTCTAAGTATATCTCCGTTCCCGACCGAGCGATACTTGTTATCGCTCGCAATTCGTTTGCACCAAAGGTCGAGGTGCGCGATGCGAAACACAACTTAGCCAAAAGGCCGTGTGCATAGCCATTCTTGTGCGGACTATATTCCGAGTTTGCACGCTCAATTGCTAAGGTCGATGTTGGACTAATTAGGCACACGTGCGACTTGCTAACATTAGCACACATTTTCTATCGAGTCAAGTTTGCAACGTTCGGCACAAAGGCCCTATCGATCCCGTTCAACCGAGTACTTGTACGAGCTTTCGAAAATATTTAGACTTGTTGTATGGACATGCCGAGGGACATTTGAGAGAGAGAGCGCACCAACGATAACAACTTGCAGAAGCAACATAGTTTTGCGGAATCATCGAAGTTAAAGAATTCTATCGACGGTCCAAGGACGTAAAGCCGTGCTCTGATACCACTATGTCACGCCCCGCTCCCGTAGGAGCGATCGTCCTCGCTAAGGCGTGATGCCGCACGAGCCTAGATTGCGCTCGTGCAAGGCGGGTTCCATAACGGCCGATTTCAGCGGCTGCGACGGGGTCGTCGCACAGAAGTCCCGTGCAGAGACATTGATTTATAGCAGCGGAATTAAAGAAGAACACATGAACACAAGTCATTCAAAAGAATCTCTTTTATTGATATTGAATACAAGATTACATCTGTGGGCGCAAGGCCAAATTACAATGTCTCTCGTGCTCACTTTTCTCTCATTTACAAGTCACTCTGCTCTCTCTCATCTCTTGATACAATACTTGAATCCAGCGGAAGCTTCGGAAGGCGATGTCCATACATTATGTCCTGTATAAGTCTTCAGATCACGCGACCGCACGCTTCGACTCGCCAAGGAACTCCGTGCCTCGACGCATCCAAGCGAGCTCCGCGCCACGAGCTTCTACCTGTGCCTGCACATGAAACACTGTGTGGGTGTCAGTACCACTGTACTGGTGGAGTGAGCTCCTCGTCCACCCATACAAAACCTACACGTTTCATTTACTTTGTGCAGCATAAACCCTTTTTCTATTGTCTTTCTATTCTTGCCTTAGGATCAGTTTTAGGACCGGCGCCTTAGCACAACTTGTGTATCGGAACCATCCCGTGCTTGCAATGTCAACGTTAACTCATACTTTGTCTCTAGACCACTCCCTGTGCCAACAACGTTAACCTATCAAGTCGTGTTTGCCTTACGGCCAAAATCAGAGACGCAACTATACGAAAGACTCCATTTTCTTTCCTCTAGACCTTTCTCGTGCTTGCACTGTCGACGCACTGACTTATACTTATCTTTTGTGCCAAACTCTGGGACGTAACGACTCGGTCGTGCCATAACTCGATCCGTGCTTCAATATCTCCGAGGCAGTGCCTCCTTGCTTAATCTCGCCTACACTTGTATTGTGACAACGCGGCCGTGCCTCATATTTCGAGGCCGTGCCCAATAACTCAAGTAACTTCACACAACTTACCCTACGGCCCTTTTTGACTTAACTCGCATTAGCTCAAGCCTAACTCATGCAACTCTATGCCATCAACTTAACACTCGACACCACATCTAGTGCCGAAGCACGCCGCCTTCTCGCTATAGCCAAATCTTAGGCCCAGACATTGTTTTCACTAACTTCACACACTTTTAACTCAACTCAATCCAAAGGCACGCACGCGGATTGCCGCCCGTGCCGACACATCTATATGAAAGGTCACTGGCATTGACTAGCCATCGTGGATATAGCCTGGTAATACGGGACCCTTGCAACGCAAGTAGCGAGCCCCGATGCAAGTCCCCGTCTTACCGATTGCCTATTACCCAGCTCGGCTATAACCTGTTTCTTCCTAGACCGAGTCGGTCCCGTGGCCCCGGGTTGCCGCTCGAAGAAACCATCGCCCTTGTCGACAAGTTGTCCATGACCACGCGCCTACGCTAACTTCTAGACTTAACGTAATGCATGGTCTCATCATCATCACTTAGTTCCTTTGCTTTACTCTTTCCTCTTTTCACACTTCTTTTGCAGAGCCCCAAACCAGGGTTGCCTCGGCGACTGAACCACAGTCCCGACATATTTCCTCTCGGCGACTAACCATCGCTTAGACTTAACGTTCTTTGAACTCAGGGAACGGCTACTGCATAGCCTTCCAACTTAACTTGAACATAACGTATTTCCTTAAGTATCGACCGACCGTGGCTAACTTTTCACTGAACCAACCGTGGCTCGTGCCTCTAAACCGACTCGTGTTCGACGCAACGCTGTCGCCCAAGTCATACTTCATATGATGGGCCTTGGGGTCGTGGGACTATTTATCTTGACAACCGCAGAATGAGCGGAACAGCACATAGAATAACTTAGGTCGACCGGCATAACTTTGCCTAACTCACTCAAGCCTACAACTTAACCCAAGGGACGAGCAAAGGCTACGCCAAGCCTTGCGGGACAGGATCGTGCATGCTTTAGCAAGCATTTGTGCGGGCGACGCCTATGACTTAGGCTAACTCTCAGCTTTTGTACCGAAGACCAACTTTCCTTCTCCCAAGCCACGGGATGAAGGACCGAGTGTCATTTTCAAAGCACGCCGTGCACCAACTCTAAGCCGACAGTGGGACGTTTTCCATGTTCTAACTCGATTCAAACCGTCGGGATTATTCCCTTAGCTATGTGGATGCGTAGCTTTTATTATCAAGCCTAACTTGTGCAAGTTGAAAACACGATTTATTATGTGAAGGCAAAGATGAGGAGAGTTCACCGAAACTACCCCACCTGAGCGATGTCTCCGAGCAAGCCGTTACAAGGCTAAGTCCGAACGCCGTCGGCGTTTCGATTCCTCCGATTGACTTTGCGGGACGGGGCACTACACTATGCTGACGGGAACACCATGCTGCCTCACTATCTGCTTCATATACATTTCTGCCAACTGCTCAGTAGACTGTCCTACTCTGAAAGGGAGAAAATGAGCAACCTTCGTGAGCCGATCCATAATTACCCAAACTGCGTTTCGACCGGTAGGAGATCTAGGTAAACCGGTCATAAAATCCATTGTGATGTGCTCCCACTTCCACTTCGAAATAGAAGCGGCTGTAAAAATCCTGCTGGTCTCTGCTGCTCTGCCTTCACTTGCTGACATACCAAACATCTGGACAGAAACCTCGCTATCTCCCTCTTCATGCCATTCAACCAAAAGTATGACTTTATATCTTAGTACATCTTTGTGCCTCCGGGATGGATGGAATAAGAAGAACTATGAGCCTCTGACATAACTTCTTGTCGAAGGTCTCCACGTGGTACACAAAGACGATTTTCGAACCTAAGTGTACCATCCTCATGGATTACTAACTCCTTTCTGAGACCTGATTCACATTCTGATCGAAGCTTCTGGATCCGCGGATCCTTCGCCTGGGCTGCTATGGTTCTCTCTACTAAAGTAGACTGAATCTGCAAACTAGCCATAATTTCCGTATCTTGCGGCAAGATCACTTCAATTCCCATTTTCTGAAGATCTTCCAAAATATGCCTCTGCGAGGTTAAAATGAATGCACCAACTCTCCTGCTTAAGGCATCTGCTACCACATTCGCCTTGCCTGGATGATACTGAAGATTTACATCAAAGTCCTTTAGTAACTCCAACCATCTTCTTTGTCTCATGTTTAGGTCCCTCTGGGTAAATACATACTTTAAGCTCTTATGATCAGTGTAAATTTCTACTCGATCCCCATATAAATAATGCCTCCATAATTTAAGCGAAAACACTACTGCTGCTAACTCCAAATCGTAGGTCAGATAGTTCTTCTCATGATCTTGAAGCTGTCGAGACGCATATGCTATCATTTTACCATGCTGCATCAATACACACCGAAGTCCCTTTCCGGATGCGTCACAATATACTGTAAACCCTCCCGATCCTACTGGAAGCGTCAAGATCGGGGCTGAGATTAATCTCTTCTTCAACTCTTCAAATGATGTCTGACACTCTGCTGACCAAACAAACCCTACATCCTTGTGCGTCAAACGCGTCAAGGGTGCCGAAATCCTGGCGAAGTCTGCCACGAACCTCCTGTAATAACCTGTCAATTCCAAGAAACTATGCACATCTACTACTGTCTTCGGAACTGGCCAACTCTCTACTGCCTCAACCTTCTTCGGATCTACTGACACTCCTGCTCCAGAAATAATGTGTCACAGGAACGAAATATGATCTAACCAAAACTCACATTTACCAACCTTCGCATAAATTTGATGCTCCCTCAAGGTCTTCAAAACTGTCCGAAGATGTTTCTAATGTTCTTCTTCACTACTGGAATAGACGAGAATGTCGTCTATGAACACTACTACAAACTTATCCAAATATGGCATAAAGAGGCGATTCATCAAATCCATGAACACGGCTGGGGCATTAGTCAGTCCAAATGGCATCACCAGAAACTCATAATGTCCATACTGCGATCTAAATGCTGTCTTGGGTATGTCCTGCTCCCGGACCCTCACTTGATAATATCCAGATCAAAGATCAATCTTAGAGAAGACGCAGGCCTTACTCAACTGATCAAACAAGTCATCGATCCTTGGTAACGGATACTTGTTCTTCACTGTTACTGTATTCAACTGTCGGTAATCAATGTACATTCACGTCGATCCATCCTTCTTGGGTACTAAAATCACCGGTGCTACGCGGGGCAATTCACTGTCTCGGATAAACTGCTTCGCCTTCAGTTCTTCTTTATGCTGGTACAACTTGTCCAACTCTGACTGCGACATCCTGTAAACTCTGCCGACCTTAGGCTCCGTTCCAGGATTCAACTCAATGCAAAACTCAACATCTCTCACCGGTGGTAAACCTGAAAGCTCATCTGGAAATACATCAAAAAACTCTTCGACCACTCTTGGAATCTGCTCCTGCTCTGCCAATGCTTCTGTAATTATGCCCTTGGGCCGATCCTCCAATGATCGAACAAAGACGAACTCTTCAATGCCAGGAATATTAAATACTACCCTACCTCCTCGACAATCTATCGTCGCATGACTGTCTCTCAACCAGTCCATGCCTAGGACAACGTCAAAGTTGCCCATAGGGAACTCAATCAAAGATGCGGACAGTAATCGCCCACACACTACGACCGGACACGCTAAGTACACTCTGCTAACTCCTACGAGCCCATTACCAGTGAGTATATTCATCCTCTCTGGCAATGCCTCAAACTCCAATCCAATACGTGTCACAAATCGTGCAGATATAAAAGAGTAGGTAGCCCCCGAATCAAACAATGCTATTGCAGGAAAAGAGGCAACAAAAACATTACCTGCAACCACGTCGCCTGAAGCTAGTGCATCCTCCAGTGATAAGGTGAAAGCCTGGCCCTGGCCTCGCTAAGCTCCCTGCTGCTGTCTTTCTTGTCCATGCTGTTGTTGCGGCCTCTGCGGTCCTTCTTGGTTCTGCGCCTGGCGAAACATCTGAGCCTGCGTCGGCAGACGCTGGGCTAGTGGTCTTACTGCCAACGCTGGTCCCCTGTTCGGTGCTGCCCCCGGAGCTGGCAACGCCAAAAACTGCTGAACTTGCCCTCCTAGCCTCTCCATCATAGGACAATTTGCGATCCTATGGTCTAGACTGCCACACCTCATGCACAATCCATTAGATGAACGACACACATCCCTAGTGTACCCTTTCTTACGGCAGTAAGTACATCCAATGGGCACCCCCCTGGCGCTGCTGTTGGTTCCTCGGCTGTTGATGCCGAACTGGTGCTGTTATCTCTGATACCGTCGTTCTCCGCGGCGCTTCTGACTCATGAATACGGATGCCAGGTGTTGGCGCCGATGTTCGCTGCACTGCTCCTCCGCCCCTACTCTGGGGTTGAGACCTCTTCTGGCCCCCATGTCTTGTCGCCAACCTTTGTTGGATGAGTTCATGCCTTCGAGCTGCCATTAAAACGACATCAAAAGTCTGATAGTCGTGCCCTTCTACCAGCTATAGAATCTCTAGATGAAGTCCCTACTGGAATCTCAAGACCGCTGAGGAGGGTCTCAAATATCCTGGTTGGCGTGCTGCTATGAACGAGGAGATGAAAGCTCTCAGGAAAAATCATACTTGGGACTTGATCGATTTATCCACTGGTAAACAGGCAGTAGGTTGCAAATGGGTATTCACAATCAAGGTAAAACCAGATGGCTCTCTTGATTGACTGAAGGCTCGTCTGGTGGCCAAAGGATACTCTCAAACCTATGGTGAGGATTACTTCGAGACCTTCTCTTCTGTAGCTAAAATGACGTCTGTTCGTGTCCTCATGGCCTTGGCCATTCGCTATGACTGGCCGTGACTTCAACTAGATATCAAGAATGCTTTCCTCCACGGGGATCTTGATGAAGAGGTATATGTGATGCAACCTCCTGGGTTCGTTGCAAGGGAGGGTAAAGTGTGTCATCTGAGGAAGGCCCTCTATGGTCTGAAACAATCACCCCGTGCGTGGTTTGGTCGATTTACACATGTGGTTACTCAGTTTTGTTTATGTCAATCAAAGAAGGATCATTCCGTATTCTACCGACAGACATCAACTGAAGGATATTACTTGGTGTCTATGTTGATGACATTGTAATCACAGGAGACGACAGTCAGGGTATTGAAAGCCTCAAGAAGTTTATGGAAGAACAATTTCAAACCAAGGATATGTGATCATTGAACTATTTCTTGGGTATTGAGGTCACACGGAGTAAGCGGGACATTGTAATATCCCAGAGAAAATATGTGCTGGACATACTAAATGATGCACACATGATGCAAGCCAATGGAGCAACCTCACCTATGGATCCAGGGGCAAAGTTACTTCCAGACGAAGGGGCTCTGATGATCAACCCAGAATAGTATCGTCGAGTAGTTGGAAAACTCAACTACTTGGCAGTCATGACTCGTCCAGACATCTCTTTCGCAGTAAGTGTTACAAGTCGATTTATGGTTTCTCCAAGAGTTCCACACTGGCAGACAGTTCTCAGAATCCTGTGTTATCTAGTTAATAATCCAGGAAAAAGAATTCGGATGGAGAATAATGGACACACTCGTATTGAGTGTTTTACTGATGCTGACTGGAGAGCAAGTCTGACGGATAGACGATCTACATCTGGCTACTCAGTATTTATCGATAAAAATCTAGTGTCATAGAAGAGCCAGAGACAAAGTATCGAAAATCTAGTGTCATGGAAGAGCAAGAAACAAAGTGTGATAGCACGCTCAAACTCAGAAGCAGAATATCGAGCTGTTGCTCATGGCACATCAGAGGTATTATATATGAAGCATCTCTTGCAAGAACTGGAGAAGACGCAGGATCTCAAGCGGCAGATCTATGGTGTGATAACCAATCTGCTATTCATATTGCCACCAACCCAATATTTCATGAACGGACAAAGCATATTGAAATTGGTATCCACTTTGTTCGTGATGAGTATACAAAAGGAGTGATAAAATTTTAACATGTGAGGACCGGCGACCAGATAGTTGATATCTTCACAAAGCCTCTTTTGGATCATCGGGTTCAATTTCTATGTAACAAGCTGGACATGATTGACATCTATGCTCCAGCTTGAGGGAGGGTGTTAAATGTTATATTAGAGTTATTAGTTAATGGGCTTTAGTCCCACATTGCTTAGAATAATAGGAGAGGGGGCTAGCCTCTCCTATATATATGTAGTCTCTCATTAATAATAATTCATCCTATTATTTCCATCTCTACAGTTTGTATTGACGAGAGACTTGTGGCAATGGGACACCCTTCTTCAATCTTTTACTTATTAAGAGAACAATAAAACTTGTTGGATAGAATCTATCCAGATAGAGAAGGGTAGATTTGGTATATATTATGAATATTTTAATTTTTCTCTTATGTCATACTTTTTTATGTCCAAATTACCTTTGTACCATATTTAAATTGGGATTGGTTTAAAATTTAAATTTTTACATCATTAATTGTTAGCGTTCCAATGCAATTAATTCTTCTAATCTCTCATCTTAACGTTTTTAATGTTTCCAGCCATTAAGTTTTAGTCCATTACTTTTTCTTTGTTCCTGATTAGCCATTACTTTCTTCTTGATTATTTTCTTTTTCCTATTTTTATTTTTATTTTTCTATTTTCTATTTTCTATTTTCTATTATTTATTTTTTTGTATAATTTTTATTTTTTATTTTTTATTTTTTATTTTTAAATTTTAAAATTTAAATTTTAAATTTCTTTATTATCTATTTTTAATTTTAATTTTTAGATTTTTTTTAAATTTTAAATTTTAACTTCAAAATTTTAAACTTTAAACTTTGAATTTTAATTTTAAAATTTAAATTTAAATTTAAAATTTAAAATTTAAATTTAAAATTTAAAATTTAAAATTTAAAATTTAAAATTTAAAATTTAAAATTTAAAATTTAAAATTTAAAATTTAAAATTTAAATTTAAAACTTAAAATTTAAATCTTAAACCTTAAATCTTAAATCTTAAATTTTAAATCTTAAATTTTAAAGTTTAAATTTTAAATTTTAAATTTTAAAGTTTAAATTTTTTTTTTTTTTAATTTTTTTAATTTTTAATTTTTAATTTTTAATTTTTAATTTTTAATTTTTAATTTTTAATTTTTAATTTTTAATTTTTAATTTTTTATTTTTTAGTATTCACGTAGGTAGGGCTGTAAAAAGATTCAACCCGTTCGGCTGGTGTATCCTTGGTCAAAGTTTTGTTTGAATCTCGTTCCTGGGTAGATCGGTACCTTAATTTTTAGTTTTTTTATTTTTAATTTTTAGATTTTAATTCTAATTTATACTTTTTATTTTAGTTTAATATTTTAATTTTTAATATTTAAATTTTAAATTTTTAGTTTAATATTTTAAGTTTTAAATTGCAACTTTCATTTTTAGATTGTCCGGGTCACTCAACATTTTGAATAATTATTATTAATAAAACCAAGGGAGAGAAGCAACATAAAATAAAGTTCCCTTCCAATAAGACATGCAGTGCTCTACCTACCAAGTTACAAACATAACATTGACATAATATCCAATTTTAAATTTTAAATTTTAGATTTAAAATTTAAAATTTTAGATTTTAAATCTTAAATCTTAAACCTTAAATCTTAAATCTTAAAATTTAAAACTTAAAATTTAAATCTTAAATATTAAGTCTTAATTAATTCTTAAATCTTAAACCTTAAATCTTAGATCTTAAATTTTAAATTTTTAGTTTTTTATTTTTAATTTTTTAATTTTTAGTGTTCACGTAGGTAGGGCTGTAAAAAGATTCAACCCGTTCGGCTCATGTATCCTCGGTCAAAGTTTTATTCGAATCTCGTTCGTGGGTAGATTGGTACCTTAATTTTTAATTTTTAGTTTTTAGTTTTAATTTTTAATTTTTACATTTTAATTCTAATTTGTATTTTTTTTAGTTTAATATTTTAAATTGTAAATTTTAAATTTTTAGTTTTCAATTTTCTGTTTTTAGTTTTTAGTTTTTAGTTTTTAGTTTTTAGTTTTTAGTTTTTTAGTTTTTAGTTTTTAGTTTTTAGTTTTTAGTTTTTAGTTTTTAATTTTTAATTTTTAGTTTTAAATTTTATTAGTTTTTAGTTTTTATTTTAAAATTTAAAATAAAAATAAAAATTAAATTTTTTTTTTTTAGTTTTTAGTTTTTAATTTTAATTTTTAATTTTTAATTTTTAATTTTTAATTTTTTTAATTTTTAAATTTTGCTTTTTACTTTCTACATTTTACTTTTTAATTTTTAATTTTTAGTTTTTAGTTTTTAGTTTTCTATTTTTGATCTTTTTCTTAATTCTTAATTTTACCTTTTACTTTTTTCTTTTTAAAATTTAAAATTTAAATTTTAACTTTTAGTTTTTAACTTTTAAATTTAGTTTAAATTTTTTTTAAATTTCTAATTTTTAGATTTTAATTGTTTATATTTAGTTTTTAACTTTTTTATATCGCACATATAGTATAAGTTAATATTAGGTTTTGGTCTCCAAATTGTTTTTACGGGTCCAAATCAATGTTCACGTAGGTAGTGATGTAAAAATTAAAAATTAAAAATTATATGTGAGACCCTATTACTTTATTATTATTATTATTATTATTATTATTATTATTATTATTATTATTATTATTATTATTATTTGTTTTCTATGTCCTATTTTATATTTACGGTTTCCTATTTTCTATTTCCTATTTTCAGACCATATTTTATATGTGAGACCCTATTACTTTTTTTTTTTTTTTTTTTTTTTTAGTTTTCCTATTTTTTTTATTTCCTAATCCCTATTTCTTATTTCCTTTTTACTATTTCCAAGTTCCTATTTTCTATTTTCTATTTATTTTTTATTTGCATAAATGTGATAAAACCTACACCACGACAAAGTGTCCGATAACAAAGTGTCCGATGATCATAGGTCACCACCTAAATCATCAATGATCAACCACCAATATAATTCGATGATCATACCAAATATAGATGTTCATACAATGCACTTGTGCCAACTTTTTCCATCAAATATATGTTTCTCGTTTTCTTTTTCAAATGCTTCTCTTTTTGTCCAGTTGCTCTCTACTATTTGTTCACATAACAACATTTAGTTAAACATGAAAGCAGACCTTAGGAAATTGCACCTTCATTATTGTTTAATTGGGTTGAATATTTGGAAAAGAGAAACAAAAATAAAAAATATATTTAAAGGTAACTAAGTAATTAAACAACCCAATGGAGTATTAATGACTGCATTAAATGGTTTCTATCCGGATAGATTCTATCCAAAAATCAGCTTCCTTTTTGGACAGCCTTAAAAACTTCGATAAATGGATAGAAAAATGTAGTACATAGTTATATTCTCTTAAGGAAGCTGATTTTTGGATAGAATCTTTCCGGATAGTGAAGTTATGAATATAGACTATGTTCTTTGACAGACTTTAACTGAAAAAATGAGATAGGTAGTGGCAATAAATAATCATGTAACAGCTAAAAGAACAATAAAGACGAGTTGACTAACACCATTTTATATGGCCAAGCATCATAAATTCTCACAGGCTCCACATTAAAGAGAGCACATCAATAGGGAAGTCATGAAAGAGCAATTATTGAACATTCTCAATGGGAGAAATAACCAAAACATTTGCCTCATTAAAATAACATGGATAATAAGACATGAATGCAGCTTGCCATAAAGAAATAGTCGAAAACAATCGACAAAGGGACGGAGTGAACTACTTTTCGTATTTCTTTTTCATATAGATATTCAAGTGTTGGAAAAGACAATAATACAGATTTGTGCTGAATGTTAACAGATCATATCTTTTCATGGATAAAATTAAAATTCTCAGGAAAACATGCAAAAGATAATAATACAAATTTGTGCTGAATGTTAGCAATAGTCCTTTTAATTGTATTTTCTTTTAACTACATTACACGGTCTATTAAATCGTTTTTCTTTCTTTAATGAGTATAGCAACAGTTCATTATTAATATAGAGTCTACAAAATTATATTTTTTGGGTTCAATATCGACAATGCATTTGATGAACGAATTTATTAAATCGTCTCCGAAAAGAGATGAATCATAACTCATCAAACACACAAGGAAGACAACACATACACATATCTACCATCTAGTGAACCTCCTTATTTTCCTACGGAGCATAATCCCAGCATCATCACATTGCAACATTCTTCAGAGTGTAAACCAATGGAAAATGCGACTGATCTCCAGGTTTCAATGGTCGACACTGCAGATGGATCTCCAGGTTTCAACGGTCGACACTGCAGATGGTGCATTAACATCGATCACAACCTTGAGAGCACTGTTGTTCCATAAATGCAGGGAGGAGTTTCTCTACCAAACTTTCGAGCCTCAAAATTGAACAAAAGATGATAAATCACAACAAATCGAGATTGTATGAACCTGCTAGTATCATTCATGGTAAGCTCACTAACAGGATGCGTGCATATTTGCGGCACAAAAAAGCTAAATGCACTATGTGCTAGTTTAGAACTTTCTGCTCCATTGATTTTAGTTTGTCACAACGGATCAGCCAGGAATAGCAATTTGTGTAAAAGATGAAGAGACTTGATATACTGTAGTGATGGAACGACGTATCATGTTAAGCTACAAGAACAAAGTATATTGCTTATTGTTACAAATGCCAAGTCAAGAAAATCATGTAGCACACTATTCCTGACCATAGATATAGAGGAATAGATCAATTCCTAACTGGTCTACACCAAGCAAAAATTTGAAATTACAGTAACATCACTTGTGACTAGTACATCTTCCAAATGGAGGAGCATAGCAACAGCAACAGAAACGGGTGACCTTCAGCGTACAAGTTATTTACACAAGATGGGAAAATAGAAAATGGATGGCACTTACTACAAGAAAGCTTTGCATGTTCGCTTATAATGCCCATATTCTCTGCAGTTACTACACTGAACTGCTCTTTTGGCTTTCAACAGAGGCTCAGCCGGCTTTAACTTGGGTCGCCCACGCCCGCGGCTGGAATGAATAGGATACCCGATGGTATTAACTGGATCAGCAATGGGATTAATCGACTTGGAATAAGCTGCTCGGTAGCATTTGGTGCTGAAGAACTCGGAGCAAAAGGAAGAAACAGGCTCACCGATGTGCTCAACCACTGCAATAGCATGCATGCATGGCAAACCTATAACCTGCCACCTCCGACAGGTGCAACCCCACATCCCAATGTTAACAACATTTGTCAGCTGATCATCATCCCGCACCTCGTACACACTGCCGCTGGAACCAATCACTTCAAGGGTTTGAGCCCTTGTCGTTTCTTCTTGAACCTTACGAGTCATCAGTGGCGTGAGGGGCTCCATCCATGTGGAGGAATTCTCTCGACGAAAATATATCATCTCCATTATTTTACACCTGATCATATCGATTGCTTGCACCACTGACGGTTCATTTCTTGTAGATATCCAAGCATTAAAGGTTTCCGAGGCGTTAGATGAGTATCGGCCATACCTCACACCCTCGAAGAAGGCATTGGACCAACACTCAGGCTTAGATGACAAAACCCATTCAGCAACATCTTTGGATTCAGCCTTAATTCTCCCGACACATGCATTGAACTCATCAACCTTACAAGCATATACTGCACTAGTAAAATCTTCCACAGCTGCATCCTTCAATTCTACAGTCCATGTATCGTCCAGCTCTTCCTTGAAGTCCTCAACAAGGTTATCAACACAATATCCATAACGGCAATCCTCAAACAGTTCGGTCACTATTTCCTCCAACCCATTCCGTCTTTTTGATACAAATGTGATAGTTCGAGATGCTGGCAAGGCTGATTTTAATTGTCCAACAAACCAGCGCCAATTCTCATCCGTCTCAACCTCTACAACAGCAAAGGCAACAGGAAAAATATCATTCTCTCCATCAACTCCATTGGCAGCCAACAATTTCCAGTGCTTCACTGCTTTTAGAGAGATATCATCAAGAAAAAGGAGGGGCCGACAGCCATGCTCAAAACCATGGAGAGAAGCATGGAAGGAGACAAAAAGGCGGCCTAATTTTGAGTCTTCCATCGTCTCAAAGATGGTAAAGCTTCCTGGGTTTGTTTCCATTATCTTCTCACAAAACCATGGCAACTGATTTGATGCCTCTTCATGCGAACCATGAAGCTCTTTCTCTGCAATGGACTTCCCTCGCCATGCTCGATGGTAACTCATACTAAGTCCATACTCAGTTTCAAGATCTTTAGCTATGTCTCGTGGCCTATAATCAGGATTTTCACGCAACTTGTCCTTTATAACACTAGCAATCCAGCTCTGTGAAGCCAACCGAGTACGCTCTTTGCTGCTCTCTCTCCCACATGTATGTGTCTCATTGATTTTCTTAATTGTGAGTTCCTGAGTATCTGGAGACTTGGATGCAAATATACGCCAAGGACAATCCTTTGTAGTGCAGCGGACTGTGATACGAGGACCTTCATTCTTGATATATTTGTACATGAAACCTTTGGAAATGGCAAACTTGTGGAGTGCATCACGGAACACTTTGGGGCTGTCAAACACTTGCCCCACACCCATGATCATGTTTTCCCAACTGCTGTCTATTTTCTGCCGCTTCGGATTTTCTGCAGTGGCTTCATAAGAAGTGATGGCATCAGTAGGAACAGAGTCAGCTACAACACTCCTGGTTGTCCTACAAAATCAAATCAAAAAATAAATGAGTTCCATAATATTCAGATTAAATAAAAAAAGAATCTTAAAAACAAATACCTGTTAGGGTGAGGGTTAGGAGTCGGATTCTCAGTCTTCTTTAAAAGAAAGACATCTGTTGTAACTGTATCTCCACTATATTCCACCATGCGCTTCAGATCTTTGTCATTAGATATTGTAATGAGAGTTTTTCGGTTCCCTGGAAGGAAATATTTGATGGAATAGATACTGGCATTGCAGTTAAACATGTCAGATATCTCTGACAATAAATCAAGGAGTGTCATGTCATGTTCAATGTCTATTGCATGGGCTTCTCCACCAACATAAGACATGGATCCATCGCTGTTTAGTGTAAATTCTCCACCCATCTGGCAGATAGCCAAAATCTTTCCGCGTGTCATGATGCAGCACAACCTCCTGTTGCAAATAAATAGCTTAGTCAAAAGGAAAAGGTAAACATCATACTCTTGAATCTTGTAGGTCCATGTATAGGAGATAGTGACACCTAGTTTGACAAAGATTAGTGACACTAATACATACTACCACTAGTAGTTGTCCTTGATGACATTTAAACCATTTTAGGTTGTTTTTCATTTGTGTGTGGGAAATTGCTTAACAAAATCTGCACCCATTTCTATTCCTTATTCATGCATGGCATTGAAGACCTTTTATATTAGATGACATCAGCCTGAAGAACTTCCAGTACTCATTCTGACAAGGACAATACAAAGTAGCATAGCAACTATCTATAATATAAAGCACAGTGGGTTTTTGGTCCGACCCATGTGCTTTGGTTCAACGATGATGAAAGGACTAAATTGCCCCTCTCTATAAGAGAGGAGGTCCCATGTTGGATGCGGAGCAACCGGTTGTTCCAACGGCACCCCCGCCTCCACTTGCACCGCCCCTCCCTCCGCCGCCTCCGCTCCATCCTCGTCCACGCCGTCGTCGCCGGCCTCTTCCGCAATCCCTTCGTCGCAAGCAGCCTCCTCCACCGCGCCGCCGATGCCGACCCTTCCTTCGCCGCCTCCCTCTTCTCCGCCATGACCAACCCCAACCCCTTCTCCTTCAACATCGCCATCGCCATCTCCGCTGACCCACTCTCCATCTACTCCCAAATGTTCCGCCGTCGCGTCCCTCCCGACTCCCACACCTTCTCTTCCTTGCTCAACACCACCACCGCCGCCGCCGCTCTCCACGCACACGCCCTCCTCCTCGGATTTCGGCCCAACCCCTTCGTGCAGACCGTCCTTCTCACCGCCTACTCCCGAAGCGGCTCCGCCGACCACGCCCTGCGGCTGTTCGACGGAATGCCGCACAGGGACGTCGTCTCCTGGACCGCCGCCGTCTCGGGCCTCACCGCCCCGAACGCCGCCACCGTGGTCTTTGCCGTGTCCGCCTCCGCCGGGATCGGGTCCCTGGCGCTAGCCCGGTGCCTGCACGCCTACGTCGAGAAGGCCAGATTTGGAGGCCGCGTCTCCGTCCGGAACTCCCTGGCGCTGGCCCGGTACCTGCACGCCTACGTCGAGAAGGCCGGGTTCGTGTCCGTGCCATTATGGCACGGGTTATCCACTAGTCTATAATATAAAGCACAGTGGGTTTTTGGTCCGACCCATGTGCTTTGGTTCAACGATGATGAAAGGACTAAATTGCCCCTCTATAAGAGAGGAAGAGGTCCCATGTTGGGTGCGGAGCAACCGGTTGTTCCAACGGCACCCCCGCCTCCAGCTCCTCTTGCACCGTCCCTCCCTCCGCCGCCTCCGCTCCATCCTCGTCCACGCCGTCGTCGCCGGCCTCTTCCGCAACCCCTTCGTCGCAAGCAGCCTCCTCCACCGCGCCGTCGACGCCGACCCTTCCTTCGCCGCCTCCCTCTTCTCCGTCATGACCAACCCCAACCCCTTCTCCTTCAACACCGCCATCGCCATCTCCGCCGACCCACTCTCCATCTACTCCCAAATGCTCCGCCGTCGCGTCCCTCTCGACTCCCACACCTTCTCTTCCTTGCTCAACACCACCGCCGCCGCCGCCGCCGCCGCCGCCACCAGGTCACTCCACGCACACGCCCTCCTCCTCGGATTCCGGCCCAACCCCTTCGTCCAGACCGTCCTGCTCACCGTCTACTCCCAATGCGGCTCCACCGACCACGCCCTGCGGGTGTTCGACGGAATGCCGCACAGGGACGTCGTCTCCTGGACCACCGCCGTCTCGGGCCTCGCCGCCCTCGAACGCCCCGCGACGGCCCTGTGCGTCTTCGCCTTCATGAGGCCGTACGGCGCGCCGAACGCCGCCACCGTGGTCTTTGCCGTGTCCGCCTTCGCCGGGCTCGGGTCCCTGGCGCTAGCCCGGTGCCTGCACACCTACGTCGAGAAGGCCGGGTTCGGAAGCCGCGTCTCCGTCCGGAACTCCCTGGCGCTGGCCCAGTGCATGCACCCCTACGTCGAGAAGGCCGGGTTCGTATCCGTGCCATTATGGCACGGGTTATCCACTAGTAAACTATAAAGAATAGTTACATAGCCTTGACTAAGGTCTACGAACAATTCTATGTTCATAGATCTAAGATAATTCTAAGTGAAAAATGCACACACCTCTGCATTTGCATTCAAGCAGATTTTTGCCAAGTCACCTTGTAGTAAAAGCAATAAATCCCTGTCTTTCAGGACTTAAAAAGTAATGACCCAAACCACTAATCCCGACTTAACCAAATCACACACACACACACATCCGTGCACCGCACGGTGACATAATATATCTATCTAAAATTTATTATCCAGTATTGTACCTTAACATAAATTTTAATGTAGAAGTTAAGATTTGGAATCTTATTAACCATAGTCATCCATGTGAAAAATAATCTTAAGTTTAACTTATAATTTGTGATAAGTTTATAAACGATCTTTTTGAGGAAAAAAAACTAAGATACTTTATCCAGTAAGAAACACGGTAAGATCTTTATGTAAACTTATGAATAAAATTATTTCCCTCAAATAAATTGCAAAGGGTCTCTTTTATTTCCTAGCTAATTCAAATCTTTCTACAAACGGCATAATATGATAATAATTATTTATTCAAATCTTAGTTTATTATAATAACAAAATCAAAGTTATGCAAAGAGATCTTATAATATTTTAAAATTAATTATGCATGTGCCCACAATTTGATGAGGTGGCAACTTATAGCATTAGATGGGGTGGCAACTTATAGCATTAGATCAGGTGACACCTCTTTAAATTCACAAAAAATCCAAAAAAAAATGTGGGAGCTCCGGGACTACTTCTGCTTATGTTATATAGTATATAGTCCTCAAGTTGGCCCACTACTTGCCCATTAAACAATAGCCAACCACTGAAATGCTTTCAAAAAAATTAGCAACACCTATCAACAAATTATCTCAAGACAATACATGTAACACAAACAATACAACCAGATTGCTTCTACATCCTCCTCCTTGGCTAATGATCTACTTATGTTTCTACACAGTAAGTAATTAAAACTCGTGAATGCATAACTATAGAAACTAGGGTATATATGAAGATCATGATGTTTAGATATACTGTTCTCAAAAGATATCATCTGAATTTGCTACAAAACTCCCTATAGACACTTACTTGTCTGGCAATACGAGATTCAAGATTAACCAAATTCTAATCCATCCCAGACTCGATAGCATGGTCATCCTCTGTTACTTCTATTGCCTCTGTCAATGCCCTTAAAGTTTCATATATCTCTCCAGCTTGAGAATGGGATCGATCTTCAGCATTAAATGAATGCACCTTGTTTTTTACCTCAATCCAACTCCAACCAGGGACCTTACTCAACCCTCTGTTCTTCATCGCCTTTTGAATCGCTGCTCTATCATCCCACATCCCAAAACCAGCATACATGTTTGAAAGAAGAACATAGGTGGAATGTTCTCTAGGTTCTACTGCAAGCAAATGGCTTGCTGCATGGCTTGCCAATTCCAAATTACCGCGCATTCTACATGCACCTAGTAGAGTCATCCACACCATAGCATCTGGCTCAAAGGGCATTAACTTTATAAGCTTTATTGCTTCATCAAGTCGCCCAGATCTACCAAAGAGATCAACACCGCATGCATAATGTTCCATTCTCAGTGGAATTCCATAAAGGGACTCCATAGATTTTAGAATATCGGAACCCTCTTCTACAAGACCAACATGACTGCATGCAGAAAGAAGGCCAACAAAAGTTATGTGGTCTGGCTCTACTCCTATCGATAGCATCTCAGAGAAGATACTTAGAGCTATTTGTCCTAGTCCATGTTGAGCATATCCAAAAATTATTGAGTTCCATAACACAGTGGTGTCTTTGTATGTCTCATCAAACGATCTTCTTGCATCCTCAATGATCCCACACTTAGAGTACATGTATATCGTTGAACTAACCACAAAATCGTTTAAAACAAAACCCGACTTGAAAACCAAACAATGGACGCCTCGACCGAACTGAAGCACAGCCAGATCCGAGCAAGCTCGGAGTGTAGCAGAAAATGCATAGTGGTCAATCTTACGATAAACAGATCGCATATGACAAAAGAACTTCAATGCTTCCTCACTCAAGCAGTTCTGCGAAAGTCCAGTTATAATGGAGTTCCATGAAACATGGTCCCGAAAAACCATCGAACTAAAGCATCTCATAGCATCCTCCATAGCACAATCGTCACTACATCTGATGTACATAGAGATAAGCGCATTGGAAACAGGTATAGCACATTCTAGACCCTTCTTAACTACTAAACCCTGAAGGATCTTTCCCTGGTCCTGTTGCCCATGTTCAAAACAAGAACTTACCACACTGGTAAATGTATACATGTCTTGATCAATCCCAAGTTCATGCATGCTCATAAAAAGTTTAACCGCATGCTTTGTCAATCCATGAAAAGCATAAGATGCTAGCATTGAATTCCATGTCACCAAGTCTCTAATCCCGTCCATGTCCTCAAACACCCTTATTGAGTCCTCAATCGATCCACATTGCGAGTATGACACAATTGTCGCATTGTACACAACGGCATCCACCAAACAACCATACTTCATAATCTTACCATGCACTTGAGACATTAACCTATAATATGAAGGCTTGGTGACCAACGTCAAAACACTAGCAAATGTGGCCTCATCGGGACTTAGCCCCTCCCTCTCCATCTGCCCAAAGAGTGCAAAGGCAAACCTAACATCCCCCGACAGAGAATACCCTTTAATGATCGCATTCCACGAGACCGTGTTCCTCTCCGGCATAGCCAAAAACACAGCATAAGCATCTCCTATCCTCCCGCACTTGGCATAAACATCGACAAGCGCACTCCCGGAGAACACGTTACGATCGAGACCCGTCTTCAAAATCAGACAATGCAGCTGAAAACCAAGATCAACTCGATCAACGGATGCTGCGACCGACTTGAGGACTGCTCCGAAGGTGTACTGGTCAAGATCCAACCTTTTTTGCACCATGGTCTTAAGAGCGTGCGAGGCATCACCATACCGGCCGTTGGAAACGTAGGCGGCGATCAGCGAATTCCATGAGACGGTGTCTCTGTGGGGGATTTCGTCGAACACCCTGCGGGCGTCGGCGGCGCCGCTCAACCTCGAGTAGGCGGTGAGGATTTTGTTCCAGATGGAGGTGTCGGCACCCGCTTTTATCGCGAGGGCGTGGCTTTTGGAGGGGGCAGGTGCGAATTTTGAGTCGGCGCATGGTCGCAAAGTCCGTAAATATGTCAGCTTTGTTTCTGGGCAAGTTAAAAGAGCAAACTTTAAGCTAAAAAATGGGTTAATTTTCACACATACGTCCTCTTTCGTTTCAACAAAGTGTATAGAGAAGAAAAATTAGAAGGGAAATGTGTAAAATTGAGAGAAGAGAAGGACCTGGATGTAATTTCTCCAGGATGGCGCCGTTCTAACGAGATTGGGCTTCACCACCGCCGGCCAACGCCGCCGCCGAGAGTCGCCGGAGAGAAAGGAAACCCTAGGCTAGCGAGGAGAAGATAATAGTGAGGAAAAGGAAGTATGAAGTATGAGCAGTTTAATTGGGCCGGTCCAAACCTGAGGCTCTGATTATTGTGTGTTTAAAATCACATCTATGTCCGAACTCATGTTGTTTGTGGTCACTGAGTAGAAGTATAACTTTCATGACTAGGCAGACGGTCTCGAAATCGGACCGCATGTGAGACGTGGACAGTTGGGACAACTGGCGTATAATGCAACATACACAAAGTTCTGTGCATTACGTCGGACATCTCGAAAAAGAAAAATCACATCCACCATGCGTTTCTAAAAATTTAGGACCAACCCATAGGATACAAAGGCTTTAGTAACACGATGCGAGTAAATAACGGTACTCTACATAAAAATTTCTATAGAATAACATAATAGCTAACTTATAATTTGATACCCTCAACTATTCAAGTTTTTCAACTTGATACCGTCAACTTTGATATATATCAACTTAATATTTTAAAAAAAAAAAAGCAAAAATGACGAAACTATCATCGTCCCTTTCCTCTCCCAACACCCCCCCCCCCCCCCATCCCTCCACTCCCCCCCCCCCCCCCCCACCCCCACCCCTACCCCCAGCTGCACCCCCTCCCAAGCCCAAACCCCCCTTCCACGGTGGCAGCGACAAGGACATCGCGCGGCGGAAAGAAGGGGGCGGGGTGGGGGAAGCGGCGGGGGAGGGGGGGTAAAGGGGGAACAGTAGGGGGCGGGGTGGTACATCCGGGGGGGAGGGCGGGCAGGTGCGAGAGAGGGGGGAAGGGTTGGGTGAGAAAGAGTGTAGTTTCGTTATTTTTATTTTTTAGGGTATTAAGTTGATGCCTATCAAAGTTGAGGGTATCAAGTTGATGCCTATCAAAATTGGATGTATCAAGTTGAAAAACTTGAATAGTTAAGGGTATCAAATTGTAATTTAGCCCGACATAATTTGAGCAAATTAGCTATAAGGTAATTTCTTTTTCCAAAAAAAAAATAGATACAAAACGTCATAGAATATGACGTTTTATTGATTTTTAACCAGATGAAATGTGTTTATATTGCAAAAATGTCTTATCATCTGCCAAAATTTTTTGACAAAAACGCTAGTCCATATGGTATTTCATTGACAATCTTTTTTTTTAGAAATAAATAATTTGCCCTTTTTTTTTAAAATCCAAGGGTCGAATATCAACGATTTGATTTTTGACTTATTTAAGAGTTCAAATTCTCTTTCTCCTATAACCTCTCTACAAACTCTCTTTATGCTACAATTCCAAAGGCAAAAAAAATCACATATATCTCCTACAACCTAGGAAGCTCTCCAAAAGCTCTCAAGAAGTTCAAATTTCATCAGAAGCTTTTTTTATATTTTTATCTTCTACAATCCCACATTCATCATCAATTAAACCCTACGAATATTATGCTCATATGAAGGTACACTAAATAGATTATCTTACGAAGGATGTATAACTCAACTTCTTTTAGTATATCAAAATATTAAATTAGATAACTAACACAATCTTAGTATCAGACATTTTCTATCTGGCATGAATTTATATTAAGGTTACTCGTTTATTGTTAGATGGTGAAAAATCATGAAATTTTGTTGTTCAAAGTAATTTAGGTTCATCATGTATAAATATTTATGTTACTCCATCATTACTAAATTTTGACACAAATATCACTTCAACCAGTCAACATTTTTCTAATAACCAAAGTTTTAATGTTGGTTCAGTTCTTCAAACCAAACTGAAGAGAATGATGATGATAAAAATTGTAGCACATGCTTCCTAGAATTGTTTTTAATTTTATTTAGGTTGTTTTGGAGTCACAGGTAGGTCATACATAAGCCTATAGGTGAAGAATGGTAAAATTAGGTTACTTATGGTCACCATGTAGCCCTAGATATATTATTTATCTATTTTATATTTTTCAAATTTTTTGGATATTTTAGGTATTTAATATTTAAGGGTTTATTATTTTTAAGGACTTTCAGGATTTACTGTAAAGTCATTCAAGGGTATTTTGAGACCAAATATTTTATTTGGGCTCTAGATGACTAGAAATATTTTCTAGAATTTTTCTGAATTTTTCTGTAATTTATTTTGATTTATTTGGAGTTAAAATGATTTTTAAATGAATTTTTGTGTTAAATCAACATTTATCCTGTCAGCATGCCAGTCAGCACCCAGTCAATAGCTGTTGGCCCACCTGTCAGCCTCAAGCCAGCCTAGCAATCAGCACAGTCAGCGCTGACTGTGTTGAGGGTTTCCATATATGGAGTCGTGGTTCCAGCTCAGCATTAGCCAAGCCGGCTGGAGCCGCAGCCGTTAGATTCTGGCAGAGTTGACAGGATGTCAACACGTGTCCCAAGCTAAAGCCGCAGCTCGAGCCACCGCCTCAGCCATTCCTATATATATATATTTTCCAGAACCCTAATTGCTAGTCGTTTTTTTGAGTTTTTTTCGTTGATCCTTCAACTTCACGGAGCGTTGCGGTTCGACGTCCTTTTCATGCACCTTTTTTTGTTGGAACCGTATGTAGGTTAGCTTTCCAAATATATGTTTTACTTTCTGTAATTATTTACGTGAATTTCTGGAAATTTATTTGAGTGCCGGTTGTCCAAAAATTAACACATCGAATAATTTTTGAGATTCCGGGAGATCCCGAACTCCGTTTTGCGATCCGTTGAAGTTGGAAACTTGACACGAAGATCTAAAACATATATTTTTTCTAGAATTATAAATTTGTTTAGCATTTTATTTAATTCGTTGAACTCAGATTTGACCGGTGATTCACCAATTTGGTTACGGTTAGCCATAATGGCGGTAACTTTTGACTAAATTATAATTTTGTGGCACTGTTGATTCTACTACACTCGTGGCACTTAAATCTACTAGGATGCACCCTCAAATATCTGAGTTTGTAATGTTTGACTAGTTAGTCAACAGTATGTCTCGATTTGCGTGCCACGAATTTCGAAATTGGAACCGTGACTTTCTATAACCAAAATTCTTTATTTAGATTATATTTCATATTATTATTAGGTTAAATTTTATTTTTAAGTAATTTATTTCAGAATTAATAATATTAGCTAGGCTAACCCATTAGTCATTTTTTCATGATTTAAGACTTGGAATCTTAGAACTAACTTGTGGATTTCGTGCACAATTTGTTGTGCGATGGTGTGATATGGGTTGGTAGCTTATAGGCTGAAGTTCCTCTCATTCTCGAGTTGTGAAAATGGTTTGTCCTAGAAATCGGACAAGTTTCACTATGACATTATATTACCTTTATTTTTGTACTGCATGTATCTTTATATCGTCTTTTCACTATTACTTATTGTTGTCATCGTTCTAGATTCGCCATGATTACTGCTTGTACACAAGAGTTAGAATCGTTAGATTATATGTATATTGTATATGTTCATGTCTTACTTTTCGTTTATCATATTTATTGTTTATTGTATTGTTAATGTTTACCATGTTGGACATGTACTTGTGTGTTAGTCGGGTGGGAGAATACGATTAGTAGACATGTGGTACCCCAGTGTACTCCAGAGTTTATTCGATCAAGGGACTGTCTTACAGAGTTTGTTCAGTCAATACACCTCACGTGTTGACTGTCCGATTCCTAACCCAATCACATGTTGAATGTTGGTATTCTAAAACATATTGGACACGTGTTTTCGATTCTTGTTACTATTTTGTTAGTTGTCCGTCTCTTCTGAGTATACCTACATAGTGTTAATATATCATAGTAGATCTCTTCTTGTTATATCATAACAAGTTTACAGTTTAGCTTCCTTTTACTGTTGCCCCTTCATGCTTGTATATTATATTGTGTAGTGTATTGTTATGGTGAACTTGTTCCAATCCTAACTGGATAACTATTTTTCAGCTTTATACGACTTGTCACGACCCGCACCCAGAATTTGGACATGAATCGCGGGCACGCCCAGCCTACGCTGCAGTGTCATCGATATAACGCTATATAATATCGATATGATGAACAATCCACGTAATATATTCAACTCCACTTGGAAGGATAATAAAGTATAACCAAAATAATACTCAATCACAACTCTAAGCAAATAATCGCACGATGGAAAATACGAAGAAATAATAGTTTTTAATTCAAAGAAATAAATGAATTCCAGAAAGTAACTACATGGTCCAAATGTCAAATAGTCAACTAAATCCTGAGACAAATCCGGTCAAGAGCCAATTAACTAAACTAGGCTATTTCTAGAATTCAGCAAGCTATATTTCTGTTGGTCCACTCATGGGTTCTCCTGCGCTCCATAATGTGTAGGACACATGTCCTCGAGCTCATTGTCTAAAAAATGTTATCCAGTTAAGATGGAACGAATACATCTCTTGCAGCAGTTCCAATAATTGGTAAAGTCTATAAAATAGTAGATAGTAATGAAATACATGATGGATAGATAAACATAGATTTATGGTATGAAACATCGAGTGAATGCAGATGAACATGGTAATAAAAACAAGGCAGTAATGCGAACAATAATAAACAACTAAAACAAGAACCATCAATGTACAAAGTTGAACCAGAAAGACTGCATCTATCTACTATGTTGAAATACCACTTTCGACATATGAACGACTAGGGGTAAATACGTCATCGTGTACGTGAAGTGTGTGAGTGTTATCGTTCTAGTTTGGACTTGAGGGAGTGGTTCTTGATTTGGGAATATTCACATGTCTACTAAAGTATTTTTTTCGTCCGACTAGTACTAATGGATCCAAGTCCCGATATGTAAATTAAGATGTAAGACTAGTGATGCCAGTAAAAGGGATGGTGCCAGTAAGCCAGCCTAGTAGAAAAATAATGTACTCAAATGAATCCATAAAATACCACTTAGTGTAACCATCGTGTCAAGAATCAAAAAAAAAAATCAAGTAAAACAAAATTATAAACATGGATTGTAGAAACTATCAAGTATGAAAACTGTCAGAGAATGTACTCGCATGTCGTCCTGAGCAGATAATATGGGTCAGGTACTGAGTCCGAGTCCAAGGAACCTATTTTATGAATTTTGAAATGTCAATAAATGATTTAAAATCAAAATCAATCCTATATATTTACTTCTTATTTCTAGGTTCAATATTTTTATTTCTAACTTGACTTATATCATTTATCTACCCTTGCCCCTTACACATACCCTTGTATATCATATTGATACCAATCATACCAACCTAGCCTTATATATATATTTGAGGTATATAAGGCACTAGCCTAGTGGTAGTACGGGGGGGCCGGTTCGGCTTGGAGAAAGGACACCTCAAACATATATATATATATATATATATATATATATATATATATATATATAATATGAACTTTTTTCTGCGGGATGGATGGAGACCCGCTCGCCTGGGCCATCGCCGATCCGTTCCAGGATGGTTCTCCTCCTTCGTTGAGGGAGGACTTTCTCCTCCCCTCAGATGCGTCGTTCCGGTCCTCCTCCTCCACCTCGGCCCCTCTCTACGGGCCTGGGTCGTCGTCCTCTTCGTTGGTCAGGACTCCTGAGCAGCTTTCCCTTGTCGCTCTTCACCACCAGCTTCTTCCGACAGCCGCCTGGCCCTCCAACCCCCTACTCCGGCCGTCGTCGCCTCGGCCCTGCCTCGAGACTCCCCCTTTGCTCGCTCTTCCCTGGCCTCCTCTCCACGGGCCGAGGTTGGCTCAACGGTTCAGGCCGTCTCAGTAGATCTCGAGGTCCCGGTCCCCCCCTCCGTCTTTCCTTCACTCGTCTTCGTCCGGTTCTCCGCCCGGCCCTTGGTTGGCGTCATTTGAGGCTTCTCTTCCCCTGATTGCCGGTCAGCTGAGGACGAGCTCGGTCTCCAAGGGCAAGCTTGTTGCTATTTCCTCGAGCAGTGCGCCTGCCAAGTTGCAGCTCTCGAACACTGCGTCCGTCCATTCTTCGGTCAGCCTGGATGGCATGACCAGGCCGCTTTCTGTAGCAACTGCTTCGGGCTGCGTGCAGCCTCCCCCCGCCAGCAGTTGGCGCTGGCCCATATGGCGTGCCCTCCTTTGGGGGTCGTACAACCTACCCAGCTGTTGGCGCTGGCCCAATCTGCCCACCCCCCTTTGGGGGTGGCGCAACTTCACCAGCAGCTGGCGCTGGTACACCCTTCCCCTTTTGGGGCTGCCCCACCCAACATGCAGTAGGTGCTGGGTCTTCCGGCGCACTCTAGCCCCGTGCATGTTACGCACCCTAGCCACCTTCCGGCGCACTCTAGCTTAGCACCTCCCAGAGACGGCTCCGAGTGCGCCCCTCGCTCGGGTGTTGCACCGACTCCCCAACAGCCGACGCTAGATCCATTCGATCCTACGATCTCTCTCTCCCCTCCCATGCCATCCTCTGGAACCACCCCCCCCTCCGCGCCTACCATCGGCCACACCGCGTTGTCAGCCACATCCCTTTTGGTTGTATCACTGTCTAAAAAGCCCTCCCGACCAACCTCGTTTCCTCTAATCCCCCTCCCGATCATCCCCTCGTGCTGTCATTTGTCGAGATGCTCAGGTCAGATCGGGCAGTGAAACACTTTAATCCGTCAGCGGAGATAGATCTCCCGGACATCGAATATTCCCGCCCGTCAGAGATTCATGACATCTTGGTCCCATTCTCCATTGATGATATTTCTACTTTGGCTGTTACCTTCGCTCAGACTTTTGTCAAATTCACCAACGGGTGCCCGAAGCTCGCCAGGGTCCAGGAAGTGATCGCTGGCTGGGGCCTCACATCCGGCTACAGGGTCGCGCCTATGGACCCCAAACATATGTTCTTATATCTCTCCTCCGAAAGAGATCACAAGAAGGTTTGGATAAGAGGCACAGATAGGATTGACGCCCACAGCATAAAAATCGTGAAATGGACCCCAGACTTCAACACTAAAGAAGACTCGACAATCGTCTCCGCATGGGTCATCCTCCCTAATCTATCCCTCATATGTTTTGCCTCCGCAGCGCTGAAGCATATCACAAACTCATTCGGGACATTCGTGGCTATGCCCGAAGAAACTCTGAACCTCTCCAGGGGAAATTAAACCAAAATATGCATGGAACTTGATTTGTCGAAGGATCTGCCCAACCATATCCAGATAGCACTCGGGAACAAGATGCACACTCAGCAAATTATTTACGACAAAAATGTCATCTTCTGCAGGCACTGCCACATGAGAGGACACGCCACTAAACACATTTTCAGAGCGCATCCAGAGCTGAAGAAGAAAGTAACACGCAAAACCTCCACCGATCTCCTGGCTAAACATACCCACCAATCCCCGATCCTCCCTCTACCTAACTCCCACATTCAATTTAAAACCAGAACTGGTCACTCCAGATCTCAATCACCCAACTCGATGGATAGAGCCATGGTGCCCTACAAACCCTCAGCTATCAACCTTTCCAACAAATTTGACATCCTCTCCCCAGACCCGCAAGACACCCTGACGAAGATGCTCACCACAGAAGTTACAGTTCGGAAGGCACCTCTGGAGGACCTGTCATGACCCGCACCCAGTGTAAGGGTACAAGTGTATAACCTCGTACAGCCTATGCCGCAGAATCGACGGTAGAATGCTGTACTAGGTCACTATCTAAGCAACAACTCACGCAATATAAAATGTACTTGTCATAATCTCAACTCCGAACGGAGGACAAGTATAGATATAATGAAGCTCAATCACAGTCTAAGCACGATAAGATAGCACATAAGTTTATAACTAAAAAGACTAAACAACAACAACAAATAAAACTACTAAATAATAATAATATCTCAAACAATCTCAAAACAAAGTCAATAACTCAACTTATTACAATTTAAGTTCTAAACATGAATCTAAAACAAGTCTACTAGTTAGTCTCCCGATCACTCCTGAGGGTCGGGGCCAAAGGTAGCTAATCCATCTCCAGATCCATAGTAAGTAGGGCAAATATCCTCGGGACAAACATCTGTAATATTTTCTCAACATATCCAGTCAGGATTGGAATGAGCACAACTCATCTAGAAATTCCAAGTAAATGCAAAGACTATAAAGCAGTTATAGACAGTTATATT
>JANAVB010037219.1:7836611-7851611 GCA_029216955.1 Iris pallida
GAAACCTTATTTCGGTTCGGTTCGGATCGGTTTTCGGTTTTAAACCGAGTTTTGCTCACCCCTACCCAAACCTATGTAGGCATGTTGGACATTAATATATATTAATAAATATATATATATATTGTATATTTAATTCAGATTTAGATTGTATTTATATTTAGAAATCTAACTAGTTTCATATTAGGAAACCTTTTATTTAAATCCTCAGTCAATCAATCAGTCAACTCATCAAATAACCAAACCAATCCATGTGGACCCCACATATGACCAACCAAATATTATTTTCATGTATTTTTTGTCAAAAAATAATCCCCTACATTGGTGGGCCATGCCATGCATGAAAACACCCTCCTACATATATAAACTCAACCCATAGGCCCATATATATATCAACCCTTATCAAAATCCTAACCCTAACACCAAAAAATCTTATTTATCACCCAAGAGCAGCTCCTTTACCATTAATTTTAAAATAGCATCCCCTCCCCTCTACTACATCATCCCCTCCATCACATAACTCATCCTCCTCCATAAAGGCTCCTTCTTTCATCATTCTTCCATTCAAACTCCACCAAACCAACCCTAAAAACTCTATCTTCTCCATCCAACCATCTAGAACCATTGCCAACCCCTCCAAACTCATCAAGAGAGGATTAGCAAGCAAGAATAGCAATAAAGGTGAGAGCTTTAGCAAGGAGAAGCCTCCACAACCCAACTAGCAATGACTTTTGGTAAGAAACCCTAATTTTTCCATCTCAAACCTATACTATAAATCTGTAGAAATTATGGTATTAATTTTGTAGAAATAGTATTTTTATGTCTCTTGGGTAGTATTTTCACCCATAAAAGTTTCATGAATTATGATAGCTATTTTCATGTTTCGGTAGAGCCAAAACTTACCACGTTGTGAAGAAACTATAAGTTTCTGTAGAAAATTTTCAAAACTAAATTTTATGTAGGTTAATATATTTAAATTAGGATTTTTAAGGATTTTTTCACGAATTTATCAATTCAATTCTGGTCGGAAAAATTATAGGTCAAAATTAGTCATTTTCGGGTGACTTGTTGACCTAGAAGATTCCAAACCATTAGTACCATAAAACCCTTGCATCAAAATTTCATATTATAATATTTAGAGCATTTTAATTCTGTTTAAATTGTATTTTTGAGTATTTTCATAATTTTAGATAATTAATGAAGTTCTAGACAAATTTCGGGTAGACTAGTCGACCCGATAGACAACTAGTAGTATAATTCTTTAGAAGTATAAATTCTAGAAATTTTGAGATAAATCTATAGAAAAATTAGTTTAAATAATATTCTTATTATTTTTATGATTTTTAAGTATATGATTGAAGTAGCAACATAACTGACTAATTGGGAGTTGGAAACCCAAAAACTGTGTTCGTTGTCTCGTGGAGCTTGTGTGTGATTGTATGGGTCTAAAGGGTTCCACGAGAAATTGAATATATTCTTAAAACATTATCTGACTAATTAAGTCATATGTAAGTTCATGAGTAGTGGGTTAATTTAGTTAATTAATTATCTAGGAGCGTCGGGTTCCGGCGGCGTTGACGCAGGAGTGACGTTTCAGATTCACAGCGCGACACCAGGCAAGTACACCTTGCCAAATTTTACAGTATTTATAGTGAATGGTTATATATATATATATATATATATATATATAACCATTCAATTATATATATATATATATATTATATATATATATATATATAATGGTTATATATATATATATATATATATATATATATATATATATATATATATATATATATATAACCATTCATATATATATATATATATATATATATATATAACCATTCATATATATATATCTATATATATATAATATCATATATATATATAATATATATATATATATATATATATATATATATATTGAATGATTATATATATATATATAATAATGGTTATTATATTAAAAAATATAAATGGTTTATATATCATTCACTATATATATATATATATCTATATATATTATATAGAGAGAGAGAGAGAGAGAGAGAAGCGCGAGAGAGAGAGAGAGAGAGAGAGAAGAGAGAGGGAGAGAGTTGTGATATATATTATATATATATATTTTTTTTTTTTTAGAGAGAGAGAGTTGATGATATATATATATATATATTATATATATATATATATATATATATAATATATATATATATATAGAGAGAGAGAGAGGAGAGAGAGAGAGTTGATGATATATATATATATATATATTATATATATATATTATATATATATATATTATATAATGAAATCATATGTTGGTATATTATATTTTAACTTATTGAATTTACAAGTAATGATAAAGTACTTAGTCTTATATGCATACACTCAATTAACTAGAAAATAATATATAAGTTCTAGTAGTATTTTAGGAAATGTTTTTCCCATAATAATTTTAGTTTAATATCAATGACATTTATTATATATATAACAATTAGCAAGAAATATTTAATAGAACATAAAAATAAGGTGCGAACTATACCTATAAAATATATCTACATGGACGTTTTTGGTTACACTATAAGTTGGGCTTAGTTTGGGTCTAGTTCGGACTAGTTTCGTACAACCGAATTTTATAGGGGTTAAGTTGCAACTTTGAATGATTTTTTCTAGTTGGGACATTGCTACGACTGGGTCTTCCCTACCATGGCTAACACAATAGTTAAAGCACTCGACTACACTATTTGTGCCATCTTTCCTAGTCATCTTGCACTTTAAAATTTAACAATGACTAAGACCTTCTATAAATAATATTTAAATAAAATATTTATAAAATTCTAAAATCACTACTTAAGTCAAAATAATAAAATATATTTTGAAATTTTGGGAAGTGGGGTTACAGATTACCATCCTTTGGTGGTCAAATCTATCATTTAGAGATGTCCACAAATTCAATGGACCATTCTCACATAGATATTGTCTTTAGATCATAATGGATATGATATCGTAGAAAAATCAAAGCCTTGGTCTTGGCTTCAAAAGATTCTTTATTTTTTCTTCTTAAAGTACCGTCAAGCTTTTTGGACTGCAATTGCAACTTTGCATCCAATTGTCTTGATAAATAATTGTCTCTGCTCACATCAAGAGCTTGAATTCAAGCTTTGCAAGACTCGACATCTATATGACAGAAATAATTATATTATATATAAATTAATTTAAATAATAAAATTGATAAGCGCTTTCAAGATTACATAACTTCATATATGCCATAATGTGATGAAATGCTATCAAAGAATATTATATCTTATGTGTATCACATATACAACAATGTGATAAAATATTATAAAAGAATATTATGTTTAATGTGTATGACATATACAATAATGTGATTATTATAATAATATATTTTGGGTACCTTTTCATATTTCATAATTCGATTCACATATATAACAATGTGAAGTAGTACCTTCTAGAATTCAAATAAATAAAAATAGAAATAAGAAATTCACATAAACATTTTAATAAAATTAACTAATTCCAATAAGTGAAGAAAATTCAGATATTCTAGATTAATTCCATACTTGGGTAAAGTTCATAAGAAAAAAATTAGAAACAAAATTTATACATAATCTTAAGTAGATACCATAAATTTCTATTTGAATGAAATTTTGAACATGTTCAATATAAGTTTAGATTTAAAACTAAATGATAAAGTAGATCTAGAAAACTTACATTCTAATCAATCTATAAACACATAAATCAAACATGTATTTAATTTTAGTAAAACATACATGCATCTAAGTATACAAGATTAGACTTACCTTTTCAAACATGTATTTAATTTTACTAAAACATACATGCATCTAAGTATACAAGATTAGACTTACCTTTTTAATACCTTCTTAAGAGAACTATTTCACCCTTCTTCTATTTCCTAGAGCAATCATGCTGATAACGTATAAAGCAAAGAGATCGAGATAGAAAAATAGAGGAGGTTGTTTCTTCATTCACATGTCACAATCAACTTGAAAAGAGCCCTTTATATAGGCATACAATGGAGGTTAACATCATGTTGACAATTAAAGGAGAAATGCCAAAAGACATAGGTTATCGTTAACCAAAAGGCGTAGATATATAGACCAAATAATAATGTGAATTATTCATATTTACAACACATATCGGGAAATGAGTTTTACATAAGTCGCTCTTCCCTTCTTAGGCTATCCGGAGCTTAGGGGAGGCTTTGGTTATCAGGTTAGGGACCAATAAGTTCGGTATCGGACGAATTTTATGATTGGGACCAATTTGTATGTTTATAGAAACTTCGGTCCAAAAATAGAAACAATATCTCGAGTATAACCTCTGTCGATTTCTTAGATTTTTTTCAAAATTTTTGTATTTTTCAAAACTCTGAATTTTCTGTGTCTTTACAAACGTGCAATTTTAATATTGAGAAAATAAATTTCGACCGTAATTTTTATCGGTGCTTGATGGTCATTGATTTGTAAAACTATTGTATATGAGAATTTTATCGTAATAGATTTCCTATCATTTCCTTAGAAAACACAAGTTGTAAATAATTATTTTATGGAGAAAATTTTGTAAAGGTTAAGTTTTTGTAAATAAATATTTTATCTAATTATTTTTAGTTAAAGGTTTTTGATGAATTGTAGGTTATTTGTCTCACCTCGGGTCGGACTAAGGCTGTATCGGTCCTAGTTTGGCCTACCAAGCCTTAGGCTCGGATCGTAGGCCACGAGCTTGTTTTGACAGTGAGTGATAATCTTAATTAACTAAATTGTAATTAGCTCACTAATAACTAGTATTAATATCTATACAAATAGTTAATAAATACTAAATAGTAATTAACTAAATAAACCAAATAAATAATTGTTAGTGGTTAGCATGATGTTAGTAGTTAGTGAGTTTCCACTATGTATTCCTAATTTCTATTAGGGCTCGTTTGGATCAAGTCTTTGGATTCCTAGGAATAGATTTTCAATTCATTTCCCATGGGAAAGGAATTCAACATTCCCATACCTATGTTTGGTTAGGTTGGGAATAGATAGTTCAAAATTTAAAAAAAAAAATTCATGTTTGGTTCACACATGGATAAGAATCTTAATTTATTTAGTTTTACTTTTACCCTTTCACTAATTTCTATGATTCACATGTTTGGAATATGAGTTAAAATTTGAAAATAAAGCGAGGGTAAATCGTCCAAACAAAATAGTCAAACATCATTTCTAGGAAAGCAAATCTATTCCCAAGGGAGGGCTTGGGAATAGCTTTCCCACATCCATGGAAATAGCTTTCCCACATAACCCCCTCCTATTCCCTCCTCATTCCCAATCCTAAACATACCAAACATGGGTAAGAAATTCAAATCCCATTCTTCAGCCTCAAAAACTTGAACCAAACGCCCCATTTTACAATTGGTTAGGGTTTCCCCCACACTCCTATAAATAGCCCACTTCCCAATGAGATGTGACAACCTAATAATTCCCTAAAATTTTCCTAACATTCTCCTAGCCGCCATTGTAGCAGCCCTAACTTTCAATTATAGCCACCACTCTTCCCTCTGGCCTCCGACAGCAGCTCCCGATGCCACAACCCCTCACCAATACTCCTCCGACCAACATCACCATGGTCGTCCCCTTCATCTCGACAACTCCATCCGGCCACCAACATCCCTGACCAACAGAACACACCACTGCCACCACCACCACATCTCTCCATTCCACCACCATTACCAAACCTACTGCCTAGCCACACTGCCCCTACCGACACTCCCTCCAGGCCGTTTTTGGCCGAGCTCCCAACACCATCATCAAACACACCACCGCAAACACCTATTATCACCACTGCCACCAATCGGTCACCGCTCCTTCACCACCATTACGACTACCCACCGATCCACACACCACCACATATATTTTTCCCCACTTCAGAACCGGCCAGCCAAAACATCGAGAAGATTTGGAGAGGGAACTCACTATTCACCACCGTCGTCGGGACTGCTCCGCCCAGTTTTCCAACGACCGGCCTCCACCACCCTCCCCTGTCGTCGAGTGCCATCGTGCTCAAGCATGGAAGCACAAGCCTCGCCGGCGCGGCCTCTGCACTCGCCTCCCCCGTGCCGCGCTGTTCCCATACGACGACCACATCCCTCGCCCAAGCGCCATCTCGAGCCTCCGTCCTCTCCTCCTTATTGACCCGCCGCCGCGCGACCGCCCACGCTCCGCCGTCGGAGCCCCCTAGCCGGAAACCCCCACTGTAAGCCGATCTTCCTTTTTCCCCTTCTTCATTTTCCACTGTGACATGAGAATGAAGTCGAAGCTTTCCCATTGGTTTAATTTAGTAGTTTACTGTGTTATTGAAGATTAAAGGTTTTAGTATGGTGATGGAGAAGATGTTTCATCTTATTTTTTATTTAATGTGGCAAATATGGAAGGCCAGGAACAAATTCATCTTCGAAAATTCAGCAATCAATACCAATTGGATTCTTCATCAAGCTCCACATTGAAGGAATCATATGAGTCCCAGAGTACTGATCTGTTCGTCGACACCAAGTATTACTGCAACATCTACTCTCACTGTCAATTGGAGATCACCCAACGGCAACTTCTTAAAAATTAACACTGATGGAGCATATCTTGAAGGGAGAATGTCAGCTACTGCAGTCCTCCGCAATGGCCAAGCATATTTTCTGGGATGCAATTTCGAAATTTCAAGATGGAGGATCCCCTGTGGAAGCAGAGGCAATGGGAATATATCTAGCCATGGTTAATCGAAAGAAAGGAGCTACAACGAACCATAGTGGGGGGGACTGCAAAGCTATCATCGACTCTATTAATTCCAATTTGGAGCCATCCCTCTGGTTAGCCAGACACATCATCTTTGATGCCAGAAATGTAGGAACGAATCTAAAGCGAATACTCTAAAGGGGGTGCAATAGAGTTGGCAGCGGAATATGCTAATTAAAAAAATTTAGCAGCAAGATCACAGAATAATAATCACAACTAATAATGTAAAGGCAGAGATAAGAAAGCAAACGCAAAGACAGCGATGTATACTGGTTTCCCTCTGTTGAGACTAGTCCAGTCGGTAGAACTCTTGCTACCAGTTGAATCCACTATTGGCAAAACTGCGAGTTTTCTTACGAAGTCCTTGCAACTTCTACAATGCGAGCTTTGATACGAAGAACTCGTCCAACTTCAATTGTGAAGAGGTATTCTTCTATCAAGCCTTCTGATTACAATCACTCAGAAACTTCTAGACCGTACCGCACTGGTAAATCGACTAGAGGATTGTAATTGGCTTGGGCTGAAAATTAAAGCTCGAGAAAACTCTTTGGAAGACTGAAAGCTTTAAGTAGAGAGAAGATTGAAAGTGAATGAGTGAGTTAAAATGATCGAAATCCTTCTCTATTTATAGGGGTTCCAAGACAGAATTCTGGCAGAATTCAGGCAGAATTCGGGCAAACTCGATGAGGAAATCTCGGTCAAATCCGCAACTGCAGGAGGACCAAGTTCCAAGGATTCAAAAACAAAACGGCCACTAACCGAACTCTGGCCGAACTCTGGCCGAGTTCTGTCAGGGTGGTTAGATTTTTTAAAAATAGTTTTTGGGTTATTTTGAAAATATTTTTGAAGCTTTTGTTAATATGAATGTTTTTCAACACTAAGGACATTTTTAAAAATATTTTGAAAATATTTTGGAATAACCTATTTGCCAGTACGACTCGGTGTACAAAGTATTCCTAGACTCAAATAAAATGAAAAATACATTGCTCAAAGAAATACAGACTCGAACAGGCAAACAGCGCTTCGGTCTTGAACTGTGTAGATAGCTGTTCTTGATCATGTCCAAGAGTCCGAGACATCCTGACTAGCTTCATATATCGAGACAGAGTTTGTTCAATTATTAAAATTAGTTTGACCATATGACCAATGGGCCAACAATCTTCCCCATTTTGATAATTGACAAACTATGAATGATATAACATCGAAGCTTGGAATAAAATCAAAAATAGTACAATTGTTCATGTCCTGCATTTTCTCAAAAGAATGTTAGATCCTTATTTTCTCCCCCGTTGTCACTTAGCAAAATAATTGCAAAAAGAGAAAAACTCCCCCGCAATCAATGTATAAGTAACAAACAGTGAAGAAACACAAGAAAATAATCATGACAAATGGTAGAAATAGTAAAAAAATAAAATGACATCACATGCATGTATTTGTCTCAGGCAGTTTATAATATAACAGAGAATTATTTCACAGCCAGTTTATAATATAGAAACAGATAAAGATGCTAGAAATAAACTGATATGAAAAATAAACTACGCATCCCATAAAGATAAAATTATGTTCAAGAGATGTGACATCATCCTTTGAAGTAGACTTCGGAAGGAGAGTGGAGTAAATGATACGATGTAATTCATAATTAAACAAGTTCAAGTTGTTTGCCTTGAACTTTCCAGAGCAAACTCGATCAGGTGCACAGAGTTCAGCTTTGAAACTAGCAAGTGTCGTGCCGTCGGGGAAATCAAATTCAGTGATATCAACAAGCGGTTCACCTTCGTTAGGAATACCAAGGATTTTCGCTAAGAGGACATCATTGAAATTGATATCTAGTCCGCCAACACGAGTACTTACGTCAAACGTGTTTAATATGATATTACAGTAGAAAAGTCTAATGGCATTAGTTGCTACTGGGAAGCAAAGTTTAACAAAATATTGTAACACTAATGCCTCAAAATAAGGGCGGTGTTCTGGAAATACAGTCCATTTGATAGGAGCGTCTGTGCATATGGATCTCATAGAGAAGTCTCCATACCACAGAAGGGCTTGATCTAGGGTTTGAAAATAAAACCCGTCGAACGCATCATCGCTCGATTGAACTGGCGAAAAGAGGGAATCCGTGGGTGGATTAGAAGATGGTCCTTCCTCACTAGGATTGGTCGTCTTCTTCCTCTTGAAGGGGTTAAATCCCTTAGGTGCCATTGTGCAATAAAAGTAAATATGCACGAAATTGAAAGGAGGGGAAATACGGAGTTATACCTCCCGAGATTTGAGTATGTTGTAGAAGACAACGATCTCCGCACGAATCCAAAATTTGGATGGATTTCACCACGTAGATAGGAAGAAACGGAGTGGTGAAGAACTAGGGTTTGGGGGCTCTCGCACGGCTGCTGTTGCTGTTATTGTGGAGTTTTGAAGCAATGAAGAAGAAAGGCTCTCGGGTTCTGGTTATATAACCAGACACCACTAACCGAACTCGGGCCGAATTCGGTCAGAATTCTGGCCGAATTCGCCAAGGGTTCTGTTAGTTGGTTTCTGCCACTTTCTTTTTCATTGGCTCATTTCAAAGATTTAATTCAAAGATTAGTAATTTTAACATTCAATTAATATAATTAATATTATTTTATGGATTAAATATCGTTACACAGCAACTGTCTCAGATTAGCTGTAGGAGTACTGTCCCAGCTGGCGGAGGTTCACCGGAGAACTCTTAAGTACCGCTTCGCTTCAACCGTAGTTGTGGTGACAGACAGACTCTTTATTGGCTTGTTTCTAACACAGTTTTTGCGTATTGAAATATAACCATAAAACAAAATTAATTAACATTATTGATGTCCAAAATTCCTAATTCTCGACGTAAATAATTGAAACGATCTTCTGCTAGAGGTTTTTGTGAAGATGTCAGCTAATTGATTCTCAGTATCTATGTACACAAGGTCAATATCTCCATTTTGATGATGATCTCTAAGAAAATAATGTCGAATCTCGATATGTTTAGTACAAGAGTGACATACTGGATTCTTAGTCAAATTAATTGTGCTCGTATTGTCACAAAAAATGGGAATATGTGTGTGAAATAAATCATAGTCTTCTAAGGTTTGTTTCATCCACAAAATCTGAGCGCAACAACGTCCTGTGGCGATATACTCAGCCTCTGTTGTTGATAGGGCTACAGAATTTTGCTTTTTACTAAACTATGAGACTAAAGTCTTGCCTAAAAAATGACATATGCCACTGGTACTTTTTCTATCAACTTTGTATCCAGCAAAATCTGCATCCGAATAACCAATAAGGTCAAAGGACTTAGTTTTGGGATACCATAAGCCAACAGAAGAAGTGCCCTTAAGGTATCGAAAGATACGCTTAACTGCGCACAAATGTGATTCCTTTGGATTAGCTTGAAAACATGCACACAGGCAAACACTAAACATAATATCTGGACGACTAGCAGTTAAATAAAGTAAACTATCGATCATACCTCGATACTTACGTGTGTCGACTGGCTTGCCTTGTTCATCAGTATCAAGCTTTGTTGAAGTTGCCATCGGAGTGCCAATAGGTTTGACATTGTCCAGATTAAACTTCTTTAGCAAATCTTTTATGTACTTGGCTTGATTTATGAATGTCCCATTGTCAGTTTGTTTGATTTGCAGTCCGAAAAAGAATTTCAGCTCTTCCATCATGCTCATCTCAAACTCATTCTGCATACACTTAGAGAATTCTTGACACAGAGATTCATCAGTAGATCCAAATATAATATCATCAACATAGACTTGTATTAAGAGAAGCTTGCCATTAAAAGACTTAATAAAAAGTGTAGTGTCAACCTTGCCTTTTGAAAAATCGTTGTCAAGTAGAAAAGAGCTTAGACGATCATACCAAGCACGAGGGGCTTGTTTTAAACCGTATAAAGCTTTCTTCAACTTGAAAACATGATCAGGGTTTTTAAAATCTATGAAACCTGGAGGTTGTGCTACAAAAACTTCTTCTTTTATAAAACTATTTAAAAATGCACTCTTGACATCCATTTGAAATAATTTAAAATTATGAAAACATGCAAATGCACATAACATGCGAATGGATTCTAATCTCGCAACTGGGGCATAAGTCTCATCGTAGTCGATACCTTCTTCCTGATTGTATCCTTGAGCTACGAGTCGAGCCTTATTACGCGTCACTAAACCATTCTCATTGAGTTTATTTCGGAATACCCAACGGGTGCCAATTACCAGATGATCAATAGGCTTGGAAACAAGTTCCCAAACTTGATTCCGTTCAAATTGGTTTAATTCCTCTTATATAGCATCTATCCAAAAATTATCACTACATGCTTCATCAATGGTTTTGGGTTCTAGCTGTAAAATGAATGCAACACTAGAAACAATATCTCTACTGGATGTACGAGTACTTACACCTTTGGTAATATCACCAATTACCAAATCCTTTGGATGATCAGCCGTAAATTTTAATCTTTTCGACAGACTCTGGAGGTAGCTGGTTCCTGGATCTTCTCTAGGAGGATCAGCTAGTGCTGAGCTTGGTTAAAATCAGCTGGTGTTGAACTTGGTACAGTTAGGTCTTCGTCATTGTCATCGATAGTCATTTGATTCAATTCATCAAAGGTGACGTTGATTGATTCTTCGATGATCATAGTTTGTTTGTTGAAGACTCTGTATCCTTTGCTCTTGGCCGCATAACCTAAAAATATACCTTCATCGGCCTTTTCGTCAAACTTTCCCAAATTATCTTTTGTATTAAGAATAAAACATTTACAACCAAATATTCTAAAAAATGAAACTGATGGAATTCTATCAAACCATAACTCAAATGGAGTCTTCTTCGATTTGGGTCGAATTAGAACTCTATTGAGAACAAAACAAGCTGTATTGACAGCTTCAGCCCAGAAATATTTGGGTAGACTAAACTGGTTTAACATTACTCTGGCCATTTCGGATAGAGTTCTGTTACGTTCCACAACTCCATTTTATTGTGGAGTACTAGGGCAGGAGAACTCGTGTACAAAACTGTGTGTGTCACAAAATTGCTCAAACTCTGCATTCTCGAATTCGCCACCATGATCGCTTCTAATACAAGTGATCATGTAACCTTTTTTATTCTGTACTTTCTTGCAAAAGGCGACAAATTCGGATAATGCATCATTCTTACGTGTCAAAAAGTATACCCACGTGTATCTAGAGTAATCATCTACAATTACAAAAGTATATAGCTTACCTCTGAGGCTAGCAACTCTGCTAGGACCAAATAAGTCCATATGTAGCAATTATAGAGGTCTAGTAGTACATACTGCGTTTATTGACTTGAATGTGGATCTGGTAGCTTTGTTCTTTTCACATTGGCTGCATACCAAATCCTTCTTGAATGTTATGTCCGGTAAACCGCGTACTAGCTTCTTCGTGGATAATCTTGAGATTGTGTCCATATTTGCGTGATCGAGTCTTATATGCCACAGATGACTCTCATCACTTTTAGCCATTAAGCATCTACCTGAAATGTTAGTTTCTTCCAACAAATAAAAAACATATATGTTGTCTTCCCTGATACCTTCAAAGATAGTACTACCAGTTGAGCTATCAACTATAGTACATTTGTCTTTGCCAAAGTTGATGCCATAACCATGATCAGCTAGATGACTTATGCTGAGTAGATTATGTTTCAACTCGGTAACCAGACAGACATCCTTAATCACAGGATAGGGAGACTTACCAACATCACCGATACCAATGATATACCCTTTCAAGTTATTACCGAAGGAAACATAACCTTCCTTCTTCTTCTTCGACAGTGTTGCAAATAATGTAGCGTCACCGGTCATATGCCGTGAACAACCGATATCGAGGATCCATTTGCTTTTAGCATGTGAAAGGTGTTCCACCTACAAAATAATTTGCAGATGAAACTTTTGGTATCCATTTCTTGTAGGGTCCTGAAATGTTAGCTTTTGGTATCCAAGCATAAATATTTAAATCAACAAGCTTTCTGATTCTACATGCAGGAAAAATATGACCAATGAGGCCACAATAATGACATTTAGCATGTTGAGTGTTGAAAGTTGAGTGTTGTACATGGTAGGTAGGTTTAGGTTTTCTAGTATAGAAGAAAGCATACCTATAATCCTGTTTGGGCTTAACCTTTTGGGGTAAAGGTTTGGTAGGGTTAGGTCTGACAGTGTTTGGCTTGGGAATGTTCCGATTTTTCGGTAAGTGACACGTGTTAGGGTAGGAAGCAGCAGTCTCAGGCTATTTTCCTAACCTAATTTCCAATCTTTTGGAAGTGTCGTACAACTTAGTATAGTCAGAAGTGAGTGCTTCCATTCTGACTTGTGCACATTGAAGACTTTTTTTTCTCTTTAGAAAGTTTTTCTTTCAGTTGGTCAATAACCTTGTCTTTCTCTTCAGATGACTTGATAGTCTCGCGTAATAAGAGCTTGACAGATGAAAGCTCACCGGACTCACTAACATTATTTCTAACCTCAGCTAGTTGGTCGGTAAGTCTTCCTATTTCACCTTTGTACTCTTTGAGTACCTTCTTAGAGGTCTGATATTTGCTACACAGTTTCCTGTAATCACTTATCAGTTCACTGAAGGCATCTCCTAATTGCTCAAAGGTGAAGTCATCATATGTATCAATTACAGGTTCAGAGAGTACCTGATCGGATGCCATAAAGCATACATTTGTAGCGTCTTCTGATTGTTCATCTTCTGAGTCGCTGGCTTCACTTTCATGCCATATGCTGGTATTGGCATACTTCCGTGATGTTGATCTCTTCATGTTCCCTTTCTCATACCTGTTGCTCTTCTTGCTTGATGATGAGTTTGTAGGATAATCCTTCTTCATGTGTCCCTTCTTCTTGCAGCCATAGCAGACGGCATCATCTTGATACCAGTTGTTGCTGTTGTTGTTTTCTTTGGCTTTCTTCTCATATCTCATGAATCTTTTGAATTTCCTTGCTAGGAGTGCTTGATCTTTAGCATCAGATTCACTGCTATCTGAATCACCTTCAGCAGCTTTTCTGTGTTAAGCCTTGAAAGCAATCGTCTTCTCCTTTGGTGCAGGCTCTTCAAAATCTTGTAGCTCCAGTTCATGAGTGAGTAGCTTACCCATGAGTACTTCGAGGGACATAGTTGTGAGGTCGTTCCCTTCAATGATTGCAGTAGCCTTTGGAATCCGGTTCTTGGTAAGTGCTCGCAGGAGTTTGCGAATCTTTTCATGATTACTGTAATCTTTGCCTAGGGAGGACAAAAGATTTACAATATCCAAGAATCTTTCGAACATCTGAGTAACTGTTTCGTTGGGCTTCATCTTGAATACCTCATACTCTTGAGTAAGTCTGCTGACCTTTGATTCTTTGACTTGAGTCGTGCCTTCATGTGTGACTTCAAGAAACTTCTACACTTTATTAGCAGTTGTGCAGATAGTCATCCTGTTAAATTCAGTTCTGTCTAAAGCACAAAATAAAGCGTTAATAGAACGTGCGTCAAGACTGGCCTTTTTCTTTTTTTCCTCTGTATATCTGTTATGGGATTTTTCAACTAAAACTCTATCAACATTTATACGAGGTGGCTTTTGATAGCCATCAATAACAATAGACCATAAATCAAAGTCAAGTAATTTCAAGAAGAAACTCATCCGTGTTTTCCAATAGGTATAATCCGTACCATCAAACAGTGGAGGTCTGTTTGTGGCCTGGCCTTCACTTATGAATTTCACAGTTGCCATGTGTTGTGCTGTGATCTATATAACAATTAATTAAATAAATAAATAATTGCAATGTTACCTTGCTTTACCTGTAACACCTGCTCTGATACCAATTGTAGGAACAAAATCGTAAAGCGAAATACTCTAGAGGGGGGTGAATAGAGTTGGCAGCGAAATAATACTAATTAAAAAAATGTTAGCAGCAAGATCACAGAATAATAATCACAACTAAATAATGTAAAAGCAGAAATAAGAAAGCAAACGCAAAGACAGCGATGTATACTGGTTTTTCTCTGTTGAGGACTAGTCCAGTCGGTAGAACTCTTGCTACCAGTTGAATCCACTATTGGCAAAATTGCAAGTTTTCTTACGAAGTCCTTGCAACTTCTACAACACGAGCTTTGATACGAAGAACTCGTCCAACTTCAATTGTGAAGAGGTATTCTTCTATCAAGCCTTCTGATTACAATCACTCAGAAACTTCTAGACC
>JANAVB010037219.1:7854111-7881611 GCA_029216955.1 Iris pallida
GCTTTGGGCCCTAGATATGATTAATTAACAAGTTGGTTATGGGCTTATATTACAAGTTAATGTTTAGCCTTGGCCTTAAAAACAATATAATGTTTTCTAAACATGTTATAATAATTTTGAGATAGTTTATGTATTTAGCTATATCTTGCTTTTCCCTTTAAATCATTAATCGCGACTATAATAGTCATTTCCTATTTTCTCGATTAAATTTTCGTGTCGAACCCTAATCTTGGGCCTTTATATACCAAACTAGGCTATTTGGACTATTCTGGACTCAACGAAACTGTGTGTACCGACATTGGGACCATCTTGTGGAGCATAGCATCGTACATATCCCGTGTCGATACATTCGTGTCGTGCACATCGACTTCAACTAAATTGAGACGAGTACATTCTCTGATCGTTTTCATCATGATAGTATATATATTGCCTGCTCTAGACTACTTTACTTGATGCTGACACATTGTTATCACGAATTGGTACTATATGGATCTTGTCATGCGATGTTATCCCCTTATCGGGTACATCAGATATTTCACGTTCATGTACTTTATCATGTGTATCGTGTACTCCTTGTATTCGTACTATTCATGTACAATCGTGTGCTCTCATGTACTTTTATGTGCTCACATGTGTTCATGTGCAAAAACTAACAATCATGTACGTAACGTAACGTGATCAGATCCTTGTGTATTGATTGGGGTAGGGGGGAGTAGAAGTGGTTATGTGATTAATCCCTCTAGTATATTCATGTACATGTCGATTATACATTCACGTATAATAGAGTTACCATAGATTACTGTAAGCCCCTGTTTTTCGAAATTTTATTTAATTATTGTTTATTAATTTTTAATGTTATTTTTAGCCTTAAAATAATTAATTAGATTTTTAGGAATTTTTCTAGAATTTTTAAATGAATTTTTAATGAGTTTTAAATGTTAAAATATCAATTTGCAATTTCCTAAAATGTTTTAATTAAGTTTTGCAATTAATTAGATTGTTTAATATCGATTTGCAATTTCCAAATTGTTTTGTGCAAATTTTATTTGCACATAAACAGTGCGGGATAGGTTATGCAAATTTGATTTTGCATTTAAACATTGGGGGGACCTAATTGTAATTTCCTAAATCCTAGGGACCCTAATGCAAAACCCTCACCCACCCCCGACGACTGCCCCGACCGACTGCGACCGGCTGCCCCCGCCATTTCCGGCTGCCCCCACCGCCCTAACTAGCCTATAAAAACTCCCCCTCATCCCCTGACCTAAACCCTAACCCTAATTCCTCACCACAGCCACCGACAGCCCCCGTCTTCCCCACTTAATTCCTCCTGAACCCTAGTTCCGACGACCCCCTACCACCCCCTCACCGGCCGTCGTCGTCGATCGCCACCACCACCAATCACTCCGCCTCGACAAGCCGCGTCCAGCGCCACCCAAACGCCTTGACCACGACGCCCCCAGCCGCCGTTCGCCCCCTCGACTTCCACCCCTCAGCCGGACACGAAGGTAACAAATCATTTCTCTGTGTCGTGCGTGTCCCAAACTGAGACACGAGACTCGCCTAGACACAGGGGACATGACTGTGGTGCTGGATACGTGTTAGCCGAGTCGTACGTGTCGTGCTGGGCACGGACACGTCGACTCTGTGTCAGATTTCAACTTCTCTTATCCTGGACTGTATGGACACGAGACGAACTGTAAACTAGACTAACGGGTTTGGGCTTTGCTTAACGGGTAAAAACCCATTTAATTTCTGTGCTAAATAAATGTAAACCTAACCCTAACTCTAACAAACCCACCGAGCTGGCCCACTGGCCAGCGCGCAGAGTCTAAACCCCCCCCCCCCCCCCCCCCCCCCCCGCTGGCTCAGGTTCGAGCCCCCCTTTCCTTGTTTCTTTTCCTTTTTCTTTTTCTTTTCCTTTTTTCTTTTTCTTTTCTGTTTTTATTTATATATATATATATATATATTTTTTTTTTTTTATATATATATATATATGTATATATATATTAGTATATATATATGTATATACTGTTTTAACAGTATTTTATATATATGTATATGTACTTTATAAGTTAGTAAATTTTATGTATATATGTTTGTATATATATATATATATATATTTTTATGAGTATATATATATTACGTATATATATATATACATTTTATAAATAAGAATTTTCTTGTATATATCTATATATATATTGGTATATATATATAGATACTTTACAATTAAGTATTTTTCCTTATATATCTATATATACTTTTAGCATAAGTATGTAAATATTCTTTTTACAAATTTGCCTTATTAAAATAATAATATTTATTTTGACTATTACCAACTTGTATTTTTATTGTATTTAAATTACTGCAACCGTTTAGTGTCCAAGCCTAGCATGGTATTTGGGCTCAAATGTGTTTTCACACATTCAAGACCTGTACAAGTCATATTGGACTTGATTCATGGCCTTGGGTCCTGTATTTGAACTTTGGTTCAAATTATATACATGGACAAAATACGCAGATAATTAATTATTGTGTGCATAGTTGTTTTTGATTTTCTAAAAATACTTAAAGTATTGCTAAAATTATGGAAAAATAGTTTTTAGATACTTTGTTAAGTTGGCTAATTTAGTATAATTTTTGTAGTATTTAATTTACTGTTTTGCCACTAGTTTGGCATATGAAACCAAAACTCACTTTCTGTATACTTAGGAAAAACTGATTTTTATAAAATATTTGTACTGGTTAATAAATTCCAGAAAAATTATAATAAATTTCTATGATTAACAAGGATCACTTTGATACTTTACTTTAAGAAAAACTAGGCCTTTTGTCTATCTCTAAAATTGTTGGAACACAATGATCTTTTGATTTATTTATTGATTAATTATGACTTGTAGTTTTTTGTGTTATTTAGAGTTTTAGTCGTGTTGAACCCCATCCCTCACTAGTGTAAAGACCCTAGGAAGTTAGTTAACATAGTGTGTCACCCCACATTGGTCTCCTATGCCAAGTCATCATTTTGGCTAGGTGCCCAGTCACAAGTCGTGTTTTCACTAGTTAGTGTCTTAGTGTTTTAGCTTAGTGTAAAAGCTAAGTTTATGCATTTATTTCTACAGTGACGAGTTACCAGACATCCATAGCACTGTTATCACAGCTTGTTTTGTTTTGCTTTGCTAGAGGCAAGTACTTTCTACGAACTTTACATGTTGTTACATAAATGAACTGCAAAACCCACCATGTTAAATGCTGACCCTTGGGGTAGCAAGTTAAAACGTCACATGTTGTACTTTCTATTACTACCATGCTTAGAACAGTCTTGATGTATCTCTCACATGATTTAGAATATGGGTTATGGGAAAACTGTTAGTAGCGTACGTGATCATGCCCCCCCTACTCGTACGTACATACCGAGCAAGGTTGACATTTTATGTATACCTTGTCGTAGGCACATCAGCTGTATTTGTACGTATGTACATCTATCGCTTGTTTTACTTGTACGTATGTACATTTTATTTACATTGTACCTCGGTACATTGTACATCTATTGACCGATCACGTACTTGCTACAGTTTTAAACATTACATATACATCTGTCTCTATGACATATGTATCCTTGCCATGATAGACTATGTGATGCCATGCTTTCCAGTTATTCCTCTCATGTTCATTTCCATGTTTCATATGCTAGTTTGCTAGATTTAGTACTTGCTCCCGTCCTGACAGGATAACGTTGTAGGTGTCCTTACTGAGGAGGAGTTACTCTGCGACTCATATTATGGGATTACTGCCGAGGACCCGGCTCTGCTTTACGAGGATGTTCCTGCAGGGAACCTCGCCTAGTGTCTTTTGTTTACTTAGACTTTTGAGAGTAGACATGTATTAGACTATATCATTTTGTAACTGGACATGTATCCAGTTTTACATTTCAGTTTACTTGTACTTGGATATTTTACTATATACGACGACTTTTGTGTTTGGAGCATTTATGATTCTTCTTCACTTATAGAACTGTTAGCACATTTAGTCTTATCCTGTTGTCTTTAGAACAGCTTACTACGTTTTATCTCAACGTAGGCTGGGCATGTCTCGGCCTGGCCCAACAATTTGGGTAGCGGGTCGTGACATGTTTTAGTGGTGGCCCATGCAGGTCCTGACTAAACTGTTTGGTTACGTTATTGTACCAAGCATGCCTGCAATTAGGAACTTAAGGTAATTAGACAACATTAGGAAAGACGCTTAGAACACCTAGAGGAATGCTAGGATTGCAACATAGGAAATACATCACATGTTTGCTATTATAATTAGATTTTCTTGCATATGATTGCTTACTTTAAACAAGTCCTTATAAGTCTTTTATGTGTAATTTAGATGGTGCTTACTCGCTCGTCCCAGCATATTACCCCCGAGAATGGGGCCCTCCATATCCAGTCAGCTGACCAGTTGACTGATGCATCTCCACCTACCACTTTCCCCCACTCCACAGATCCACAGACCCAGATACCACCTTCCACATCCCGGTCCCAGCAGGACCCGATACTTCCACCACCCCCTATCACTATACCCACCCAGGCTTCCGTCACACTCGACGGGACCCAGCTGCTCACACTGATCCAGGGGTTCCTAACAACCCATCAGGAGCAGACTACCCTACTCCGCCAGAGCATGGAGCGTTCTGAGGGACGTCCCGTAGCCCCACCACATGTAGAGCCACGGCAGAGAGCGGGGACGGTCAAGGACTTCATGGGTCTGAATCCCAAGGAGTTCTCAGGGACTGAGGGCATAGTGGTAGCTGATGACTGGCTAGATTCTGTAGAGAGGAAGCTTCTGGGAGTTAGGATGCCGGATGACCTTCAGGTCGAGGCAGCAGGATTTCTGCTGATAGACTTAGCCGGAGTCTGGTTCAGGAATGAGCCGTTGTTCGCGAGAGGTAGAGCCACCTGGGACCAGTTCAAGACCCAGTTCAAGAAGAAGTTCTTCTCGACCACTGCTAGAGTAGCCATGGGGCTACGATTCCAGAACATCCAGCAGGGGAACCGTTCTGTTGACGACTATGCGGGAGAGTTCAGTCGCTTGAGCCGTTTTGCTCCTAGTCTGGTTGCTGATCCAGAGGAGATGACCTGTAGGTTTTGCCATGGTCTAGTTCCAGACATTGGCATTCTTATAGTGGCGAACGGTACGACTGACTACTACCAGAGCCTAGAGTTAGCCCGGAGCATCGAGGAGCGTCTTCTGTCATGCAAGAGGCCGGCTCCTGTACATCATGAGGGTCCGTCCAAGCGTCAGGCTTTCCAGCAGAAAGCACCGGCGCCACCCCAACAGACTTACCGTCCCTCTACACCACATCATCAAACCCCGCCAGTTCGAGCCCCGGGACCCCGTCAGCAGCAGCAGAAGGGAGTTATATGTTCTTTCTGAAGACCAGGGCACGATTACTCCATCTGCAGGAAGAGGTTGAAGCAGTGCTTATTTTGTGGGTCTGCCACCCACATGATACGAGAGTGCCCAGTAGCGAAGACTAGAGGACCGCTCCCGACTCAGCAGCAGAGGTTCGGGCAGCATCTGCAGCAGCAGAAGGGACCCCAGGGGAGGGTTTATAGTCTAGCCATTGAGCCGGAGCCGGAGCAGGTTTCAGAGCCGGATTACTTAGCTGACGTCATCACAGGTCATGTTTATTTGCATACTTTTCTAGCTGTATGTTTGTTTGATTCTGGTGCATCTCATAGCTTCCTATCATTAGAGTTTATGCATAAACATCATCTAGTAGCTACACCTACTGCGGAGATTAGTAGAGTGATGACGGGAGGAGGACCAGTGCCTATTAGATCTATCTATAGGTGTTCTATTTTTATAGCCGGAAGAGAGTTCAGAGGGCGATTCTTTGTGATGCCGCTCTCCGGTTATGATATCATATTGGGGATGGACTGGCTTAGCTATGCCCATGCATCTATAGATTGCTATGAGGGTAGTATTGTGTTCAGTTCCCCAGGCACAGCACCATTCAGTGTCAGGAGGACAGGGCCGGAGATCAGCCTAGAGCCGAACTGTTGTGCTACAGTCGAGGACGCAGCACCGCCACACCCTATCATTAGGGAGTTTTTGGATATATTCCCAGAGGATCTTCCAGGACTTCCACCTGACAGAGATGTGGAGTTCACTATAGATCTAGTGCCGGGTTCATCACCAGTATCCCGGGCTTGCTATAGAGTGAATCCCAAGGAGGCCATAGAGATGAAAGAGCAGATTGATGACCTGTTGAAAAAGGGTTTCATTCGATCCAGTGCTTCTCCATGGGGAGCGCCAGTGCTCTTTGTGCCTAAGAAGGATGGTACAGTCCGGTTGTGTATTGATTACCGGGCCTTGAATGCCATCACTATCAAGAACAAATATCCTCTGCCCAGGATAGATGATTTGTTCGACCAATTGAGCGGGGCGAAGGTGTTTTCCAGGATAGATTTGAGATCCGGGTACCACCAGGTGAAGGTTAGGCCAGCAGACATCCAGAAGACGACGTTCAACACGAAGTACGGGCAGTACGAGTTTCTGGTGATGCCATTTGGTCTCACAAATGCGCCAGCTGTCTTTATGAACTTGATGAATAAGACATTTCACCAGTATCTGGATAAGTTCGTCGTGGTGTTTATCGACGACATCCTGATATACTCGAAGACGCCAGAGGAGCATGCAGAGCACTTGCGGATAGTTTTGGGGATTCTGAGGCAGGAGAGATTGTTTGCCAAATTGCCGAAGTACGAGTTCTTTTTAGACCGAGTGGAGTTTCTCGGCCATGTAGTCACCGGAGATGGAATCTCGGTGGATCCCAGGAAGATTGCTGCAGTTGAGACGTGGAAGGCTCCGACGTCAGTTTCAGAGATCAGGAGCTTTCTGGGTTTAGCAGGCTATTACAGAAAGTTCGTCCAGGACTTTGCTAGGATAGCTGAACCCATGACGAAGCTGACGCGGAAGGATGCAGAGTACATTTGGTCAGAGGACTGCCAGGCAGCATTTGAGGAGCTGAAGAGGAGGCTGACGACCGCTCCAGTTCTGACTTTACCTTCAGGTTCTGGAGGTTTCACCATATACAGTGATGCTTCTGGGAAGGGGCTAGGATGTGTTCTACAGCAGCATGGGAAAGTAATTGCTTATGCATCTAGGCAATTGCGGACTCATGAGAGGAATTATCCTACCCATGACCTCGAGTTAGCTGCGGTGATCTTTGCACTCAAGTTATGGAAACATTACTTATACGGAGAGCGTGTGGAAATCTTTACTGACCACAAAAGCTTGAAGTATGTGTTCACGCAGAAAGAGCTGAACATGAGGCAAAGACGATGGTTGGAGTTGATGAAGGACTTCGACATCGATTTACAGTATCACCCCGGGAAGGCAAATGTGGTGGCGGATGCGCTGAGCAGGCATCCGATGGCATGGTATCTGATGATTGATCGACATTTGCGGGAGGATCTGGAGAAGCTCGGTATCGAGCTAGTTCGGCCAGGATCAGTGATACAGATGATGGCGCTTGACATTCAGTCAGGTTTGATGGAGCAGATCCGGGAGGCACAGTCTACAGATGAGAGCCTTCGTAGACTTCGACCCCAGGCATTAGCTGGATTGCTGGATGACTTCACTATAGCATAGGATGGATCCTTGAGGCGTGGCAGCCGATTGTGCGTACCGAGAGGAGATCTAGTAGAGGCAGTCTTGCAGGAGGCACACCGATCGAGATATTCTATTCACCCTGGTGCTAACAAGATGTACCGTGACTTGCGGGAACATCTTTGGTGGCACGGGATGAAGAGGGATGTATCGCATTTTATCTCGAGATGTCTAGTTTGCCAGCAGGTCAAGGCGGAGCGCCAGAGGCCAGCTGGTTTGTTGCAGCCGTTACCCATTCCCGAGTGGAAGTGGGAACATATTACGATGGACTTCGTTTCAGGGCTTCCTCGTTCCCAAGGAGGGAAGGATGCCATCTGGGTCATCGTAGACAGGCTGACGAAGTGTGCGCACTTCATACCCTTCAAGGTGGGGCTTTCCACCGAGAAGTTGGCAGAACTATACATGCAGCAGATAGTTCGCCTACACGGAGTGCCGGTGAGCATCGTGTCAGACAGAGACAGCAGATTCACATCCCACTACTGGAGGAGCTTGCAGGAGGAGTTGGGCAGTAGGCTCAAATTCAGTACGGCGTACCACCCGCAGACAGATGGGCAGTCCGAGAGGACGATACAGACACTGGAGGATATGCTGAGGACTTGCGTGCTGGACTTCGGAGGATCATGGGAGAGCCATCTGCACTTGGTAGAGTTTTTATACAACAACAGCTACCAGGCCAGTATTGGTATGTCTCCTTTCGAGGCGCTATATGGACGACGATGCCGGACACCGCTCTTTTGGGATGATATCGGAGACAGAGTTATGCTTGGGCCAGAGATGATCACGGATGCAGCAGAGAAAGTCGGGATAATCAGAGACAGGCTCAGAGTAGCTCAGGACATGCAGAAACACTGGGCTGATGCTAGTCGCAGGCCGATGGAGTTCGCAGACGGTGATATGGTGCTAGTGAAGATATCACCTACTCGAGGGACGATCCGGTTCGGACGAGGAGGAAAGCTGAGCCCCAGATACATCGGGCCATTTGAGGTACTTGGCAGGATCGAAGAGGTAGCTTACAGGGTTGCACTTCCACCCAACCTAGCAGGAGTTCACGACGTCTTTCACGTATCTCAACTGAGGAGATATGTTCCAGACCCCAGTCATGTGCTAGATCATTCAGAGTTGGAGGTCGGACCGAGCCTTACAGTTTCTGAGCAGCCAGTGGAGATATTAGACCGGAGATAGAAGAGGCTGAGGAACAAGGTTATACCCCTAGTACGAGTAGCTTGGAGCCGTCACTCCCCAGGTGAATCTACTTGGGAGAGGGAGTCGGACATGAGGGAGAGATTCCCTTACTTGTTCGATCCAACCGCTGCGGGGGAACCACCCATTCCCGCTTGATACCTTAGAGGTTAGTTTTGATCGTAGCCTTAGTCATTTTGTTGCATTACTTGCTATGTTAGAATATTGTCGGGCCTTCAATTCTTGTAAATTTCGAGGACAAAATTTTTCAAGGAGGGAAGACTTGTAAGCCCCTGTTTTTCAAAATTTTATTTAATTATTGTTTATTAATTTTTAATGTTATTTTTAGCCTTAAAATAATTAATTAGATTTTTAGGAATTTTTCTAGAATTTTTAAATGAATTTTTAATGAGTTTTAAATGTTAAAATATCAATTTGCAATTTCCTAAAATGTTTTAATTAAGTTTTGCAATTAATTAGATTGTTTAATATCGATTTGCAATTTCTAAATTGTTTTGTGCAAATTTTATTTGCACATAAACAGTGCGGGATGGGTTATGCAAATTTGATTTTGCATTTAAACATTGGGGGGACCTAATTGTAATTTCCTAAATCCTAGGGACCCTAATGCAAAACCCTCACCCACCCCCGACGACTGCCCCGACCGACTGCGACCGGCTGCCCCCGCCATTTCCGGCTGCCCCCACCGCCCTAACTAGCCTATAAAAACTCTCCCTCATCCCCTGACCTAAACCCTAACCCTAATTCCTCACTACAGCCACCGACAGCCCCCGTCTTCCCCACTTAATTCCTCCTGAACCCTATTCCGACGACCCCCTACCACCCCCTCACCGGCCATCGTCGTCGATCGCCACCACCACCAATCACTCCGCCTCGACAAGCCGCGTCCAGCGCCACCCAAGCGCCTTGACCACGACGCCCCCAGCCGCCGTTCGCCCCCTCGACTTCCACCCCTCAGCCGGACACGAAGGTAACAAATCCTTTCTCTGTGTCGTGCGTGTCCCAAACTGAGACACGAGACTCGCCTAGACACAGGGGACATGACTGTGGTGCTGGATACGTGTTAGCCGAGTCGTACGTGTCGTGCTGGGCACGGACACGTCGACTCTGTGTCAGATTTCAACTTCTCGTGTCCTGGACTGTATGGACACGAGACGAACTGTAAACTAGACTAACGGGTTTGGGCTTTGCTTAACGGGTAAAAACCCATTTAATTTCTGTGCTAAATAAATGTAAACCTAACCCTAACTCTAACAAACCCACCGAGCTGGCCCACTGGCCAGCGCGCAGAGTCTAAACCCCCCCCCCCCCCCCCCCCCCCCCCCGCTGGCTCAGGTTCGAGCCCCCCTTTCCTTGTTTCTTTTCCTTTTCTTTTTCTTTTCCTTTTTCCTTTTTCTTTTCTGTTTTATTTTATATATATATATATATGTATATATATATATATATATATTAGTATATATATATGTATATACTGTTTTAACAGTATTTTATATATATGTATATATACTTTATAAGTTAGTAAATTTTATGTATATATGTTTGTATATATATATATATATTTTTTATGAGTATATATATATTACGTATATATATATATATAAAAAAAAAAAAAAAAAAAAAAAATATATATATATATATATATATATATATATATATATATATATATATATATATATATATATATATATATATATATATATATATATATATATATATATATATACATTTTATAAATAAGAATTTTCTTGTATATATCTATATATATATTGGTATATATATATATAGATACTTTACAATTAAGTATTTTTCCTTATATATCTATATATACTTTTAGCATAAGTATGTAAATATTCTTTTTACAAATTTGCCTTATTAAAATAATAATATTTATTTTGACTATTACCAACTTGTATTTTTATTGTATTTAAATTACTGCAACCGTTTGGTGTCCAAGCCTAGCATGGGTATTTGGGCTCAAATGTGTTTTCACACATTCAAGACCTGTACAAGTCATATTGGACTTGATTCATGGCCTTGGGTCCTGTATTTGAACTTTGGTTCAAATTATATACATGGACAAAATACGCAGATAATTAATTATTGTGTGCATAGCTGTTTTTGATTTTCTAAAAATACTTAAAGTATTGCTAAAATTATGGAAAAATAGTTTTTAGATACTTTGTTAAGTTGGCTAATTTAGTATAATTTTTGTAGTATTTAATTTACTGTTTTGCCACTAGTTTGGCATATGAAACCAAAACTTACTTTCTGTATACTTAGGAAAAACTGATTTTTATAAAATATTTGTACTGGTTAATAAATTCCAGAAAAATTATAATAAATTTCTATGATTAACAAGGATCACTTTGATACTTTACTTTAAGAAAAACTAGGCTTTATGTCTATCTCTAAAATTGTTGGAACACAATGATCTTTTGATTTATTTATTGATTAATTATGACTTGTAGTTTTTTGTGTTATTTAGAGTTTTAGTCGTGTTGAACCCCATCCCTCACTAGTGTAAAGACCCTAGGAAGTTAGTTAACATAGTGTGTCACCCCACATTGGTCTCCTATGCCAAGTCATCATTTTGGCTAGGTGCCCAGTCACAAGTCGTGTTTTCACTAGTTAGTGTCTTAGTGTTTTAGCTTAGTGTAAAAGCTAAGTTTATGCATTTATTTCTACAGTGACGAGTTACCAGACATCCATAGCACTGTTATCGCAGCTTGTTTTGTTTTGCTTTGCTAGAGGCAAGTACTTTCTACGAACTTTACATGTTGTTACATAAATGAACTGCAAAACCCACCATGTTAAATGCTGACCCTTGGGGTAGCAAGTTAAAACGTCACATGTTGTACTTTCCATTACTACCATGCTTAGAACAGTCTTGATGTATCTCTCACATGATTTAGAATATGGGTTATGGGGAAACTGTTAGTAGCGTACGTGATCATGCCCCCCCTACTCGTACGTACGTACCGAGCAAGATTGACATTTTATGTATACCTTGTCGTAGGCACATCAGCTGTATTTGTACGTATGTACATCTATCGCTTGTTTTACTTGTACGTATGTACATTTTATTTACATTGTACCTCGGTACATTGTACATCTATTGACCGATCACGTACTTGCTACAGTTTTAAACATTACATATACATCTGTCTCTATGACATATGTATCCTTGCCATGATAGACTATGTGATGCCATGCTTTCCAGTTATTCCTCTCATGTTCATATCCATGTTTCATATGCTAGTTTGCTAGATTTAGTACTTGCTCCCGTCCTGACAGGATAACGTTGTAGGTGTCCTTACTGAGGAGGAGTTACTCTGCGACTCATATTATGGGATTACTGCCGAGGACCCGGCTCTGCTTTACGAGGATGTTTCTGCAGGGAACCTCACCTAGTGTCTTTTGTTTACTTAGACTTTTGAGAGTAGACATGTATTAGACTATATCATTTTGTAACTGGACATGTATCCAGTTTTATATTTCAGTTTACTTGTACTTGGATATTTTACTATATACGACGACTTTTGTGTTTGGAGCATTTATGATTCTTCTTCACTTATAGAACTGTTAGCACATTTAGTCTTATCCTGTTGTCTTTAGAACAGCTTACTACGTTTTATCTCAACGTAGGCTGGGCATGTCTCGGCCTGGCCCAACAATTTGGGTAGCGGGTCGTGACAATTACTCATGTGCAACCTAAACCAATCATAAAACTGTCTTGTGCTCTGAATCACTTATATTATTACAGTTTACCATGTTCATTTTCTTATTTCGTGTACTCAATTTCCTTATATCTTTATGATGCTATTCTCTATATTTCCTATATTTTCTTTCCAGCATGTCATGTATCTTATTCTATTGCTAGCTCTACATTTTATACCATGCCATGGAACTGCTTTTAGAGTTATATGCTTCGCTCCAATCCTGACTGGATAACCAACATTTTTAGAAGTTGTTATGTCCCACATTATTGAACCACAGGATGATGCTAGCAGACGGATCTCAATGTTTTATTCACCGTGAGTTGTTTTTCGGGAGTTCTAGGTCCTAGTAGTTTGATTTTGTTTCATTATTATATTTGTCTTTGATACATTCTGGTCTTGTATTTTCATTTGTACACTTTGGTTGTTTCAGAGTTATTTGATATCTTTTCTATTCATATCTCTCTTAGCTGTTGTGATATGATTTGAGTACATTGTTCTTATGGATCATCTAGATGTTGTAGATATCTATTGGGTACTTGACAGCGTTGTACCGCCGATATTGCGGCGTAGGCTAGGCGTGGCCCATGTACTCGTGCCCGAATATCCGGGTGCGGGTCGTGACATCGAGGTTGAGAAAGTCAATATGAATGACTATATTCTCTCTACTACCACACCTGTAAGAGAAGAAAAAACCCAAGGTGAAAAGAATCTAACCGAAAGATCACTAGATTCCGGACTCTGGCTAAAATATTGTCGACTTTGTTCATGGCCCGAAAGTTTGCTACGAAAATATGTACGCAATTGGACGAATATTTTGGCAAGATATTTCTAGCGTTGCCAAAATAGCCATTTCAAAAAATAAATTATAGGTTGGATAAATACATGACCATTTTTTAGCATGTGCAAATTGCTGAATGCACGGAGCCCAAAGAATTGGAAGGTCCCATTTTTTTAATCTTTGTATATATTACTAATTTGTAACCTCCACATTTTAGATTTAGATCTTCCTAATTTTTAGAATTTGCAGTAACAAGGTCCTTAGAATGTCCAAAGTTATCCTTTTTTAGAGTGGTTAATAAGGGACCATTTTTTGTATTTGTATAGGGTCCTTAAAATGTGAGTAACGATCCTTGAAAATATTTTTTGAACACTAAGAACTTAATCATTTAGTCCAACAACTATGTGTGGGGATATCTGAAGTAGTGACCCAACCACCTTAGTCTAAAGCTAACATGGTATATATATCTACTATTATAATAAGACTTAGAATAGCTCAAATATAACAACCACATATTCTCTCATGTAGTTAAGAAAAAGAAAAAAAAAAATCATTTTAACTACATCAACCTACGGCAAATAATAAAATATAATTATATTTGAACTAAATATATGATATTATCTAACTAAATACATATTTAAAATTCTAAAATCATATATATAACAAATTATAAATAAAATATATTCAAATTATATATATATATATATATATATATATATATATATATATATATATATATATATATATATATATATATATAAAATATATATATAGAAAAATTCATCATGGATCCGCTCTCCCCAGCTCTCCCCTTCGCATCTTCCCCTTCATGGATTCCCCGCCGCCGCTGAAGGTCGGTAGCCCCGCCCTCCCCCGTCCCCCCTCCTCGACTATTCCCTCCTCCCGTCCTTCAGGCCTCTCTGCCGATGAGCCTCTCTGTCGCAGGATTGCGGCCGCCTTATTCCCCCATCGCCCACCTCCCCGTCGCCACCGGCGTCCCCCCCCCCCGCCAACCCCTACCTCCCTCCAACGGCGGCGCTGGCCTCCCGTCCATCCTCGGAGCACCTTCTCCCCCCCAGACTGGACCCTCGTGCAGCAGACGCTCGTCGATCGCAACCTTGCGACGATAGCCGCCTCGTCCTCCAGCGTTGGGCAGGCAGCCGTCCCAGTCCCCCAGGCCTCGTCGACGCTGGAGCACCGTGCCGGAGTAGCTGCCCCCCCCCATCTCGCCATCGGAGTTTCGAATTTTAAATCCACTCCTCCCGCCCTCGGGTCCGGCCGCTCCAGGGCTATACGCCCCATCCCCATCCGCTCGCTCTCCCTCCAGGGCATGTGCCCGCATAGAGGGCCATGCTCCCGCAGGGCACCTAATGGTGCCAGTCCCCTCCCATGCGCCCGTCCGGGCGATGGGTCATGCGCCTTCTGGGGTGGCCTCTGCGCCCACTCCAGTCCGCCGCTCGGAGGTTCCCGACGTCACCCTTCCCTCCGCACTTGCTCCGAATCCGAGCTATGTGCCATCAGCTCCCCTCATCCCGAGCTCAGTATTTTTGCATGTGCCTGCCTCCTCACTCTATGCGCCTGCGTCGGCCTCCACTTTCGATGCGCCCACCTGCCTTGCTGGACAGGAGGCGCCTCCCGACAGCGGGGCTGCCTTAGCGTCAGCAGTTCCTTCGTCCCCCTCATGCGCCCTAGTGTTTGCCCCCCCCCACCCTGCCACCTGTTCAATCTCATGCCCCCCTGTCGAGCAGAGGCCTTCCGCCCCAGGCGAGGTAGCTCCCTACTCCTCAACCGGGACTGTCCCCGGTGGCATCCCGTCCCCCTTGCCTAACCCGTCTACTCACCACGGATCCCCCTCCAGTGTTGTTGCTCTCAGAGGCCCCCTTGGCGGCGTCAGGCCCCTCCCATCCTCTGGCGGTTCCACCTCCATCCTCCACCCAAGTTCTCTAGCCCCTACCGGGCCCTCGCTATCAGTCTCGTTCGCTGATATGGTCAGGCCCGATCGGGTGGCCCAGCAGACCCCGATCCTTTCCGACGTCCCGTTTCCAGAGATCGCTTGCTTTTTTCCCTCCTCGGGAGAGCCTTTCTCAATTCCCTTCTCCGAAGCAGATCTGACCTCCATACACAAGTGGTTCTCTTTCACCTTTGTGCTCCAATTCTCCTCGGGATGCCCCAAGCTCTCCAGAGTCCAAGAAGCCATAGCCAAATGGCACTTCCAATCGATATACAGAGTTGCTCCCATGGACCCCAAAAACATACTGCTTCATCTTTCCTTGGTAGAAGATCAAAGGATCGCCCTGACACATGGCACCATTAATGTGGACTCCAAAACCATGACAGTGGTCAGATGGTCTCATACTCTCAACCCGAGAGAGGACTCGCCCATCGTGGCAGCCTGGGTCACACTCCCCAATCCCCCGCTGATCTGCTTCATTCCAGCGGCTCTCAAAAGAATCGTAAACTCGTTTGGCACCTTTGTGGCTATGGCAGAGGAAACTAGGAATCTAACCAAAGCCAATTACGCTAAAGTCTGCATGGAACTTGATATCTACAAAGATCTTCCCAAATTCATCCACATTGAGTTAGGAACCAGACCCACATCCAACCTCTTATCTACGATAACAACGTTCTCTTCTGCAATCACTGCCACATCAGAGGACACCTCTCACAGAGTTATGCTACAAAGCCCACCCGGAGCTGAGACAAAAGAGACAACAGTCCAACAAGCCTCGTTCGTCGCAGAAGCATCGCGAGGCACCGCAACACACCCAATCCACCACAAACTCACATCTCAGATTCGATAATAGCCTTGACAAGACCCAGGCTACCACCCCCCCTCTCCCCATACAAGGCTACCCCACCTCCCCAAAATCTAATTCGATATCTACCACAAACAGGTTCGAAGCTCTGAATTTGGCAGACATTATCAACGAATGAGAGGCACCACAAATCCTACCAAACGCCGTCACCACACAAGCGCACCACACCCCAGCCATCGGTGCAGAGAAGATATTCACAACTTCCAACAAATCACCACAAAACCCCGCTCAAACAACAACCATAATGGCCCCCGATCATCGGGGAAAACCATAGAAACGCATCTCACAGCTCAAGAGACCAATATCCCCTCCTCGTCGATCCTTGCAGACCCCAGCTGTGCATTTCAGTCACCCTTAGACATAGAGGTCTAAGAAAGGCAGAGACTCGCCGAGGAAGCTGGATTCCTAGATCCCACCAACCCCATGTGCGCCCTAGCAGAACCTGAAGAATCCGAAGACGATGCCACCTCCGACCAGACAATTGGCATCGGGACTAATCCTAATGCCCCCCCAGGAACATCGCCAGACCCCACCGGAGCTAGCAACAATACCTCCAATAAAGCTCACAAGAAGAAGAAAAAGATCAACCAAGAACAACAATCGGCTAGGACCACAAGGTCAGCCGAGAAGCTCCACAACCCCGATCCCCTTCCCGTCACTAATGCTTAACATCCTTTTATGGAACGTGAAAGGGCTAGCCAATAAACCGACGCTGAATAGAATCATCAGCCTCAAGAAAACCCACCAAATCGACATTTTAGTTGTCATCGAACCAAAAATCCCTCAGAAAAGAATAAAAGGTATCCAGCTCAAGCTAGGATTCCACAACGATGTTGCCGGATGCCACGACATCTGGATTTTCTTTGCTTCTGGTATCAAGTTTGTCATGGTACATGACTCGAGTCAGGCTCTCTCCTTCTGGGTGGAACACCCGGAGCTTCGGTCTCGATCTCTCCTTTCTGCAGCCACGACAGCTGCGATATTATCGAGCGCAGGATCCTCTGGGATAACCTCCTTACCTGTCACCTCCCCTTCAGCAACCTTCCGTGGTTATGCATCAACGACTTCAAGATGATCTCATGCAGCTCCGAGAAGTTTGGAGGCCGCTCACCTCCGCTCCCGGCCATGGAAGACTTCAACAACTTCATGTTCAACGCCCATCTCAACCCACTCCCTTTCTCTGGCAACTCTTTCACCTGGTGCAACATACAGAAAGGAGCTAGGCGACAATACTCTCGTTTGGACCGAGCTCTTATCAACGACCTTTGGTCGGACATGGGCCTCGTTTCCAACATTTCTTACCTTAACTCCACAGAATCGGATCACTCCCCTCTCCTTATTTAAATCAGAAGTCATTCTTGGTGTATCAAAAAACCATTTTGATTTCTGGACTTCTGGAGACATCATCCCCAATTCAAGTCTGTCGTAACCACGGCTTGGCACTCCGTTGACGATCTTGACCCCCTGAACTGAGTTGCAGCCAGACTTAAAGCCACCAGCAAGGCCCTATCGGCTTGGAGCCAGGTCGCCTACGATAACATCTTCCAAGCGATCAGAACCGCAGAGGATGATGTGACCCGAGCGAAAACTAAAGTCGCATCGGACAGCTCTCCGGAAGCGCGGGCTTCGCTCAATCTTGCCAGAGCTATTCTCAAATCCCGCCTCAAGGTCGAGACTAAATTCTGGAAGCAAAAGGCTAGATTAGCATGGGACTTGGAGGGAGACCGCAACTCAGGCTTTTTCTACGCTTGTGTCAAGGGCGTAGACAACAGCTCAACCTCCACCGCATCTTAGACGACAATGACAATCAGCTTCTAGACCAGACGAACATTCAGGAGGCAGCCGCTCGTTTCTACTCATCTCTTTTCTCCAAAGAGGCGATCTCCAGGGATGAAGAGTTCCTCTCGGAGGTCCCCAACATCGTCTCCGATAGAGAGAACGATCGGCTTTTTGCCCCTCTTTCGGTGGAAGAAGTCAAGTCCTCTGTGTGGGCTCTTGACGCTCACAGTGCACCCGGCCTAGACGGGTTCTCAGGCGAATTCTTCCATACTTGCAGGGACATCATCGCTCCTGACCTGCTCGAAACGACCGTTGCCTTTCTTCAAGGGGCGAGATAACCGAAATCCATATCCAGGGTGAACCTCATCCTCATTCCCAAAAAAGAGAATCCGGAGACCTTTAGAGACTTCCGGCCCATAAGCTTATGCAACTTCACCAACAAGATCATCTCCAAGATCATCGCTAGCAGAATGTCCGATCTTCTGCCCAAAATCATCTCAGAGGAGTAGAGCAGTTTTGTCAGAGGTCGTAACATCATCGACAACATCCTCCTAGCCTAAGAAATGGTCACCTGCATGAAATTCCCGGCTAGAGGCGGAAACGTTGCCATCAAACTTGACCTGGAGAAAGCTTACGATCGCCTGGACTGGCAATTCTTAATCTGGGTGCTCAGAGCTTTTGGTTTCGTCGAACCTTGGATCGACATTATCTTCCGATCGATCAGCAACTCCTAGTTCTCCATCGACATCAACGGCCAAGCGAAATGTTTTTTCCCCTCGAGCCGTGGTGTTCGCCAGGGAGACCCCTTGTCAGCCACCATCTTCATCATCGTTGTCGAAGCCCTCAGCAGAAATCTCAAAAGCATGATCAACAACCCTCAATTCCACTATTTCCACACCACCACTGGTTTTCCCATCATCACTCACCTCGCTTACGTCGATGATGTCCTCATTTTTTCCTCTAGAGACACCGGATCGGTTGAGGTCGTCCATAAAATACTGGAGAGATACGCCAAATGCTCCGGCCAGTGGGTCAATAACAACAAAAGCGTCATCTATACCCACCACAAAGCGGACATGAATTACTCCTCTAGGATCTCTAATTTGACTTCCTTCGCCATCTTGTACCCGCATTTCTTCTACTTAGGCTGCTCGTTAGTGTACGACAGATCCAACTCCAGCATCTTCGAGTCCCTTGTTAACTCCATCAGGAAGAAGGTCGTGGGCTAGCATAACACGACCCTATCCCCTGGTGGAAAGATAATCCTGATCAAGCACGTTCTCTCCTTCATCCCTACCCACATCATGGCCGCCTGCGGTCCCCCCAAGAAGGTTCTCTCTTCGCTCGAATCCCTCTTCGCCAGATTCTTCTGGGGCTATTCTAATGGGGAGGACAAGCACCATTGGGCCAGTTGGGCCACCATGGCCAAACCCACAGAGGAGGGCGGCCTAGGATTCATCAAATTTGAGCATTTAATGGGAGCTCACTCCATGAAGCTTTGGTGGAAGTTGCGCACGGAACTTTTGCTCTGGACCAGGTTCATGTAGGCCAGATACTTCAGATTTGCTCACCCTTTGGTGGCCTTAGTGAATAACAGATCCTCGGCCTCGTGGCGTCGCATCTCCAGGGGTCGCGAGCTAGCTGAATCCCTTATCCGTTTGCAGCTAGGTGATGGCCACTCCTCGACGATTCACGAGCGTTGGCTGGACGACTCGCCCCATATCGTGCACAATTCTCTCGGTAGGGAGATTTGCGACCTGTGGGATAACACTTCGGGATGGATATGGAATAGAGTCAGAGACTGCCTTAGGCAGGAAGCGGCCGCTACTCTAGTCCAACCTCATCTGGAGAGCTCAAAGAAGGAAACTTCCCACCGACGACACCATCACCTCTTTCGGCTACAGCCTCGCATCAAGATGCCACTGCTGTTCCTCTCCCCACGAGGAGTTGGTGGATCACGTCCTGCATTCCTGTGACCTGGCTGCGCAGTTGTGGGCCAATCTAAATGTCACGCCCCGATCCCGGAGGATCGAAAACAAGCCACTGGGCGTGATGCCGTACAAGTCTAGATTTCACTTGTACAAGGCAAAACCATTACAGTTCCTGGTAATTCTCAGAAAACATCGACAAGGCAGCAGAACCAAGCAGATAAATTGAAGTCACACAATTTATGAAGAAATGTATCTCTTTATTGATAATCAAAATGGATTACAAGACTTGCAGCAGGATACAGAGTTTACAATTGATTACAAGACTCGCAGCAGAATACAGAGTTTACAACTGATTACAAGACTCGCAGCAGAATACAGAGTTTACAACTGTTTACAAGGCTCTTGAATAGCCAACTGAATGTATACACTTGCCCTTTAGGCTACAAATGAATATACCGACTTCTTTACAATGACTTGCCAATTTGGCTACAATCTCACTGGTACATCTGAGTTCCACTGTTCCATACATTATGTCCCGTATAGCAGAAGACATCGTCTTGAAAGAAGAGCTTCTGCACACCCATCCGATTCATCGATGCCAAGCACTGATTCACAGGATTTCCCCCAAGCAAACACCTGTAATATTGCCCACAACGTGGGTCAGTACATCATCAATGTACTGGCGAGCGGTGCTGGCCCAACTCACCTAAGAAGACAGCACTAAGTAATCATGTTACAGAACATTATTATCAATGGTCTTTCTCGTTGTCTTAGGGTCAATTTCATGTTATAGCCGACAAGAAGTAAAGCATGCAAATCTCATAGCCAACATAATTAAAAGCATACTGTTATCACCCTTTGGTGATTCTTACCCACGGTCGTGTAGCCATCCCTGTACAATTATAATACTTACTCTGCCTGCACAAGACATTGTTAGGAACAATATCATGATTCAATATGAATATCACCGTTCGGGTGATTCTTACCAACAGCCGATATCCTTCCCTGTATTTGAGTAATAACTTACTCTGCCTGCATAAGACATCATTAGCACCTGACCTATCTATATGAAGGTCACTGGCGACACGCCATCCTGGACCGTCTTACAGATATACAGCGCCCTTGCAGTGCAGGTAGCTAGCCCCACTGCAAGTCCTGTATACCGTGCTACTACTTCAGCACTGCCACTACTTCGGCATTGGTTTCTCCTAGGACGAACCGGGTTCCATGGCCCAGGAATACCGTTCGAGAAACCACCTTGTCGACAAGTTGTCCATGACCATGCAACTATATGCAACTTATCTAAGAAGAAAACATATAATGCATGATAAGGAAAACTAAGCAAAACCATCATTCTCATCCATCTTGCCATCTAGCCATCTTGCCTTGAGCCAATGCTCACATTATCATCTGCCCATCCAGGGTCTTAGTGAAACCAACATTCTACATCGGCACAGGATAATAGAATGTTGTTTTCTAATCTCTTTGCCACATCTTTGATATCATACCTCTTTCCAACCAACTCAATGTACTTACCGCCCAGTTCCTGGGACTTAGCACCTGTTTAGCATACATTCATTCGGACATAATTCAAGCATACTCACTGCCCAGTTCTTGGGTCTTAACATCTGTTTTGCCATCTATTCATTGAGCCAAAGCTCGATATACTCACTGCCCAAGTGTTTGGGACTTTGCCTTCACCTGTCATGTAATTCATCGCAACAGCGTACAAGCATACAATTCACTTAGCCACAACAGTTTACGTTCATGTGATTATTATCTTTCATTATCTTTCCAAATTCCATGCAAGGTGTTATTGAGCAATTCAACAAGAAACATAGCATACTATCCTTATTTTAAGCGTGAAGCTAAAGGATCTTTGAAGGGTTCAACACTACTCACATTCATAGGACGAATCCCGCCACGATCGCATAGACTTCCAAGCGATCCTTCGCAAAATCCCAAGTCCAACAAGGCTTCATCGAACCAACCATCCATCATAAGGCATCTTGCGGGTCGGGGCACTACAATATATACCACCCAGAAAAAGTTTCGTCCTCGAAACTTAAAACAAAACTCATCCCCAAAATTTCAACCAACTCTTCATGAAACTCCTCAACGATCAACTTTGCACCATCTAATCTTTCTCCGCAATCTCTCGATTAATTTCAAGTAATGTACCATCTCGGTACAGCATCCCAAATGTGATTCAAAATAGTTTACCATCTTTGATCTTTCCTCCGACACTCGTGTAAATCCTTAGCACAAGATAATCCTTCCCGTGGCTTCGTTTGAATTCAGCATACCACTTAGTCGGAATCATACACATATTTTAGGCGTCCCCGAAATACATGCACTTCAGCCAAGTTCAGTGATAGAGAAAACGAACGAGCTACGGTGTACCTTCCTTTTCGAACATCAGTAATTCTTTTTAAGCATCTCGTATAATCCCACTTTGTTTTATTCGATACTCCAACCAATTGATAACACAATAGATGTTGCTAATTCAAATCAAGACATTTTCCTCAAGCGATCCAACATTTCCAAAGTATTCGGACTTAGATGTATCAAGTATTCCTTTCAAGTTCATTGTCATCCATGCCACCAAAGTTGATAAATCCCATAGCAATATTTTATTTCGATACCCCGATTCTCATCGGTCAAATCTTGTACTCATCATCGATCGCATCCATACACATTGTTTGCAACTCATAAATTCTCTCGATCCTGATTCATCCATCAAATTGTACCATCATCCCACTTCTAGTAATATTTCTCATTGTACTCAAAAGTTTCTTCGTATTGATCAAGCCAACAATATTATCCTCTCGCATAGGCAACTATCATATTCCAGCAACATTAATTCTGAGGGTCATTCATATTCACATTCGCCGATCTCGGCTACATGCACTATCCAATTCCGTCAGTACACTTATCCTCAATCTTGATCCGGTCAATGAAATTATTCCGACTATCTCAAAGCACTACCAACAATTTTTTTTTTTTCTCAGCTCAATATCAATCAACCAATCCAACCAGTTCTAAGAATTTCCAATATTTCAACCAAGGCAACTCAATTTCCGAAACCAACATGATCCGTCATCCCATCCAACATTATAACATCAAACTTTTCCCAAATATCTATTCTATTCCAAAGCCTACCTTCCAACACATCTTATTCATTCCAACTATACTCACGCAACACCAATAGGGACATCCTACGATTTTCCAATAGTCAACTTAGCATACAATCAAGTCTCTACGGTCAGCTAATCTAAGCTAAACCAGATATTCAGCTAACCCATATGAGATGAGTAGCTATCAGGGACATACTTATCTCTTATCTTAGAGGCAACCAATTCTCAACATAGGGCAACTCTATGGTCTGACCAACTTAGGGACATGGGACACCACCCCAATCTTATGAACTTATACCCAACACGGACAACTGAAGAACATAGCCAACCAATCTGAGACTTAAGCAAGCAACCAACAGTCTAGGCAACAAACCGACACTCTAGGCAACCAGCCAACAATCTAGGCAACCAACCGACCATCTAGGCAACTAGCCAACAATCTAGGGTCAAGTCTTTCTACCCGTACTCATACTCGAGTCATACCCAACGAAGTCTCATTCTAGACTTACCCGCAACCGACCAAATCTATCCGACAATTCTATGGGTCAATCTCGAAGCTATCATATAAAACTCCTCAATAGAATATTCAACTTTCAATTTCCATCTGCATAGACATAGCATCACTTGTTCAATCCGACTTGCATCCTCATATCGTACTCATATGTCTATTCAATCGGGTCAACTATTTCGAATCATCATCCGATATTGTTATCTCAATACTTTATCACTTATGATCTCTTTCTTGCGGTCTCTTCGCGACATAATCGTTTCCCACATTCTTAGATCATCGATACGGTCCGTACTCTTTTAACCAACAAAAAAATCAGGCAACTATAATCATATTTCTTCCGAGACATCACTTATAAATTTTCTAACACCAACACGGACATCTCTTAGCAATTCACGTTAACCATCAATATTTATTTTGTATCGTTTCCTTCTGATTCCATAAGAAGATTTACTATTCATGTACCAATCCAATCTCTATAGCACCAATCATCTCGCATCATATATCGGTCATCTTAGTGGACATGACATAACTCATCGGCTAAGTCATAATCCAACAATTCTATATTCCACCCAACTTGTTATCCATGCGACAACATCATCTATTGACAGGGTCTATTACATATCGCTGCACCTCGATACTTATTTGTATTCCAGCCATTCGACTCTCATAAGGAACATCTACTCTTTCATGCATCAAGGGACAAGTACTCATTCTCTATGCCTCAAAATAGTTAAGGGTCATAACTTGTTAATTCGGGACACATCAAATTCTCTCAAGCACAACTGCACCACGTGCTAAGATCATCTATTTCTCAAGCCCATTCTCAATTTTTTCAATCGTTGATGCGACTCTCGGCATCTTCTAAATCATTTACAACATCCCGATAAGCGTCTAACATCGCCAACAATTCTGTCGATATCCAACATGCAATTTCTTTCACTCAATTCCAACATCGTTCAAAATTCGGTCCATAGTTATTCCCGCAAAATCATTCGATAGCAACACCACACTATCGTTACTAAGCCTACCATCCTTCTTACCCAACTGATTCAAGTACTCGCCTGAATCTAAAATTTATTTCATTCCCAACCAAGCCATCCATTATATTCTCAATTCTCTTATTACCCAACATAATGCTAACCGACAAGGTCTAGCGATGGTTCACCCGAACACATCAAAATCTCACAATGGGTCATCCAACTTAATCATCAAGGGACATTCCTAGCCAACATGTATCAATCGTAAGCTCAGCTACGATTCGATACCACCCAATATTATAGGTAAAGCAATCACAAACTCATAAACACATTAAGGGTCAAGGGACATCTTATCACGACAAGGGTATATGCAATATACCACCCAGAACTCAAGCCATTCCAACACAATATTCCTTCTCATCGAACCAACGTCCAACATGGACTATCCATCCTGCAGTGGTTATGCTGACCACAAATACCGACTCAAAATTCTGTCGATTCCCATTCACTGAAATCCATGCACATTCTGTTCCAACATACCAAGCCATCACCCACGGTCGATTGCTGCATAACAATCGACTCAAAGAATCCCACACATAAGACATCCAGCATACATCACAAACTTACGCATCGCATCATTGTTATTCTTTTTGGTATCTTTTAGAAATTCAACAAAGCACACATATCACAGCCCACATATTTAGACTTATTGTATGGAACACCCAGTGAGAGGTTAGAATGATCAACGGACTTTCAGTTAAGGGAACAACATAGAATAGTTTGGAAGCAACACAGAACAATCGCAGAAGCGCTATGAATCATCATAGAGGCAACTTTGATTTCTTCGCGGAAGCAACTTTGAGTATTCGTGGAAGCAACTTTGATTCACCGTGGAAGCAACTTTTGAATAATCGCGGAAGCAATCTTTGAATCATCGCGGAAGCAGCTTAGAATCATCTTAGTAGCAACATTGATTCGAAACAAATCGAATAGGAATCCAAGGACGTAAAGCCGTGCTCTGATACCATTATGTCACGCCCCGATCCCGGAGGATCGAAAACAAGCCACTGGGCGTGATGCCGTACAAGTCTAGATTTCACTTGTACAAGGCAAAACCATTACAGTTCCTGGTAATTCTCAGAAAACATCGACAAGGCAGCAGAACCAAGCAGATAAATTGAAGTCACACAATTTATGAAGAAATGTATCTCTTTATTGATAATCAAAATGGATTACAAGACTTGCAGCAGGATACAGAGTTTACAATTGATTACAAGACTCGCAGCAGAATACAGAGTTTACAACTGATTACAAGACTCGCAGCAGAATACAGAGTTTACAACTGTTTACAAGGCTCTTGAATAGCCAACTGAATGTATACACTTGCCCTTTAGGCTACAAATGAATATACCGACTTCTTTACAATGACTTGCCAATTTGGCTACAATCTCACTGGTACATCTGAGTTCCACTGTTCCATACATTATGTCCCGTATAGCAGAAGACATCGTCTTGAAAGAAGAGCTTCTGCACACCCATCCGATTCATCGATGCCAAGCACTGATTCACAGGATTTCCCCCAAGCAAACACCTGTAATATTGCCCACAACGTGGGTCAGTACATCATCAATGTACTGGCGAGCGGTGCTGGCCCAACTCACCTAAGAAGACAGCACTAAGTAATCATGTTACAGAACATTATTATCAATGGTCTTTCTCGTTGCCTTAGGGTCAATTTCATGTTATAGCCGACAAGAAGTAAAGCATGCAAATCTCATAGCCAACATAATTAAAAGCATACTGTTATCACCCTTTGGTGATTCTTACCCACGGTCGTGTAGCCATCCCTGTACAATTATAATACTTACTCTGCCTGCACAAGACATTGTTAGGAACAATATCATGATTCAATATGAATATCACCGTTCGGGTGATTCTTACCAACAGCCGATATCCTTCCCTGTATTTGAGTAATAACTTACTCTGCCTGCATAAGACATCATTAGCACCTGACCTATCTATATGAAGGTCACTGGCGACACGCCATCCTGGACCGTCTTACAGATATACAGCGCCCTTGCAGTGCAGGTAGCTAGCCCCACTGCAAGTCCTGTATACCGTGCTACTACTTCAGCACTGCCACTACTTCGGCATTGGTTTCCCCTAGGACGAACCGGGTTCCATGGCCCAGGAATACCGTTCGAGAAACCACCTTGTCGACAAGTTGTCCATGACCATGCAACTATATGCAACTTATCTAAGAAGAAAACATATAATGCATGATAAGGAAAACTAAGCAAAACCATCATTCTCATCCATCTTGCCATCTAGCCATCTTGCCTTGAGCCAATGCTCACATTATCATCTGCCCATCCAGGGTCTTAGTGAAACCAACATTCTACATCGGCACAGGATAATAGAATGTTGTTTTCTAATCTCTTTGCCACATCTTTGATATCATACCTCTTTCCAACCAACTCAATGTACTTACCGCCCAGTTCCTGGGACTTAGCACCTGTTTAGCATACATTCATTCGGACATAATTCAAGCATACTCACTGCCCAGTTCTTGGGTCTTAACATCTGTTTTGCCATCTATTCATTGAGCCAAAGCTCGATATACTCACTGCCCAAGTGTTTGGGACTTTGCCTTCACCTGTCATGTAATTCATCGTAACAGCGTACAAGCATACAATTCACTTAGCCACAACAGTTTACGTTCATGTGATTATTATCTTTCATTATCTTTCCAAATTCCATGCAAGGTGTTATTGAGCAATTCAACAAGAAACATAGCATACTATCCTTATTTTAAGCGTGAAGCTAAAGGATCTTTGAAGGGTTCAACACTACTCACATTCATAGGACGAATCCCGCCACGATCGCATAGACTTCCAAGCGATCCTTCGCAAAATCCCAAGTCCAACAAGGCTTCATCGAACCAACCATCCATCATAAGGCATCTTGCGGGTCGGGGCACTACACTAAAC
>JANAVB010037219.1:7884111-7939292 GCA_029216955.1 Iris pallida
CAGAAGATGGATACTCTGTCCAAGCAACTGGCGAAGGCAAATCTGGTCCAAACCAGAGAATACCAGGGGAAGCAGGCTGCTTCTCATCGCAAAAAGAAGGACTTCACGAATCTGAAAATGAAGGGTCCTGCTTTCAAGCAGCAGAAGTCCAAGTCCCATGTGACTTGCTTCAATTGTGGCAAGAAGGGCCACTACAAATCCGAATGCAAGTCCAAGCCCAAAGAACAAGGTGAGCCTAGTAAGGTTTCTATGATTACTAATCTAGTTGCCATGATAGCACAGGTTACAACTGTGGGGGCTGACTTGGACTGGTGGATAGACACTGGTGCGACCTGCCATGTCTGTTCAGACAAAGACTGGTTCGTCTCTTATGAGCCAACTTCAGAGAAGGTCATAATGGCAAACCAGGCACAAGCTGAAGTACTGGGGATCGGGACGGTGGAGCTGAAACTCACATCGCGGAACACTCTGACGCTTCAAGGTGTGAAGCATGTTCCAGTAATTGCTAAGAACCTGATCTCTGGAAGTCTGCTCTGCAACGTAGGCTTGAGGATGGACATCAATGCTGGCCAGTTGGTGATGTCCAAGAAGGGTACATTCTTCGGGAAAGCTTTTCAAACTGAAGAAATGTACAAGATTCAGCTTGTTGTAACCCAGCATGATAATATAAATGCAATCACTTTTTCTGATTATTCTCTTGAGTTGTGGCATAATAGGCTAGGACATGTTCATTGTAAAAGGATTAACAGAATGTCTAGTCTAGGACTTATCTCCAAGTGTGGGGGTAAGGTAGAGAAATGCGAAGTATGTGCTCAGACGAAGATCACAAGGAAACCCTTTCACAGGGCCCATCGAAGCACAGATCTTCTGGAGTTGGTTCACTCAGATATCTGTGACTTCAAATAATTCTCTACGAAGGCCGGGATGAAGTATTTTATTACTTTCATCGATGACTTCTCAAAGTATGCTTTCGTCTACTTGTTCAAGTCTAAAGATGAAGCATTCGAGAAGTTCAAGGAGTTCAGGGCCGAGGCTGAGCGGCAAACTGGACAACAACTCAAGAGGTTAAGGGGTGATCGAGGCGGGGAGTATCGGTCTCATGAATTCTTATCATTCTGCAAAGAACATGGAATCATCAATGAGACAACGGCTCCGTACTCTCCTCAATCCAACGGAGTAGCAGAACGTTGACAGAGATGATGAACTCCATGCTGTTGACTGCGGGTCTTCCAAAGTGCTACTGGGGAGAAGCTGTACTAACGGCAATGTTCATTCTGAACAGAGTGCCATATGCTACTTTCGACATAACTCCACATGAACTCTGATTCAAAGTCAGACCTAACTTGAATGTCATTCGAGTGTGGGGGTGTCTGGCTTATGTGAAGCTCCCGGATCTGAAGATTCAGAAGCTGGGGACAAGGACTACGAAGGTGATCTTCTTGGGGTATGCCGAGAAGAGTGATGCTCGGAGATTCCTTGATATCGAGTCAAACCATATCATCGAATCTCGCGATGCTGAATACTTTGAAGACAAGTTTGCAAAACACAAGAATATTGTTCTCGCGGATCTTCCGAAGAATGATGAGGGTACAAAGCAGACAGAAGTCTTTAATGAACCAGTAGTCCAAGATGAAGCTGTCGTCAAGGAGACACCAGCTGAACCAGAACTCGCTGAGCCGTCAACTAAGCGAACGAGGAGGCCGAAAGACTTCGGAGATGACTTCGTCACCTATCATGTAGAAGCAGATCCGCTTACCTATGATGAGGCGATGAAGACCAGAGATGCTGTATTCTGGAAGGAGGCGATAGACAACGAGATTGACTCAATCACCTCCAACAACACATGGGTATTGGTTGACCTGCCAGAAGGAGCAAGACCCATCGGATGCAAATGGATCTTCAAGAAGAAGATGAAAGCAGATGGAACCATTGACAAGTTCAAGGCTAGGCTAGTGGCCAAGGGGTGTGCTCAGAAGCAGGGATCGACTACTTTGACACTTATGCTCCAGTAGCTCGGATGACAACCATCAGATTGTTAATTGCTCTAGCAGCAATACACAAGCTGGTGATACATCAGATGGATGTGAAAACGGCATTCCTTAATGGCGAGCTGACCGAAGAGATCTACATGCAACAACCAGAAGGTTTTGTCGTCAGAGGTCTGGAAGACAAAGTTTGCAAGTTGATGAAGTCTCTGTATGGTTTGAAACAAGCTCCCAAAATATGGCATAAGAAGTTTGACAAGGTAATAAGGTCAAATGGCTACAGGGTCAGTGAAACAGACAAGTGTGTCTATACGAAGTTTGCTGACGGAAGAGGAGTAATCGTTTGTCTTTACGTGGACGACATGCTAATCCTAGGTACGGATTTAAGCTGCATTACAGAGACAAAGAAATTTCTCTCGACCAAGTTCAGTATGAAGGACTTGGAGGATGCCGACGTAATCTTGGGGCTCAAGATCATCCGGACAGGCACTGGAATAGCGCTGTCACAATCTCATTATATTGAGAAGATGCTCACTCGCTACGGGTATCAAGATCTTCCCATAATTGATACACCGTACCGGAGTGATCAGAAGCTGGAGCCTAATTCGAGGGAAAGCGTCAGGCAGTTGGAGTACGCTAGCGTCATCGGAAGCTTGATGAACGCTACTACTGCCACAAGGCCTGACATAGCTTTTGCCGTGGGAATGCTGAGTCGGTTCACTAGCAATCCAGGCGTTGAGCACTGGAAAGCTGTGAAACGTGTTATGAGATATCTCAAGAAAACTCAGACATATGCACTTTCCTACAGCGGAGATCCGTCAGTAGTGGAAGGCTTCAGTGATGCTAGCTGGTGTTCAGATATGGAGAGCGAGTATTCCACAGGTGGATTCGTATTCGCCATGGGCGGAGCTGCTATATCGTGGAAGTCGAAGAAGCAGACTATGTTATCTCGCTCCTCCATAGAATCTGAATTCTTTGCATTGGATGCTGCTGCAGATGAAGCAGAGCGGCTTCGGGAGCTCATGTATGATCTTCCGGTGGTTGGGGCTCAGATACCGACAATACCGATATACTGTGACAACCAGGCGGCAGCAGCAGTGGCATCAAATGAACTCTTCAACGGGAAGAAGAGAACGGTGCGGTTGAAGCACAGAGCAGTACACGATCTTATCAAGAGAGGTGTTATTGCAGTGATTGATGTTCGGAGTCAGGAGAACCTGGCAGATCCGTTCACCAAGGGCCTCAAGCGCCAGCTGGTCGATGACACAGCTTGTAAAATGGGCTTGAAGGCATTCTGATAGTGTGTCTTTGTAATCCTACCATAAAGTTTTATGCTATTAGTTCAAAGAGAAATCTACTAGGCATCTAACTTTTGGTTCAAAGGAGGATCACTGACAGGAAAACTATCAGGTAACAGTGGGTACTTGTTCTCTGGAATATGAAAGGGATACGGACCCATAACCACTGTTGTCTACTATGTATTTTCTGCGGAAAAAACAGATCCTGTGGAAGGTTGGCTTAAACGCCTTAATGAGTTCTCAGGCAGAGTGAATGCCTGGTGTGCTTTACAGGAAGCACGGTAGAGCAGCACTACAAGGAGTGAAACTCCATGCTACGGTGGGGTGACTCCACCATGAGGTTCCCAGGTAGGAATAATGCCTCGGCTTTGCAAGCCAAGTCATAGCGGCGTAGCACCGCAAATAGGCAGGTAGCCTAATGCTGTATGACGTATTTAAAGAGTTGTAGACAGCACTACAAAGGGAAGGATGGCCCCATGTTACAGTGGCACGACACCACGATGAGGTACCCAGGTAGGGGTAAAGCCTCGGCATTGCAAGCCATGTCGTTGCGGCGTAACACCGCAAGAAAGCCTTAGGCTTCATGCTGGGTAGTTTGGCACTACAAAGAGGCTTGTGACCTCATGCTACAGTAGTATGACACTACGATGAGGTTCCCAGGTAGGGGTAATGCCTCGGTTTCAGGCCATGTCATAGCGGCGTAGCACCGCAAGGAAGCGCAAGGCTTCATGCTATATGTCTTTAATAAAGAACTCACCTATAGTGTATGGAAAGAGATATCAGGCCGTCTCTTGAGGGTAAACTTGTAGACGCCCAAAATTATACACTGAAACCAGGCTGGCACAGGGCCTTCAATGTGCAGCCAGAAGCACAGTTGATGTCATTATGTGAGTAGGAAGAATTGCAGTTATGGTGCAGAATTCAAGGCTTAGTCCATTCTTGTATCATGCTGTTATTTAACTTATGCGGGAAGATTCAAGTTGTAGCGACATCTCTCCTAATGCATGATGGGCAGTCACTGTGGGGAACGCTCAACCCATATATTGAGATATGTGGGGGATTGTTGGTATTTTTGCCTTTGGACTAGAAAAGATAGTCCCACATCGGCTACACCAAATGGTGAGTATCTCAATATAATGCATTGCTTGTGTTAAGGTGTGCACATGAGGTGTACTGGGGCATAAGTTTGTGCCATATGGAAGTATTTTTCTAGAAGGAAAAAGGATTAAATCCAACAAGGATGCAAGTTAATTTTTGTTGTGCGGACTCGGACTCGGACACGGGCTCCAGGATGTCTCGTGCATGCACGGGAGTGTTCGGGGGGTAGGCGTGGACTGGCACACTTCTATGCTGATTGTGGGATGATCTAAAATATCAAACTCTATTTTTGAGTATTGGTATTTTAGTCCCACATCGGATAGGAGAAGAGGTGAAGTCTCAACTCCACTCTATAAATAGAGCCCCTTGGCCTCCTTTGAATGATGTACCAAGAAGAGAGTGAAGGGAGTCTGTAAAGTCCAGGAAGTCCGTTCAAGTCTCAAATATTGACTTACGAGCGTTCCAGAAGTTCTTCGTGAACTTGCTGGTTCCTGGAAGCTGTTCGTGCTCGTGTGGGGCGAATAAAGCTTTGAGCAACGGTGGTTCATTCACCCCAGCATTTCATTCTCGCCTGTCATTGCTGCTGTTGCCTTTTACAGTAACTTCTTTTTAGAAGCTCTACTGCCGATAGTCGCTTGCACAAAAGTCTCTTTAGATTTTTTGTGTATTACGTAGAATCTTTTTAGATCCTCGTAATTCAGAATCCTCCAGGATCTCTGTTGCACATCTTCTTTAAGGTGTTGCATTTGAAACGTTGTCTTTACAATTGTTTCAGTTTCAGAATTTTCTATCGAAAATTGTGCCTCGGCACTAACAATATATTCACGCTAACTACTTGGGCTGGTGGTCATTATATATATATATATATATATATATATATATATATATATATATATATATATAATTTAGTGCCTACAATCCACGTTGACTTAGATATATATGAAAAAAAAAAAACAGGCCACGCCATTGGAAACGACCAAAGGAATCCTATATGGAGGTGTTGGGATACCAATTGCTACTGGTTATGACGAATAATCTGATTTATGAAGTCGAGCCTCCTCGCACTGTAAGGACCATTCCCTCCCATGAACGACTGCGGCGTGACAGGACATGTCGTATCTAGAGGCATTAATCCAGTTCCAAACCTATATGTTTCATTAACAATATTTTTAGGGGAAATTTATGAAATGCCCAAAAAACGAAAAAGTTTTATGAAAAATCCACCACGCAATAACATTTCATCGCGTGCCCAGAATTAGAAAAAAATATATAAAGAGGGTTCCGAATGACCGTTTTGCCCTTCCTTCTAATTTATTGAAAACACCTACGAAACTACTCTTAAAAAAAGTTTCGATACTTCATATTCTTCCATACGCTGCTCACTTTCGAATCTAGGTTTTCTCCTCAAAAATCTTCAAAAACGTGTCGAAAAATTTCGAAAAGACCGAGACAAACGGCAAAAGTGCTAAAACGGAGGTCCAAACATCATTTTTTTGCGATAATAAAATTTTGGAAGCCGTCTAACGGAGAAGCGGTTAATCTCAGCCTCCTCGAAGATACGCTCATTTTGCGACAAACCGGACCTCGTTTCGACCTTCCAGTCAAAAGTTATGGCCCTCCAAAGTTTCAACTGACCATAAAATGCAGGAGAATTGCCATTCTCCGTGTTAGAACACGAAGAATGTTAATTTCGCATGAGGGTGGCCATTCTCCGTGTTAGTAACACGGAGAATGGCATTCTTCGTCTTAGTTTACACGGAGAATGACCATTCTCTGTGTTAGTAACACGGAGAATGGCATTCTCCGTCTTAATTTACACGGAGAATGATTATTCTCCGTGTAATTTAGCACGGAGAATGGTCATTCCAGTGTTAAAACGCAGGAGAATGGCCATTCTCCGTGTTAGAAACACGGAGAATGTCATTCTTTGTGTTAAATAAAACGGAGAATGACCATTCTTCGTGTTAAATAAAACGAAGAATGGCCATTCTCCGTGTAATTTAGAACGGAGAATGGTCATTCCAGTGTTAAAACGCAGGAGAATGGCCATTCTGTCATTCTCCGTGTTAAATAAAACGGAGAATGTCATTCTCCGTGTTAAATAAAACGGAGAATGACATTCTCCGTGTTAATTTACACGGAGAATGACATTCTTCGTGTTAATTTACACGGAGAATGGTCATTCCCAGTGTTAAAACGTAGGAGAATGACTATTCTCTGTGTAATTTAGTACGGAGAATGGCATAGAGAATGGCATTCTCCGTTTCTAAATTACATGGAGAATGGCCATTCTCCGTGCTAAATAACACGGAGAATGACATTGTCCGTGTTAAATGACACGAATAATGGTCATTCAAATGTTAAAGCACAGGAGAATGGTCATTCTCCGTATTAGAAACACGGAGAATGCCATTCTCCGTGTTAGTAATACGGAGAATGCCATTCAACACGGAGAAAGGCATTCTCCTTGTTAAAAATGCAGGAGAATGACTATTCTTCGTGTGATATCGACGAAGAACAGTTGACAGAAAGCTATTTTTTTTTTTTGGAAAGAAATTTGACATAAATAAAGATTCAAGAGTTTTCGTTCTTTTTTCAAAACGATGCTAACTCTTATGGAAAAGAAGAAGATCTTCTCTCCATAATTGACCTAATTGTCAAAGAAGAAGAAGAAGAAGAAGAAGAAGAAGAAGATGAGCGATGATCGGAGTTCGACTGAAAAAAAAGCATGGTGAACTACGAACGATCTTTGCGATCTCTGCTGAAGATGAGAGCAATGGAATTCAGATCTCTCGTGAAGAAGAAGAAGAAGACGAGAATCGCAATCCAGATCTGAGTTTGTGCGGAGGGGTAGTTATGGTATTAATTTTGTAAATACAGAGCATCTAAAGGGAATCTTGGAATACTTAACGTGAAAATATATAATTCTGGGCATTTCATAAAACCCATCATGCGGGTGGGTTTTTCATAAAAACCAACCCCGAAATTGGGTTTCTCAGCAATTTTCAGATATTTTTATATTTTAATCCTTAAAAATTATCCACATAAAATAATATTCAACAAAACTAACCAAATAAATAAAAGACAAAATGTGAGATTAGGAAAAGCAAAAAAAAAAATTCAAATGGGAAATTCTCCATTGTCCTGCCAGTTGGAATCATCGATAAATTGAACGAAAGCTAGAATATATTTATATGTTTTTTTATACTTTGATGATTAGGAAGATCCCAAACTGCACGCCGGATAAATAAATGTCACAAGTGCACGCCGGATAAATAAATGTTAGAAAGCATTAGGAAATTACAGTCGAGCGATGGGTACACTTGAAGATGAATAGAGTATAGATGTCACTCTCGCATCCACTGCCAAAGCTGCCAACTATGCATGCAGCATTCAAAATTCAAATGGGAATTTTACACAGATGTCCCCACAAACAAAATTTCAAACCTTCCGGTGCCGCCAGCCTTCTAGGGGTACAACTCGGAAGAGTTGGGTCGGACTTGAGCTCAATTCGAATCCAGTTCGATGAACCACAAGTCTAGTCCGAGCACAAGGCCCACCCGTCCTCGGGTTTAATATATGAAGACCAAGAACGAGCCCGAAAAAAACAGAAAGAAACCCATGTTCCTCAGGTTGGGTCATGTTCATTGGTTTATCGAACTTTAATATGATATTTGAAATAATTTTAAACAAGATTAATATTAAACACATAATTAAATATCAATCAAATACCAATAATTATAAAATACAAACTGAAATGAGATGTATGAGAATGAGTTGAAGAGATTAGGTGGAGAAATTCAGAATTTTAAACTTTTTATTTAAGAAGTATCGTGTGTGTGTGTGTGTGTGTGTGTGTGTGTGTGTGTAATGTTAAGGGAATATTTTTGATGAATTTGCATGAAAGATGATGGATTTGAAAATATTGTAATGAAAGGACTTGGCGCCAGTGTCACTGGCGCCACGACACTGGCGCCACACATAATATCAATCGTGGCGCCAATTATACTAGCGTAAAACTCAATTTTTTGAGTTTATATATATATATATATATATATATATATATATATATATATATATATATATATATATATATATATATATATATATAGCTCAGATCATGGCTATTTTTCGTCAGTCCTCCGACGTTGTGGATGTCCCGCATCGCACAGGCCAGGCTCATCATCGTCCGGCTATATATATATATATATATATATATATATATATATATATATATATATATATATATATATATATATATATATATATATATATATATATATAAAAGATGTTTTGTTATTTTGATCTATTGTTTTGTTTTGTTTTTTTATTTATCTAATAAGGAGCATAGCATTCATAACTTCAACACATCAAAATAACAGCATAGCCTTCTTCATATATATATATATATATATATATATATACATATATATATATATATACATATATATATATATATACATATATATATATATATATACAAATGACCTTTAGCCTAGTGCTTAAGAGAGATGCATGTAGCCCAAGTGGTCGGGAGTTCGAGTCCCAGTGGAGACAAGTTCGCCACAATAAGGTTTTTTTTTGCTAGAAGGCCTACAATCACAGTCCGAAGGCCTTACAAACTCTGCCAAAGGCTACATCTCGGCTCGAAGGCCTCCTCCACCAAACATCGCACTTATATCACACCGCACCACATCTGCACTGCACCCACCTCACTTTAATTCTAACATCAAAGAATTATATATATATATATATATATATATATATATATATATATATATATATATATATATATATATATATATATATATATATATATATATACTAAGGCACTAGCCTAGTGTGTAGAAGCTGTAAAAGTACTAAAGAATGCATTGCGCCATTTACAAATAGCGCTAGGCCATCAGATAGCGCCCAGCATCAAATAGCGCATGACATTAAATGGCGCTGGATATTAAATGGTGTCTGGCTGCCACGTATAAGCTTCCTCGATAAGCTAAGTCGTCAGTCATGATGACTGACGACACGACAGTCGAGGAACATCTCTTCAAATCCCGAATGCGCGGCGCTCGAGAAAGATCATGTCAGACTGATCATAATGAGTTTTGTCAGTTAATGTGCGCCATTTATTAATGGCACGAGAAAATCAACTCTTCACAGAATCAATGCTCAACGCGTTTCACAATTAGCGCTCCTCAACACCATATGCCATTTATCAGCTGACGCCAATCAACCAATTATCATCCAGAAGTAGTTAGATGACGTAGCGCACATGCCACTAATCTCGAAGAACGTACACACAACACTGCCCACGACCAAGCGTACTTTTCTTACAGAATGCCACGCATCTCGTGCAATTAAGCTAACCGTTCACGCGAATGGGTGATGGCACGCCAAACAGTGTACAATCGGCATACTTTTACACTGTGCGCCAATTGAGGTAACTATTTAACCGTTATTCCAAAACTCTATACATAGAGTTCAAAATCACTTTCCAAAGTATCACTAATGATCATAATCTTATGAGAAGTTGCTGCAACACGTTCAAGATCTTTTTTTCCGATATCACATAGTCCAAGGGATAAAGTGATCGTCTTCTGATCAGATTCCTATAGTTGTACTTCCCAGAATTACATTATACTCTTGTACAATTTTTTTTCTTAGTTTGTAGTTAAATTTTTTATTTTTGCAAACAAAATGGCGACTCTGCTGGGGATGACTTTTTTCTCCGACGAGAATATGACAACTCAATGCGATGTTACATCGGTCGACACGACGCATGAGACCTTGGTCGTCGAGTTCGACCAAGTTGCTTATAAAGAACTAATTGGCCCTGGGGGTGCCAAGCACGCCACCACTGCTGCTGCCAAAAATAAGGCGCGCGCCATTTAGACTCCAAAGTCCAATGCCTCGCCAATTGTTGATGCTGCTACCCAAGACAAAGAAATGCGCCCTATGGCCATTCCCTACACTTCCCCAGTCCTAGACTTGGCGAAAAACCTACTTGATTGCGCCTCTGTGCCAATCAGTATCAAAGCTGCATATCTGTCACGACACGTACCCACTTTTCGGATGCAAGAGCGTGAGCAAGCCAGCTACGCATCGAGCGGACTCCAGCCCCTCTCGAATACGTAAACGCTGTCAAGGCCATGGTATACTGCCAAATCATGGCAATGCAATCTATATCTCAATCCATAATAAGAATAATAAACATGAATGAACACTATGGGTCGTGGTCTGCAGCCCACTAGCATATATGTCCGATAAGACTCCAAGAAAAATAACAAGAGTCTCTAAACTGAATCAATAAACAGGATAACTCATGATAAGGAATGTAGAGCACGAAAGGATAACAAACGTAATAAAGATACATGAATCCCACAAGAACCGCAAATCCTCCGCCATCCGAAACTACTAGCTAACTCCATGCAATCGCTAAACCTGAAGAGATCATCAGGTCCTCAGAGGACATAGCAAGATACATAATATACATGTCCATCTAACAGTTTTATCATACGCAAGAAAATAAACAAGAAAAACATGACAAATGACTACGAACACGAACACGAACACGAACACTAGAACAACTACGCGTAAATGAACTGCCGAACGAACAATGGACACAAAATCAATGGAAGGACCAAACCCTCATCGCGAGTGTGGACTCACGGATTTGAACTAAGCACTAACCCTCATCCCGAGTGTGGACTCTCTGGTTAGTACTAACCCTCGTCCCGAGTGTGAACTCTCTGGTTAGTTCACGGCAAGGCACCCTCGTCCCGGGTGTGGACTCTCTGGTGCAAGTATAACATCCTCGTCCCGAGTGTGGACTCTCTGATGTAAACACCCTCGTCCCGAGTGTAGACTCGCTGGTGCAGGTCAAGTCAAGTCAATACCCTCGTCCCGAGTGTGGACTCTCTGGTGCAAATAATCGACATCCTTGTCCCGAGTGTGGACTCACGGATGTAAACAGATCAAGAAAAGCACCCTCGTTCCGAGTGGACTCTCCGGTGCCAAGGAAACAATATCAAGGATTTAGCATTTCAATTACACGTACTCGTTCTATAACACGACTCAAGCAAGGTACTGACGAGAAACTCCAAGTGTGAACCACAAGACCAAACATGAACACGGCTATATGCAATAAAAATAACTCAAAAAAATATAATATAAAAAGCACATGTCCATAAACAACTAAAACTAGGAAATAAAATACAATGTATGTAAATAAAACTGTAGAGGAAGGCAAGGTATACTTGCCTGGAGTTTGCACGAAGAACCATCAATAAACTGTCAACTAGTAAGCCAATAAGTCCAAATCTCACAACTGTCTCTGAAAGCTGAAACAGACATTGCCAACATTCTCAAAATAGTCAAATTAGCTAGGATGGCCTGTCCTTAAGTCCAATTCTGGAAACATGGACAAAACGATAATTTCGGGAAAAAAACGATGTCCGTCGTTGGATCCGTTTTGCACCGAAAAGCGTGCCAGAGTCAATGGTCTCTAAAGTCGTCAAACTATATGTCAACAGGTCCAATTTTTTAATACGAACCCAACCGTATGTCCAAAGTTGGATTCCGGCGGATCGTGCACAAAATTACCCGTTGAGTCAGACCGTGGGGCCCGCAAAACGGTGATCCGATCAACTGTCTCAGAATTGGACCAAACTTGGCATACAGGACCATAAAAATGATACGGTCCTGTTGGCACAAGTTTCGTCACGATCTGACGAGCGTACACAAAGTAATTGAGAAATTTGCACAGAGGTCGATACAGTAAATTTCGACGGATACGCATCAAATTCGTCGCGCACACGCGACCAATTTGAATTCCGACAAAGCCCACATGTCCGCAATATCCGTACGCGTCTTTCGATGCTTACGGTGCACGACCATGTCTCCCAGATTGACGGGACGTACGTCGTATCGAAGAGTTTTATTTTTTTTAAACAGATTTTTCTCAATTTTTAGGAACGAATTTCTCTGCCTACGATTAATGAAATTCAAAACAACGAAGTAGATTCTAAATCCCTATATGTTGTTTAAAAAGTTGTTCAACTAGATTTCTGAATAAGTCAATGGATTGACAGCAATTCGCCTCCCAACTTGAGAGTTTGGACTGATTCATGTCCTGTCTCGGGACGAGATTTTCATCGACTTTGAGTCGATTTTTCGAACAATCAAAGACATCTACTTACAAACTAAAAGAATATATTTGAAGAGGGTTATATCAAGTTCATACCAGATCGAACGGCTCATGAAATGATCCACTGGAGGCGACGAATCGTTACCCCGAAGTAGGTCTATACCCTGCGCATGCTGTCACTGCTCTGCTCGTTCAATCGTGCGCTGTCGCCGCACGTGACCGTCGACCTCCGGCCAGCGGTGGCGCCTAGGGTGGCACGCGAGGATAGGGGTCGTGGGTGGCGGTCGTTAGGATTAGGGTTTTGGTTTTTTGTATCTTCCTCTCTCGAACTATCTCTGCATATATATGCATCCCGCAACAGTCGGGTTTCAGCTCGATCAGCTGTGATAGGGTCGGGCTCGGGTGCTGGGTTATGGGCCGGGATGGCCTAGGCTGGTTTGGGGGATGCTGGTGCTTACTTTGTTTCTCTTCTTCTATTTTATATTCATTCCTAATATGCAATATGCGTAATAATATAAATCGTTATCATTTAATAACAACAAAGTCATATTAATGATAATAATAATCCTAATAACAATTAAAATAGCCCAATAGTCATTTTTGATAGATATAACATATACACTACTTATCTGGCTCCAGAAGATCATACAAATCTTGTAAAACACTATTCAATAATAATAATACCTATAATCCACCTATAACAAATATTTAGAAAATAATTGTCAATTCCAAAAATATATACCAAAAATATTTGCATTTACCAAACATGTCTACAAGGCCGTATTTGGTCCCACTACATGACTACATGGGCTTGGGCTAGGTTAGGGCCCAGTCTGGACTAGTTTGGTACAACCGGGTCACTACAAGTCAATAAATCTAATAATAAATAATTAAACTTATTTATAATGGTCATATCACAACTTGGCCTGATTTTCCTAGTTAGGACACTCCTATGGCTTAGCATTCCCCTACCATGGCTGAACACCAGTCAAAGCACGCTACTGCACTATCCGTGCCATGATTTCTAGCCGTCTTGTACTTCAAAACTCCACCATGGCTAAAAGCATCTACCGTAATAATTAACTAAATAATTATTTATGAAAACAAATTTAAAAATCACCATTTAAATCAAATAAAAATATTTCAAAAAAAATCTTCGGGAAGGGAGGCTAGAAATCTACCCACCTTAAAAATAATTTCGTCCTCGAAATTCTAATTCATAACTATCCTTAAAATTTAAAAGGAGGTCTACTATTACCTTAATCTCCTCAATTTAATTCCTCATAATATCTTATATTTTCTCCTAACCATTTTTGTATCTACAAACCCTCGAGGACTTCTACCCACCTTTGGTTACACTACTCCTCAAAACTAAACTCTTGTAATCCTCAAACTAGTTGCTAATAATCCTACCAACAGATATCTAGGACATATGACATCTATAATCCCTCATTTCTATAAAAAACCAGTTATTCAATATTCAAGCATTATTATACTATAACTTAAGAATTTCTGATGAATTCTAGACAACACGATCATTCGTCACCTCGGAATAGGAAGGGACGAGAATCAATTGTACGAAAAACAAGAAAGTATAATCGAGAGCAATTATGGAGTTTTCAAGGACATAGAGAATTTCTAGAAGAATTTTCAAGGCGGAGTGGATTGAGATTTCTAAGGGTTTAGTCATATTCGCAGGCTCGTATCAGTACAGTTACGTAACCGATACGATATGCTCTCACCTGCATGGGACACCAAAAAAACTTGTCACGACCCGTACCCGCTTTTCGGATGCGAGAGCGTGAGCAAGCCAGCTACGCATCGAGTGGACTCCAGCCCCTCTCAAATACGTAAACGCTGTCAAGGCCATGGTATACTGCCAAATCATGGTAATGCAATCTATATCTCAATCCACAATAAGAATAATAAACATGAATGAACACTCTGGGTCGTGGTCTGCAGCCCACTAGCATATATGTCCGATAAGACTCCAAGGAAAATAACAAGTCTCTAAACTGAATCAATAAACAGGATAACTCATGATAAGGAATGTAGAGAACGAAAGGATAACAAACGTAATAATGATACATGAATCCCACAAGAACCGCAAATCCTCCGCCATCCAGAACTACTAGCTAACTCCATGCAATCGTTAAACCTGAAGAGATCATCAGGTCCTCAAAGGACATAGCAAGATACATAATATACATGCCTATCTAACAGTTTTATCATGCGCAAAAAAATAAACAAGAAAAATACGACAAATGACTACGAACACGAATACGAACACGAACACTAGAACAACTACGCGTAAATGAACTGCCGAACGAACAATGGACACGAGATCAATGGAAGAACCAAACCCTCATCCCGAGTGTGGACTCACGGGTTTGAACTAAGCACTAACCCTCGTCCCGAGTGTGGACTCTCTGGTTAGTACTAACCCTCGTCCTGAGTGTGGACTCTTTGGTTAGTTCACGGCAAGGCAACCTTGTCCCGAGTGTGGACTCTCTGGTGCAAGTATAACATCCTCGTCCCGAGTGTGGACTTTCTGATGTAAACATCCTCGTCCCGAGTGTGGACTCTCTGGTGCAAGTCAAGTCAAGTCAACACCCTCGTCCCGAGTGTGGACTCTCTGGTGCAAATAATCGACATCCTCGTCCCGAGTGTGGACTCACGGATGTAAACATATCAAGAAAAACACCCTCGTACCGAGTGGACTCTCTGGTGCCAAGAAAAAAATATCAAGGATTTAGCAGTTCAATTACACGTACTCGTTCTATGACACGACTCAAGCAAGGTACTGACGAGAAACTCCAAGTGTGAACCACAAGACCAAACATGAACACGGCTATATGCAATGAAAACAACTCAAAAGAATATAATACGAAAAGCACATGTCCATAAACAACAAAAACTGGGAAATAAAATACAATACATGTAAATAAAACTGTAGAGGAAGGCAAGGTATACTTGCCTGGAGTTTGCACGAAGAACCATCAATAAACTGTCAACTGGTAAGCCAATAAGTCCAAATCTCACAACTGTCTCCGAAAGCTGAAATTATCATGACCCGCACCCACCGTGAGGGTACGAGTGCGTAACAGCACCCAGCCTACGCCACAGTGTCGGCGGTAGAACGCCGTTCTAGGTCATGAACTATAACTACATAATATGAAATACTCTCCAAAAGGAGGCCAATCACAGAAGGTACAACTTAATCACAATCTAAGGGTATAATATAGTACGATAAAATAGATAAGAAAATCCTCAAACTGAGGTACAATAAGAAGTAAAATAATCAAAGTTAACAACTACCAGCCTCAACATCTCTAAAATATGCAACTCTGAAATCAAGGACAACAACTAAACATGAAAAGAAAGAACAATCTAAGCTATCTATACTATGCAAGGTATCGTCCTCAGCAGCTGCCTGAACCTCTCCATGGGTCCAAGTCGCAAGTGTCATCTAGGCAAGCTCCAAAGTAAGGGGTGCAGGGTTCCTCATCATCCTCTGTAAAATTTTTAACAGGTCCAGTCAGGACGGGAGTGAGCACAATACATCTCACGCAGATCATAACAGGTTAGAAAATATAAACATGCAAGAGAGTATGATACATAAAACTGAAAGAAAGTACATAATGTAAATAGAGAGAGAACTGTAATAGAAATATCTACTATAAGTAGAGAGCTACCAGTGACTAGTGATTTAGAGTACAAAGTCGACATGTGAACGGCTGGAATTGTACATGAATATACTAAAGAGACGCACATGGTTATACTACTTTGGAATTGTTCACATGACTATTTATACTCCCCCATACTCCAATCAATACACAAGGATCCAGACAAGTTATGTTACACACATGATTTTTACATAAAAGCCCATAGATGGGTGTACATGAAGTATACATGAGGACTCAGAAACTGAGTGCACATGAATTCTACATGAAGGCCCATGAAGGGTACACATAAAGTATAGGTTATACATGAAATACATGAGAACATGACCGAACATGATAGCACATGAGTGTACACGAGCGAGCATGAACGAGCATGAAGCACATGAAAAACATGAATAACATGAGAGCGAGGAATACACGATGTACATGAAACACACGACATGATGTATCCGATGCTCCCGAGGGGGATAACATCTCAATGTAGGGATCCATATAGTACCAATTCGTGATAATATCGTGACAGCATCAAATAAGGTAAACTAGAGCAGGAATATAATTCTAAACAAGTTATGAAATGATCAGAGAATGTACTCGCCTGGTATCTGAATAGCTGTAGTAAATGTACTGTCCGAGATGAGGTACCTGACTCCTAGTTAGAGCAATACAAGTCAAGATGTATACAGGGGATGATAATTGTAGTCTACAATGCATCTGCATGCTGTCTAGGTCAACCTAGACTAAAGTCAAAACTTAGTCAACTCTAGTCAACTACACTAGTCAAACTAGGTCAAGTCCTAGCCCAAACAAGTCTAACAAGTCTCACTAGGCCTAACAAAGCCTAGGCTAGCAATCAAATACAAGCACAAGCCAAACCAAGCTAAGCTAATCACACACAACATATATATGGAGAGATAAGGGGTGAGTAAACATGTAGGAAAGACCAAGTACAATATGCATCAATGTGAACTAGTGTCATAGTGATAGTGTCAATATAGTGTCATAGCAGTGTGTAGGGACATAGTGTAAGGGGTACATGAGGTAATATAGGATTTGTGTTAACATAGAACATTGCATCTCATTAACTTGCATATTGCATACATTATATCCATTATTACAATACTTTTATGCTTGCATTCATTAGTCTTACACACAAACTTGCATGTTTTCAATCATTCATTACATAGATGCTTATATATATATATATATATATATATATATATATATATATATATATATATATATATATATATATATATATTTCCATTTATGCATTCACTCATCATCCATTCATTATCTCAATGTTGCATTATATATATATATTACATATATATATCTAATTAGGTTCATTCACATTCATAATGCATAGAGAGGTAGAGAGGGGGCTAAGAGTGTGTGTCATAGTGTGTGTGTGTGTGTGTGTGTGGGTTAATAGGAATGAGGGTTCTGTACATGTGTGTATAGAATTGTGTAGGGTGTGTACTCAGTTGGGAGTGGCATAGTATAGTGTGTGTACCTCCTGTCACGACCCGCACCCGGATATACGGGTACGAATACGTAGACGACGCCCAGCCTACGCCGCAGTATCGGCGGTAGAACGCTGTCTAGTACCCAATAAATATACACTACGTCTAGAAGGCCTATAACTACAAATATACTCTAGTCACATCACAACAGCTAGGGATGATAAGACAAGAAAGATAACTAAAGCACAAGAACAACTAGAAACTACTAGAAGAAAACATAAGACAGGAAAATAAAGAAGGAACAACAAGACTAACTAAGGATAACTCCCAGGCAACTCACATAGAATAATAGTGAGATCCACCCCAGCTAGCAACATCATGAAGTCCACTAATGGTATAACAACTCCTAAAATATTATCATTGGTATCATGTCAGGAAAATGAGCAAGTATAAGCACTAACAGCAGTTCCATATGAATTGACAAATTCTATAAGAGACAGTATAATGAACTACAAGACAAAGATATATGAAGACTTGGGAACCGTTCGGAAGCTGAGTTACAACCCTTAAACCAAACAAGGACCGAGGTTGTAACTCTTCTCCCGAGCAGAACTCAGTCTCCAATCAAGGTACATCATAGAGGCATATAAAACATGTGAGTAACTGAAATCATAGCATGGTGAGAAGTATTGTATGTAGAACAGAACAGGATATATGATAAGATAAAGTAAATATAAAATGTGCCTCGAATATTATAGCCTAATGTGATCGGCATGGGTCAAGAATCAGGCTTCCAGTCGACCGGCTACAAGTACGTGGACTCGGTCCGGCCGGGATGGTAAGCTATGGAGCAAGTAGTAGCACAGGTCAGGCTATACCCATCGTGAGGTGAGGGTATAGCTATGATACAAGTAGTAACTCAAGGTGGGCATTGATCACACTATCTATAATATTCCCCATCCCCAAGTAGTATACGGATCCAGACATAGCACGTCATGGCACGAGATTCCCTCAGAAGGTAGCTACTCCTTCTCAGGAATCGGTGTCAATACAAGTACAAGAACAATCGAGCAAGTACCAGTATCCCAAGAAATCTAGGAATGACATCTCATGACAGGAATCCGACTATACTAGTCCGTGAACTATCGTGTCTTAGAATCAAGTAAGACACTACGACTGAATCGAATATAGTAAATATCAAGACAATGAAAACTATCAGTGAATGTACTCGCCTGCGGTCCTGAGCTGTCAAATGGGGTCGATGCTCAGAGTGATGCCACAGACCTAAAGATAAGATATATATAAGCTAATTAGGGTTCAACAGTGTTAGGCTTGATTCTATAGTATAAGCTACGTAATCTAGGTCAGACTCAGTCAACTAAGTCAAACTAGGTCACACTGAGTCACACTAGGTTAAACTAGGTCACAAGAAGTCAAACCAAGTCAAACTAGGTTAAACTGGGTCAATGGTTGACTTACAGTTGACTTTTGGTCAACTGGTCAACTCTAGTCAACCAAGGTCAAACTAGTCTAACCTAGGTCAAATGTTGACTCTACTTCGACGTTCAGTCAAAGCAGTCAACCATGGTCAAACTGGGTCAAAGCTAGTCTCTACAAACATCTACAGGGTCAACACATTCAATTTCAGTGGTTGTGAAATCACTGGAATCGATGGTTCTTAAAATACCACAAAGGAGAAGGATTATAATAATAGGGTAAAAACCTACAGATGTTGTCGGATGATAAAATAAATATCACCAACGTGTCCAGAATAGTCAAATCAGTTAGGATAGCCTGTCCAAAAGTCCAACTTGGAGACAGGGGCAAAAACGGTAATTTCGGGCCAAAATGATGTCCGCCGTTGGACACACTTTGCACCGAAAAACATGCCAAAATAAAAGTGCAAAAAACCTAACAAATTATATGTTCACGAATCCAGAATGACGATACGAACCCAACGGTTTATCCAGAATTGGATTCCGTTGACCCGATCTCAAATTGGTCCGTTGACCAGGACATTAAAATTCCGATTTGCACGGAAAAGCGTGTCGGAGCTAATGTCCTCAAAACTCAGCAAATTATATGTCAACGAGTCCATAATGACGATACGAACTCAACGGTATATCCGGAATTGGATTCCGATGAGCCGAACTCAAAATGACCCGTTGACCCAGAAAGTGGGACCCGCTTTGTACCGAAATGCGTGCCAGGGCCCACGTTCTCCAAATCAAGCAAACTTTATATGAAAACATGCCAGAACGACGCCACGAGTCTACTGGTGGTGTCAGAAATTGAATCCGGAGTCCCGGGTTCAAAAATAGAATTTTACAAGTGTAACACTAAGAATTCGAACGGCCAACTTTGGCGTCGAATTCGACCGACCTAACAAGCTCAAACTAAAATGAAATCTAAAGGGGGCAGGAAGAGAGTTATACCAGCTGTGCACCGGAACTAGTAGCGTGCAAAACGGAGCTGCGACGACGAAGATACGAACCCGCAAAGTTGGCGTCACGAAACTGTCCAAAAACAGTTCAAATTAAAACGTCAACTTGGTGGCCAGTTTTGATGTATCAAACGACGAAATTAACGGTTCAAACTTGACAGAGGTGAAGAGGGATATACCGAGATTGAGAGGAGCAAGGAGTTCGCCGATCCAACGGTCGGATCTCCCGAAAAATATGCACGAACTTGCTGCGACGGGACGCGAATTTTGAGTTCCAAACTCGCGCGCGCCGACGGGATTTCGACGTAAACGCACGAATAGCCTATGCGTCGCGCCGGGGAGGAAGGTGGCAGCCTGGGGGTGGTCGCCGGGGGCTCGCGCGCCGGTGGGGGTCGCCCACGGCGGCCGTGCGGTGGCGCTGCGGCGCACGACGGCGGCCCGCGCGCGCGCGCACGTGCGCGCCGGTGCGCTGCTGCCTACTGCAGCTGCTGCTAGTGGCGCACAGCTTCGCGCGGCCAGGGCGGCGGTGCAGCGGCGGTGGTGCGGTGGCGTATGGTGGTGGAGGGGATGGTGAAGGTGATGGTGGTTGAAGTGGTGGTGAAAAGTTAGGAGGAGGAAGGAGATGATGGTGATGATGTTGTGTGAAGAAGAAGAAGATGATGATGAGGGGGAGCCTCCGATCATGGGGAGGAGGAGCTCAGCCATGGGCTGGTGGTCGGCCGGCTATGGGTCGTCCATAGCATGGGGGAGAAGAAAAAATAAATGAAGATGGTGATGGTGTTAAAGAGATAGAGAGAGAGAAGAATTTATTAATAAAAGGGAGAGAGAGAAAGTGTACATAAGAGAGGGGGGGTGTGCTGGTGCTCGTGTACGTGGAGGGGAGGGGGAGTGCTGAGTGTGATAGGTGAGGGGAGTTGTGTGTGATGGGGGTGAGTGTAAGGAGAGGTGAGGGTTAATATAATTATATGTGTGTGTATATTAATATATATATATATAAAGAGAGAGAGTGAGAATAGAGAGAGTGAGAGAGATATTTAGAGAGAGAGAGGAGAGAGAAAATAGAGAGAGGGGAGGTCGGCTGTGAGGGTGATGGGGGTGGTGTGTGTTTGTATGGTGGGAAGGAGAGAGAGAGAGTGAGTTTTGATATATTTGAATATATATATAATATATATTATATATATTAGAAGGAAGAGAAAGATATTTATTAAATAAAAGAGGAATATTTTAAAAATAGGAAAAAGAGAAATTATGTGTAGGGTATTTGGGCAGTCATGAGAGTATAACATGGGGCTTGGGTTCGGTCGAGCCGGGTCGGGTCAAAATCGGACCGGGTGCAATAATTGAATTAAAATGGATATTTAAAATCATGGGTAAATAAGTAGCATGTGGCGGCTCAAATAAATGGGACACAAGTGTCAGACGGGTAGTAGGCTCAATGTGGGCCATGTCCATATTTGGGGTCGGCTAGGTTGGATCGATGTCGGGCCCAAAAATTAAATGGGAAATTAAATCAGGTTTTACGGTAGATAATTAATTGGCCTAAATTGACCCGAAAGTTGTGCGAAGGAAATGAAGCACAAAATGGAGTGTCTGAGTGGGACACGAAGGTCATCAGTGAAGAGCGTCTCGAGTAGATCAAACATGACAAGTTGGTTTCGAGAAAATGACTAGTCTGATGCTCCTAAATTAAAAGTCATGGTAACGCGCATATGATGATCAAGGAAAAGAGTGGAAATTCAATTAATAATTAAATGGTCTAATATTGACCCGAACTTGCGCGAAGCAAAAGGAGCACAAGGGAACGAGTTCAAGTAGGACAGAATATATCAAAATGAAGATAATCTCGTCTACTACAAACTCCAAGAAGGAAGTTTCCAGAGACTGGCATCCCTGATGCTCTAGAATTCCAAGTCACGGTAAAGAGCATTAATGATCAAAAATTAATTATATAGAAATGAATTATTGAAAATAATTCATTAGAAAATTTGAAAAATAATTCGAGAAATTCAGGGGGCTTACACCTCCTGTGAACCAATTTGGTTCTCTGTTTTCTGTGTGTGTGTATCCTCAGGAATGTGTTTTGTGGGTGTGTGTTTAGATAGGAGAAAACAGTACATGGGGAGTGAGTGATGTAGGTTATTGTGTCTCAGGTTCTAGGTTCCATAGTGTGTGTGTGTGTGTGTGTCTGCACGATGAGAGGGTGGTGTGTGGTCTGAACTCAGTGTCAATCCTAGACATGAATGACAATGTGGTATTTCAGTTTGGAAAATTCTCATATTTTGAAAATGCTTCTCAGGTTTTCACAGTTTTGTGTGTTTCAAATATGTGTGGGTACAAGCTAACAGTGTGTGTATGCAGTAAACATACTCATGTGTGTGAGTGTAAACTCATGTTCCCAGGTTCAAGTTTCAACAGGGAGAGGGTGATCATGTGTGTGACTGAACTGTGGTTAATCTCAGGAAAACAGATATCAGTATAATAGCTTAGGAATTCAAAGGTAGTTCAAAATAAGTGGGTTGTCTAAGTGTTGCAGGAATCCTAGGTAGGGAGTGTGGTTACAGGAATTTGAATCAATGCAACAATCGATGTGTCAATTAGGTTCTCAGGTTGTTAGGTAGATGACAGTTAAGTGAACATTCAGGAATCCACTTAGAATCCAAAAACCAAATTGAATCCTATAATCAATAACCCTCATGAACCTAATCATGTAACCTAGATTCAGACATATGGAATTTAAAATAACATTGAAATTTAATCATCAAAAACAGTGTAATACAGGAAATGGCAAATGACAGTTGGTAATATCAATAACAGTTAACACATTAGATTCAAAACTAATTTCAAAAAATCTAATTCCCTTGATATCATCACACCAAATCATGTAACCAACATTTCAGTGACTAACACACATGTATATGAATTAATCATGGCAATTTAACATCAAAATTCAGTTTAAAACAGGAATCGAATTTCAGAAATTACAAACTGAAAACGTGTATCAGTGAACCCCAATTTCGAACCCAAAACACATTGAAAATCAAATATATTGCAAACAAAAGGTTGGTAATGATACTAGAGTATGTGTACGTGTCTAATGATTCATCTCGTGTCCAAAAACTGGACACGAACGTGTCCCAATCAACCAAACACCCAATTACACTGCACTGGGTTCAGCCGTGTCGTGCGGCAAGGACAGAGCCTCGTGCTCACGACACAGAGCGACACGTGTCTCGTGCTTGTGCATATGTGTTTGCCATGGATAAGTCTAGGGGTCCATCATCCTGAATCGGGTCAAAATCGTGTCGTGTCCGAGCCGCAGGTGCGTATCAGTGAGGCAATGTCGCGCGCGTGCACACAGTGAGGAATCTGTGCGCGCGTGATTTCTCCCTAACCACTAAATAAAACCCCACAAAATTTTATGGGCCTCATGTCAGTCACCCAAGGAGTGTCCACACCAATTTTGGTGTCAAAAGGTGGCATGTCCAGTGAGAAATAGGACACGGGCAGCAGGGCACTTAGCCGAGCCCCGTGCAACGTATCCAACACCAAATTCGACACAAAAATGACACCAAAATAATTTCAGTCTTCACGAAATATATTATACACACATAGATCTACAATTCCATGTAATTAGTTTTTCAAAAATCAAAAATAAAATCCTATGTGACATTTTAACAAACACCTACACATACACTATGATACGTGTCCGATACGGACACCAAATGGACACGAAATTTACCCAAACTTTAGGGACATCTAGGGGACACCTAGATCTAGCCCTAAATGCAAAAAAATAGAATTTTATAACAATTTAAGGAGTTTTACCTATAGGTGCAAATAGCATGAAAAAGTTTCAATGGGGGTGTTCTTCTTGATAGCCCAATGCTCCAAATTGATCCCAAACTGAAATGGCTCTCAACCAACAGTCCATAAACATCAATTAGAACCCAATGCAAAAGACTAGAATGAAAAAGGAGGTTAAATGAATAAAATGGGAATTTTGAAGAAGGGAACAAACCTTGGTTTTTGTCAAATGGAGAAATAATATAAAAGAGGCAAGAACAATAGGAGGAGATATTTTATAGGGAGGGGAGCCCTAGTGGCTGGTCATAAAGAGTGAAATTACGGTTAGGGTTTCAAGTCATGGGCCATGGGCCAACTAGCACTAGTCTAGAAATCAATCTCCTAAGCCTCAAGCCTATTGACCAATTCACTAAGCCTTCTATCCAAGTCTTGATTCCTACATGACTAACTTAGATTGACTTAAGTTAGACTAGGGTCTCACCATGCTAATCAAGTCACCTTAACTAGAGTCAACATCTAGGTTAGTCTCTTAAGTCACAACTAGCAAAAGTCAAAATCAACAACCGTCACTCCAATAAATAAATCAATAATTCTAATAAGTCAAAATGACCAAATTACCCCTAGGCTAAAAATAATAAATAAAAATCTCAATCACATGGTTAGGCTCTTGGGCAGACAGTCTCTAGGGTTTCACTAGCTGCACATCAAAATCATAAGTCATAATTTTTAAATAGTTTTAAAATGATTAAAAATCACCAAAAATCATATTATTATTTAAATATCATAATTAAATAAATTAAAATACAAAATTTCAAAATTACCCTCATTTAGAAAACTGGATGTTACAGAAACAGACATTGCCAATATTCTCAGAATAGTCAAATTACCTAGGATTGTATGTCCTTAAGTCCAATTCTCGACACAGGGACAAAACAGTAATTTCGGGAAAAATGGTGTCCGTCGTTGGACCCGCTTTGCACCGAAAAGTGTGCTAGAGTCAACGATCTCTAAAGTCGTCAAACTACATGTCAACAGGTCCAGTTTTTCGATATGAACCCAACTATATGTCCAAAGTTGGATTCCGGCGGGCCGTGCACGAAATCACCCGTTGAGTCGGACCGTGGGGCCCGCAAAACGACGATCCGATCAACTGTCTCAGAATTGGACCAAACTAGGCATACAGGACCAGAAAAACGATACGGTCCTGTTAGCGCAAGTTTCGTCTCGATCTGACGAGCGTGCACAAAGTAATTAGAAAATTTGCACAGAGGCCGATACGGTGAATTTTGACGGATACGTATCAAATTCGTCGCGCACACGCGACCAATTTAAATTCCGTCAAAGTCCACACGTCCGCAATATCCGTACGCGTCTTTGATGCTTACGGTGCACGACCACGTCACCCGGATTGGCGGAACGCACGTCGTATCGAAGAGTTTTATTATTTTTAAAATAGGTTTTTCTCGATTTTTATGAACGAATTTCTCTGCCTACGATTAATGAAATTCAAAACAACGAAGTAGATTCTAAAGCCCTATATGTTATCTAAAAAGTTGTTGTAATACCCCAGTCCCAAAATACGTAGGACCAAGTACGTAGACATGTCATCTGTATACATACGAAGTACAGGGGCCTTGTATGTATACATAAGCTGTATAATGCAGTAATCCAAGACAAACTAAATCTCATCCACAATGAAAAGAATAATAATATAAAAATCAACTTGAATATTTATGATACAATCGTTGGGCGGAGACAAAGTCCACTACCAACTATCTCAACGAAAGAAATGTACAAGAATCGATCCATAAAATGGCAAGACGAACCAAGTGCAATCGTCTTCGAAGGAATTGAGAGAATCACGGCCTTGGCTAGAACACCTGCAGTGAAACATGAAAGCGCACACCTGGGGAATAATCAGGTCCTCAGACGGACGTAGCAAGATACAGGAAGAACATGCTAATATGAACTGTCAGAATAATAAAATAATATATAAAATACTATCCTAGACACAAATATGCAAAGGAAATTCTAACCGCCTATTGTGAAATTTAGAGGATAACTTTTATGCGCATGGGTGGAATTTTAGGCTATGTGTACGTAACTGGCATCCAGTGATCCGTATCCGTCCGTAACGTCCAAAACGTCAGAGGACATCTGCAAATATATCGCCACAGTTCCATCCGGAGACTGTGGTTTACCTGTTTGGCTTCCCATACGCACTAGCGACTATCCTGTCCCAATATTTCCCACAATGTTCAAGTCATGTCCATGGCTCGTCCAGTTTTGTAACTGCTTGAGTCTCTAAAATGCTAGTCATAGCAGTTACGATCATCTATCCGTCACACGACTTTAGAGAGGGCCAGTCCATAAGTCGTGCCCCTAGCAACATGTCTCCAACCGTATAGTGTGTGTGTCATGGCCAAGGAAGATATAAAGATATCCCCCAACAAGAAGGTAGTCTGCCAAAACTAAGTTAACATGCATATAGTAAAGTAAAACGACTAAATAAGTCGCTTGCACCCAAGTATGGCTTGGACGCACAGTTTATAACAAAGGAAACTAACAATATGAAACAAAATAAATAATGCAGAAAATAAATAATTAACAGTTAATTAGCAAGGTATACTTGCCTGTTGCGACGCCTGGTGTGCTGTAATGATCAATGTGGCACAAGTTTGACTTCGATGTTACAACTATGCAAGGGAGCCTCTGTTGACGACACAGAGTGTTCCATCGGGTCCAGAACGGTCAACTTAGTTAGGTTTGACATAAGGAAGTCTAAGATTGGCGAAGGAATATGAGTCGTGGGCAGAAGGATAATCGAAGTAATGAATCATTAATATATATATATACAATTTTGGAAAACTATTTATAATCCTTAAAAACTATATTTTACTAGTTAAAATAAAAGGCTATTGATAAATATTTGCAAATCTAGAAAACTAGTTTTAAGACAAAAACCTAATTTTATTGAAGTAAAATTTTGGTGAAAACTATCTTCGAAAATGGTTAAAAAATAATACGTGCATACAATTTCTAAAAATAATAATAGTAGCAAATAAATAGTTTTTACAATAACAACAATAAAAATGAAAATAATAATAATAATAATAATAATAATAATAATAATAACATAATAATAACCATAAAAATAATAATAATAATAATAATAATAATAATAATAAACTAATAATAATAATAGCAATAGAAAATAATAATAGTAATATTAATAATAGCAATAGAAAATAATAATAATAATAACATAATAATAACCATAAAATAATAGTAATACAAATAAATTAGTAATAATAATAATGACAAAAACATAACAGTAAACTGAGTAATCTATATATTTTTACAAAAAACAAATACTAATGTACCTACATAAATACATACCTACACTCATACAAATATCTTTAATAATAATAATAGTAATAGTAATAGTAATAATAATAATAATAATAATTATCAAAACAAATAACAAAAGGTTGGTTTATGTTCCTTCTTAGACTTATACACAAGAGGAGAGAGAGAGGGATAAGAAAAGAAAAAAAAGGAGAGGGAGAGATCGAAAGGAGCGGAAAGGGTCGGGCGGCGAGGGGTTCCGCCGTGGGGGTTTGTCGGAAGTGGAGGGCGGCCGGCGGAACGGTGGGTGAGAGGAAGAGAGGAGCGGGAGGGTTTACGAGAGGGAAGCGAAGGGTCGAAGAAAAGGGGACGAAGGGGGCGGCCACGGTGCTGCCGGAGAGGGTGGACGGCTGGCGGAGTTGGGAGGGAGAGAGTTTGGCTGGTCGGGAGAGACGAAAAGAGGACGCGCGGTCAGGCGGGCTTCTGGCGTTGCGCGGCGCTCGACGGAGCGCCGCTCTGGCACGGCCGAAACCCCGGCGCGACTGGGCGAGGTGTTCTGGGTGGAGTGGTCTCGGGAATCGACACCGGCGCGCGGAGGAAGGATGGACATGGCGGCGTTCGGCTTTTGGGAGCACGGGACTAGGGCCCACGGTGGTCCTGGTGGCGGATGGCGCCGTCATGGAGACCGTCGACTCCGGTCCGGTCGGAGGTGGTCGAACGCGGGATCAGTGGATCCTGTGGAGGGGTCGGCCTCGGACGGGGTAAGTTGGTGGTGATTAATGGTGGTGTTGTTGTAAGTATTGGACACGGTAGTGGTGGTGGTGGACACAGACACTACGACACATTATTTTGTATATCTGGCTGCGATGTTGGTGGTGTTGGATTTTTCTGCGGCATGGTTTGTAATGGGGGTGGTGACGAGGATGATGATGGTGGTAGTGGTGGCGTTCGGCTGTGGTGGTGGTGTTGATGGCCGGAAGTGTCGGGATGGTGCCGATGGTGATGGTGTTGGCACTGGTGTTGGCGGTGATGGAGTCAGGTAGTCGGGTTTGGCTAGGGCACCGGGAATTTGGGCACGGGTGGTTGGCTGTGGTGGTGTGTCGGAATCGACGGGTGGTGAGCGGGGGTTTTAGAATAGGGTTAGGGATTTAATGAATCGTGTCGGGGGTGGTTGGCGTGTGAGAAAACGTGTCCTGCGAGACACAGGCTATGGGTCGAGGCCGTTCCGGTATGTGGACATGAGGAAGAATTTGTAGATGTACAAAAAAAAAATAGTAGAAGGGAAAATAGATGGTCACGGACACGATGCACTTGATTGGCTATGGAAATTATTTGTGGAGAAATTTGGCTTGTGGAATTAATGGAGGAGTACCTGCCTATTTATAGGATGTGGGAATTCCCAGTTGGATAAGAATTTGGGAGGATTTAAATCTCCATAGATAATTCATAACTTAATTTTAAAACAAAATCAAATCTAAAGCAAATCCAATTAGATAACTTACATATTTAAATTAAACTATTTAAAATAAATAAATCACCGTTTAAATTATCGCAATTAAATTCGAATTATTTTTTTATAATAATAATTAATAAATTTCGAAAATCATCATAAATATTTAAGTATTAATAGGAAATAGTTTCAAACTACATTTTTAATTAAATAGCATAATAATTTTGAAAATAAAATTCATCCATAAATTTTGAAATCTCTTTATAATAATTAGCAATAATAATTAATTCTGAAATCAACATAAATATTTAAATATTAATAGAAAATATATCAAAATAGCTTTTTATTAAGCTAAAATAATTTCTAAAATAATTATTAATATTTAAAATCTTTGAGATAACTTTTTCCTAATAATTAATTCTAAATGAGTTCTAGTAATTTTTGAAAATATACATGAAGTAAATTTCATGTACTTCACACAAGTAGAATATTCATAAAATCTAGTTTCCTAAATCACCAAAATAAATTAAATAATAAGTTTTGGCAACCTCGATAGATACTTTTCACAACTTTTTAATAAAAATAATTATTATATATATTATTTTGAAACCATCACCGATAATAAAATCATAAACCATCTTTCTAAAAATATGTACCTCGCACATATTCGTACTCAACGAGTAAATACGAAAAACATAAATTCCCGCACGACGTACAATACGACTATGCGATGTATAAATACAAAAAAAAACAGTACTAAAAATATAGTAGAAATTTAGGAATTTTACATCCTACCCAACTTACAAGAATTTCGTCCTCAAAATTAAGAATAAATAGGGGTTGAAAAGGTACAAGGGTATATTGATGAGGAACAATCAAATCACGACAAGGGTATATTGATAAGGAACAATCAAATCACGACGTTCAAAACATGCATTAGAAAATCGTGATTTCGATAACTACAAAAATAAATCACGAATTTAATTTAGGGAGTAATTGATGGTCGCGTGTTAACGCAAGAAGAGACAAGGATTAATGGTCAATAAGGGGTGGTAAATTGATTTGAAATCAAGCACAGGTGGTTTCCTAGGGAGAAAATACTCGTCTAGGTTTTAGGGGTGTTAAGAAAATAATTCTAGTCATTTCTAAATTTCAAATGATTAGAGATCGTGATCAAGAGTCGAAGGGTAGGGCGAATAACTCGAGGCGAGGTTGTAAACACATGGCTTGGTTGATGGCTAACTATAACTATCATGGTCATAGGGGAACACTTGGTTTCTATCTATCAAGTACGAGTGTTCTGTCCTTCCAAATTAAGTGAAAGACAAAATCGAATAAGAGTTCGAAGGGGATGTTTATTGAATACGAACACGTGGTTCAAAGGCGACTGAATAATTTCAAAAGAGTTGCCAAGGCTGTCGTGGATAGGACTCTAGAGGGAAAGTTTAGCTATGTCTCCATCCACGTAGAACGATAAATAAAAGCGAACCAAAGTGCACTCGGTTGACCAGATCATCATGCACCGGTTCTGACTAGACAATATGTTAGTGAGCGCGCGCTCAATAGCATGCGTCTTGAACAAGTTTGATAACGGTTAAACTTGCAAAACTAGGCTATAGTAGCAACATTTAGTCAAGATGGTAAAATATAGGCACGTGAGATTATTATTGAAAGAGGCTAGAATTAGATCGAACTACTTAAGAATCTAAGTCTTGTTTGGTGCCTATACAGTCGACCTATTGTCTCCTTGTCTAAGGCTTTGGTCGCCCAATAAGGTATGGTCTTTAAAATTTTATAGTCTAGGTAATCCACTTAGTATCTACTATAATGAGTCATAAGGATGAAAGTAATGCTAGGTCATGAGGCATTCTATCCAACTTACAAGAATTAAACTAGTATGGTGATGGAACAATGGGTCATGTCCACCTAGTATGGGTTACCTTATTAATATCTATTAAGCACGAAAGACGGATAAGAATTAACGGTAGAGGAAATCAAGCAAGATGCAAATCAAGAGATTCAAAAATAGAATCGAGGAGGTCAATTATGTGGATGAGATCCTAAACTCTAATCCTATTCGTAGGCTTGTTTGGTACGGTAAAGTAACCAAACAATTTATCTTGACCTGCATGGGCCACCACAAAAACATGTAACGCCCCAGTCCCAAAATACGTAGGACCAAGTACGTAGACATGCCAGCTGTATACATACGAAGTACAGGGGCCTTGTATGTATACATAAGCTGTAAAATACAGTAATCCAAGACAAACTAAATCTCATCCACAATAAAAAGAATAATAATATAAAAATTAACTTGAATATTTATGATACAATCGTTGGGCGGAGAGAAAGTCCACTACCAACTATCTCAACGAAAGAAATGTACAAGAATCGATCCATAAAATGGCAAGACGAACCAAGTGCAATCGTCTTCGAAGGAATGGAGAGAATCACGGCCTTGGCTAGAACACCTGTAGTGAATCATGAAAGCACACACCTGGGGAATAACCAGGTCCTCAGACGGACGTAGCAAGATACAGGAAGAACATGCTAATATGAACTGTCAGAATAATAAAATAATATATAAAATACTATCCTAGACACAAATATGTAAAGGAGATTCTAACCGTCTATTGTGCAATTTAGAGGACAACTTTCATGCGCATGGGTGGGATTTTAGGCTATGTGTACGTAACTGGCATCTAGTGATCCGTATCCGTCCGTAACGTCCAAAATGTCAGAGGGTATCTGCAAATATATCGCCACAGTTCCATCCGGAGACTGTGGTTTACCTGTTTGGCTTCCTATATGTACTAGCGACTGTCCTTCCCGAATATTTTCTACACTGCTCAAGTCATGTCTATGGCTCGTCCAGTTTTTTAACTGCTTGAGTCTCTAAAATCCTAGTCATAGCAGTTACGATCATCTATTCGTCACACGACTTTAGAGAGGGCCAGTCCATAAGTCGTGCCCCTAGCAACATGTCTCCAACCGTGTAGTGTGTGTGTCATGGCCAAGGGAGATATAAAGATATCCCCCAACAAGAAGGTAGTCTGCTAAAACTAAGTTAACATGCATATAGTAAAATAAAACGACTAAATAAGTTGCTTGCACCCAAGTATGGCTTGGACGCGCAGTTTATAACAAAGGAAACTAACAATATAAAACAAAATAAATAATGTAGAAAATAAATAATTGACAGTTAATTAGCAAGGTATACTTGCATGTTGCGACGCCTGGTGTGTTGTGATGATCAATGTGGCACAAGTTTGACTTCGGTGTTACAACTATGCAAGGGAGCCTCTGTTGACGACACGGAGTATTCCATCGGGTCCAGAACGGTCAACTTAGTTAGGTTTGACATAAGGAAGTCTAAGATTAGCGAAGGAATATGAGTCGTGGGCAGAAGGATAATCGAAGTAATGAATCATTAATATATATATACAATTTTGGAAAACTATTTATAATCCTTAAAATCTATATTTTACTAGTTAAAATAAAAGGTTATTGATAAATATTTACAAATCTAGAAAACTAGTTTTAAGACAAAAATCTAATTTTGTTGAAGTGACATTTTGGTGAAAACTATCTTCGAAAATGGTTAAAAAATAATACGTGCATACAATTTCTAAAAATAATAATAGTAGCAAATAAATAGTTTTTACAATAATAACAACAACAACAACAACAACAACAACAATAATAATAATAATAATAATAATAATAATAATAATAATAATAACATAATAATAACCATAAAATAAAAATAATAATACTAACAATAAACTAATAATAATAATAGCAATAGAAAATAATAATAGTAACAATAATAATAGCAATAGAAAATAATAATAATAATAACATAATAATAACCATAAAATAATAATAATACAAATAAAGTAGTAATAATAATAATGACAACAACATAACAATAAACTGAGTAATCTATATATTTTTACAAAAACCAATTTACTAATGTACCTACATAAATACATACCTACATTCATACAAATATCTTTAATAATAATAATAGTAATAGTAATAGTAATAGTAATAATAATAATAATAATAATAATAGATTTTTTGACTGATTCATGTCCTGTCTCGGAGCGGGATTTTCATCGACTTTGAGTCAATTTTTTGAACTATCAAAGACATTTACTTACAAACTAAAAGAATAGATTTGAAGAGGGTTATATCAAGTTCATACCAGATCGAACGGCTCACGAAACGATCCACTGGAGGCGACGAATCGTTACCCCGAAGTAGGCCTATACCCTGTGCATGCTGTCACTGCTCTACTCGTTCAATCGTGTGCTGTCGCCACGCGTGGCCGTCGACCTCCGGCCAGCGGCGGCGCCCAGGGTGGCGCACGAGGCTAGGGGTCGTGGGTGGCGGTCGTTAGGATTAGGGTTTTGGTTTTTTGTATCTTCCTCTCTCGAACTATATCTGCATATATATATGCATCCGCAACAGTCGGGTTTCAGCTCGATCAGCTGTGATAGGGTCGGGCTCGGGTGCTGGGTTATGGGCCGGGATGGCCTGGACTGGTTTGGGGGATGCTGCTGCTTACTTTGTTTCTCTTCTTCTATTTTATATTCATTCCTAATATGCAATATGCGTATACATTTATACATGCACACACCACTTATATATATATATATATATATATATATATATATATATATATATATATATATATATATATATATATATATATATATAATATAAAAAGAGAATATATATATATATATATATATATATATATATATATATATATATATACACACACACACACACACATACAATATATATACATATACATATACATACACATACACACACATACAATATATATTTATATATACATATACATACACATACACATACACATACACGTATACAATATATATCTATATATACACATCCACACGTATACACTATATATTTATATATACATACTCACATATATAATATATATACACATATATTTTATATATATATATATATATATATATATATATATATATATATATATATATATATATATATATATATATATAATATAATATAAAAAAATATATATATAATATAATACACATACACATACACGTACACGTATACAATATATATTTATATATACACATCCACACGTATACACTATATATTTATATATACATACTCACATATATAATATATATACACATATGTATACATATTGATTTAATAATATAAATCGTTATCATTTAATAACAACAAAGTCATATTAATGATAATTATAATCCTAATAACAATTAAAATAGCCCAATAGTCGTTTCTGATAGATATAACATATACACTACTTATCTGGCTCCAGAAGATCATACAAATCCTGTAAAACACTATTTAATAATAATACCTATAATCCACCTATAACAAATATTTAGAAAATAATTGCCAATTCCAAAAATATATACCAAAAATATTTTTATTTACCAAACATGTCTACAAGGTCGTATTTGGTCCCACTATATGACTACATGGGCTTGGGCTAGGTTCGGGCCCAGTCCGGACTAGTTTGGTACAACCGGGTCACTACAAGTCAATAAATCTAATAATAAATAATTAAACTTATTTATAATGGTTATATCACAACTTGGCCTGATTTTCCTAGTTAGGACACTCCTATGGCTTGGCATTCTCCTACCATGGCTTAACACCAGTCAAAGCACGCTACTGCACTATCCGTGCCATGATTTTTAGCCGTCTTGTACTTCAAAACTCTACCATGGCTAAAGGCATCTACCGTAATAATTAACTAAATAATTATTTATGAAAACAAATTTAAAAATCACCATTTAAATCAAATAAAAATATTTCAAAAAAAAATCTTCGGGAAGGGAGGCTACAATATCTAAACAAGAATTATACTTCCCAGAAAGTAGATTCTATTCAGAGTTCACTTTCTTCTGCCCATTGGCGCCACGCCAAATGCGTTGTGCCAATGCGTGCAGAGCACCAAGGCATCTTGCCACTCCACAATAATCTGATTGGTGTCAGTCTGCTCCGTACCAATCAGGCTAGCGCCATAACTACCCTACTATGCGCATATCAAGGACAGAACAGGAAAGACTGGAAGTGTCACAGACCAACATCCAAATGGGGCCAGATGCTGATATGCGTGCCTATTTTAATAGGCGTCGAACAGGAACGAATCAAATGGCATGCCAAAAGACTCAAGTGCAGTCGGTGCCAACCATTAGTTCGTGCACAGTGAAGGCTTCTAAGAGCCAGAACCCACTCACTTATGCTAATGAACTTAGCACTGCTCTGTACATGCAGGGAACACAAAAGCTTAGGAATAGGCAACATATTCCTAATATAATAAAGTAGATTCTACCTCATTCTTCTTCTTATCCCTACAATGTAATGAGGCAGAGTCTGCCTTCTTCTCCTTTTTTTATCATGTACCTGATCTTCGCGAACTTATTGTACAAAAGCGAAAGACGATTAGTGCATCCCATATATCGATGACTCCACAGATTGAACATCACTGTAACGAGTATCATGAAATCATAATCAAGTGCTGCTGTAAGACAGTTAAACGGTCTGTGTTTGACCGCTTGAATTACCCTGGCTTTCCTAGAATGATGTTGATAATTGACGATGATATGTTCACATATGACAAACGTCAATGTCATTCACATAAAGTCGACGTCAAGTGCTACTGCAAACTAGCAAAACGGGTGGTGTTCAACCGTTTGAACTACTCTCGATCTTCTAATATGAACTTGGTAGATGAAGATGAGCTACTATTTACTTCAGTTAATATGGCATCTCATAGCATTGGGGGTGGGAAGATGCCCGAGGCATAATTCATCATGACCTTCAGGACGACAAATCCGCAGTCAAATCCCAGACTCTATTATAAGGGTCTACCAAAATACAAGGTCAAGAAGCTGAGACTTCCTAGGTCAAAGAAATCTTCCTTATTCCAACTGAGACTTCCTCGGTCAAAGGAATCTTTCTGATTCTAACTGAGACTTCATCGATCAAAGAAATATTCTCGATTCCAACCCTGGGGTAGCAGTCTGCTAGACTTCGATACTGATAGTGAAGACTCTGACTGTACCATCTTATCTACTAGATCATCTTCTGTATCAAGAGAAGTGTCTGCTTACGTGACGAACAAAGAGCAAGACGCTTCCAGTTCTGCTAGCCTACAAAGAATCGCTGCCTTGGAAGCCAACCTAAAAGCCATGGCTGACATGGTTACAAGCATGCATGCGGTGATCATGACACAGCATGTTGTTCCGTCGGTTGTGAATCTAATTCCAACCCAAGAACATGCCGCAGGTCCTGGAGCACGGCCTCTTCCAAATACTACCGTCCCGGAGGTCATACACCTTCAAGCACAGGCTACTCCAAGTCATTCTGGTGCTGGGGATGGTACTTACCACACAGTCCTACCGCCAAATCCTTTGCTCCTCAAGCATCAGGAGATCTTCTCGAAGCGATCAAGCTTCTACGAGATAAGTTTGAAGCTTTCAAATAGAAGAAAGGCTTACAAAAGTTAGGGATCAAGCAACCCTATCCTGCATAGTGGAAGAAAGTTCCATTTTCACCTAAATATAAGTCGCCGACCATAATGTTATTCGATGACAGTATATCTCCGAGTCAGTATATCAATCACTTTGAGATGATGACTGATCACCTTCAGCAGAATGATGCTCTACTCACCAGAGTCTTTGTCGGATGTCTAGCGGGTGTTGCCTATGACTAGTATCGAAGCCTTCCGGATGGTTGCATAACATCCTTCACAGCATTGAAGCAGATGTTCTTGGAACGATTCCATGAAGGGACTCCTAACATGACTATGTTCGCCCTTACCAAAATCAAACATAAGCCAAATGAAACAGTTGAACGTTTCATTGAGCGCTTCTGACGGGAGGCACTCAAAATGCCTCTAGGTACTCTGGATGCATTGACGATAGATATATGCAAATCAAACTTGTTATCTATTGTCAACATGTGGACGGGACCTACATAATTTCAAGATTGGGGTTCCTTCATAGTAAGTGCCAGAGCAGTCGAAGACAGTGCTGAAAAGTTCAAACAACTAGGCATCCCGATGTCTAATCTTGACAAAGATAAGCACTCTACTACCAGTAGTGGTAGTCACCAAAACAATCGCAGAGGCAAAGAAGCCTTAACCATCAATATAGGTCAGTCAGCACCTATAGCGACATCACCTCCACAGAGAGCAACATTGTCATGACCCGTACCCGCTTTTCGGATACGAGTGCGTGTCCAAGCCAGCCTACGTCGCAGTATCGGCGGTAGAATGCTGTCCAGGCCACAATAAAATAAAATTCTCATAAAATAATTATTATTTTTTATTCACAACATCTAAATTGTTTTACAATATTTTAAAGTTTACATTTAATCCAAGTACAATGTCTCACATAAGAAAATAAAACTACTAATCTTACTAATCTTCTAGGTTGACCTCAGCATACCCATGCCTCCCCAATGCTAAGAATAACACGAAAGAGCATAAGAAAGAAATATACTATTCTGCGTCAGAAGAAGCAACCGGCACATTGGTAATGTCAGTGTCACCAAGATACGCACCATAAACCTCGGGGCAAATCACGTCGTCTAAAGCTGAAAAATAGTTATCCAATCAGGATTGGAGCAAGGTCACCATAAACTACATTATACAATATAATATACAAGCACGTAGAATAGCAATAAGGAAAGAATGAATATAACATGATATAAAAGAGACCAATATATAATGGTAAACAGTTTGAGAGTACAATTATGACATGGAACAGTTGAAGGTATAATTAAGACACAAGACAATATGAGAGGACGACGAATATAAGACAAACCACTAGATTACGAATCAAATCACATGTACTTTGTGTTTTAGAATACAAGTGTTTCGCATGTGGACGAGTTAGGACATCTGGCAGTCGGTACGTACGGTGCAACGACTGCTACTAACATTGACATTGGGAAAAACTTGTACATTGCGTAGACCACATGCATACTAGTTGTATTCCCCCTCTCGACTCTCTCACAAGTAAACATGATCACTTTTGCATTAACTTTAAACTTAAACATTGAATCATTGAACACTAAACATTGAACGAAAGCAATAAGTGAACATGTATGGTTATAGTTACAAGTATAACTCTCGTGCACCAATGGTATAAAAGATAATACTAACAATTTTAAGGAAAAGAATTACATGCAGCATAAAATAAAGGCAACATAGGTCATAGTGATACTTGCCTTGCTCCGGAAAGGATGAAATTGCGACTCACGACGTTGTCCGATCTATCCCGACTCACAAATGATCATAAGTTAGATATTGAAAATCCCACTCAAAAAACCCTAGAAAGTGGCTGATGGTTTAACATAATTAATTCTATTATTTTTGAAATAAATCATCTAAAAATATAATTTAATCTATTATAATTGTGGAATTAAAATTAAATACTAATTTTTAGCCAAAGAAAATTACGATTTCAAATTCGGAACCCATGGCACGCAAATCAAGGTGCATCGATGACTAAGTAGTCAAACGACATGAACTCGATGATTTGAGTATGAACCCTGGTAGATTTCAGTGCCACGAGTGCACTAGAATCGACTGTACCACAAAATCACGTTTTGGTCAAAAGATATCGCCATTATGGCTAACCGTGACCAAATCGATGATTCTACGGCCAAAATTGAGTTCTACAAATTAATTAAAATATTAGACGAACATATTAATTTTTGGAAAAAAATATATGTCGTAGATCTCTATGTTAGCTTTTCGAAACTTCAAACGGTTCCTAATTCTGATTCCTGGTTCTTCCGAAATCTCGAAAACATCAAAACGTGTCAAATTTTGGACAACTGCCACTCTACGAATAAAAAAACGGCGGATGAAAAGCTCGTCGAAGTTGGCGGCAATCGCTTCGCGAAGTCGGGGATCTCCAAGGAACAATCTCCTCAAATTTGGCCAGGAATTAATTAGGGTTTCCTGGAATATATGTATATATATAGAAGAGAGACAGAGAGAAGGTTGAGCGCCGACAGGTGGGCCCGGGTCTAGCTAACTGGGTTGTTGACTGTGTAAATACTAATTTAAATTCAAAAAATTATTTTAACTCCAAATAAATCTAAATAAATTACAGAAAAATCCAGAAAACTTTTTAAAAATTCTAGAAAATATTTCTAAGTGTCTAGATAAAAATATTTTAACTCAAAATATCTTCGTGTGACTCCACAGTAAATCCTAAAAGTCTATGAAAAAATAAATTATATAGGCTTTAATTATCTAAAAATTTTCAAAAATTCTAGAAAAATTCTAGAAAATATTTCTAGTCATCTAGAGCCCAAATAAAAAAAATTGATCCCGAAATACCCCCGAACGACCTTACAATAAATCTTGAAAGTCCTTCAAATAATAAACCCTTAAATATTAAATATCTAAAAATATCCAAAAATTATAGAAAAATATAAAACAGCTAAATAATACATTTTCAACCTATCTAGAGTCCATATAACCATAATGTGGTTATACCCACCTTAGAAAATTTTGTCCTCGAAATTTCAAAGGGCACGGTTAGGTATGACTAAGAATATAATCAAAGGATAATACGATCAATCGATACGAATAAGCACGACAAGAATATAATTAAGAAAATGATACGATTAACGATCGAAATAGATCGACATAATCATGGATTGAATTGAAAGCTCAAGAAAAGATTCGATTTAACATGATCCAAATATAGTCAAAAGGGTTAGTCAAAATATAGGCTTGATTAAGGATAGAACATAGGATTTGCTCAACAAGAAAAGTCATTAGGCACAATTAACTATTAATAAAAAAAATTTAGGCACGATTATAGAATCAATATCTAATCTAGCGGAAGAAAATCAAATAGGTTTTGAAGATTACTAGGAACCCAAATGACGTTTTAAAAATAGAAGGATAAGAAAGAAAGGTTCAATAACTAAATCAATAGTCATATGCCAAAAGGATGTAGTCTCGATAATATTCGAAAACTATATGTATACATGAAGTCACTTTACCAATAATTTATGTCCCGTTAGTGTACATCTGGCTGTAGTAAACCCTTGTTATTATGACACAATTAATGCTATGGTATCGAACACTTTATCAACTCAATCCATTATTGGCATAACAAGTCAAGATCAAAATATGACAACTGGGACATAGTTTTAATAACATTCGATAACTTAGACTTACTCGAAATTACTTCGACTTAGGGATCATGCCATGCCAGTACGATCTTGGCTGCAGTGAACTCGCAGTCTCTATAATTCAAATAAATGGTGACAATGCGCTGCTGTCTTGTCTTTATGAGTCATCGAACACTATTCCAACTATATCCGTAAATTTCAAAGGAGATTCTAGAATTTTAACAATTTGATCATGATAGAAAAATATAAGTATCTATTCTTGAAGAAAGTTATCAATTTTAAAAAATAAAATAATCGATTAGTGTCACGACCCGCACTCAGTGTAGGGGCACGATAAGTGGGTACGTCCAGCCTACGCCGTAGTATCGGCGGTAGAACGTTGTACTAGATCACTATCTATTCAACAACTCACGTAATTATATAATGCACTTGTCAAAATCTCAACTCCGAACGGAGGACAAGTATAGATATAATGAAATCTCAATCACGGTCTAAGCACGATAAGATAACCAGAAGTTTATAACTAAAGACTAAACAACAACAATAAATATAAACTACTAAATAATAATATCTCAAACAAACTCAAATACAAACTCAATATCTCAAGTTATTACAATTCAAGTTCTAAACATGAATCTAAAGCAAGTCTACTAGCTAGTCTTCCGATCACTCCTGAGGATCGGGGCCAAAGGTAGCTAATCCATCTCTGGGTCTATAGTAAGTAGGGCAAGTGTCCTCGGGACAAGCATTTGTAATATTATGTCAACATTCAGTCAGGATTGGAACGAGCACAACTCATCTAGAAATCCCAAGTAAATGGCAAAGACTATAAAGCAGTTATAAACAGTTATATTGATGAACATGGAAGTTTTATACAGGTGATGGTATAGAGCAACAGTTAAAGTACAAGAGAAGTAATGTAACAAATCAGAAGAACATAGTGTAATACAAGCTAGCTGAACTAGAGTAACATGATATAAGTCCAGACAGTACAATGTAAGTCGAGTGTAATCCCAATGTGAGTCTAATACAATATGAGTCGAATGTGATTCCAATCAATGTTCTAATAAGGTAGTTCAAATAAGATGGTGCTAATAATGATCCATGATGATTCTAATAATGATTCTAATCAATAATCCAAGTGTGTTTTAAAATACTGAGATAGACATGTAAACGGCTAAGGGTAATACGGTACATCACACACTGATCAGGTGAGGGATGACTATCATACGAATATCATTCACAGAGGGATGATTCGAATAGTAGGAATGTTCACATGTCTAATCAAGTATTTTTCTGCCTAACTAATACAAACAAATCTATAATCCGACACATAAATCGAGTACAAGTCCAACCATCACAAGAAGATGCTAATAGATGATTCGAATAGTAGGGCCAGACAAGTAAAGTATGTGTGTCACATACATGAATTTAGTAATACCAATCCATGTTGTAACAAGAATCAAATAGAACTAACTAGAACTGAAATACAGTAATCGACAAGTAGATGAAAGAACTATCAGAGAATGTACTAGTCTGATATCCTGAATGACTAATGTATATCAGATGTCTGAACCAGAGTCACAATATCCTATTTAGAGCAATATAGGTTAATATGTATTCAAAATAAGATAAATGAAACAATGCAATCTACATGATTCTAAGTCAATCTAGGTCAAAGTCAACTCTTGGTCAACCCTCAAGTCAAACTAGGTCAAACTTCTAGGATTTTGGGTCAACTCTAGTCAAACTAGGTCAACTATCTAGGTTTAGTCAAACTTAAGTCTACAAAACCAATTAGGCCTATATTGGTCAAATCTTGGTCAAACTATAGGTTACCTCAACTATATTGGAATACTAAGGTATTAGAGAATTACCTTACCTCTACACTATATATGAACTATCCCTATTACCTTCACATCTCATATATACTTACTCTCAAAACAATCCCAATACTTATAGTGTATAGGTAACATCACACAACTTATCTATTAGTCTAACTCTCAACTCATATACCATATCCTATAACACATACCTATATAACAAGTTCACTAAATATGTATCTATACAACCATATATCATAAATATAACCATATATATATATAATATATAATATATATATATATTATATATAATATCTATATATATATATATATAATATCTATATATATATATAATATAAAGCTAATATATATATATATATATATATATCTATATATATAATATATATAATATATATATATATAGCTAATATATATATATATATATATATATATATATATAATTATATATATATATATATATAGATATATAAATATTAGTATATATATATTTATATATATATATATATATAAGCTAATATATATATTATATAATATATATATATATATATATATATATATATATATATATATATATAATATATTATATATATATAGTTAATATATATATATATATATATATATATATATATATATATATATATATATATATATATATATATATATATATATATATATATATATAATATATATATATATATATATAATATATATATCTATATATATATATATATATATATATAGATAATATATTATATATATTATATATATTTTTTTTTTATATGTTAATATATATATATAATATATATATATATAATATTAATATTAAGATATATATATATATATATATATATATAATATATATATATATATATATATATATTTCTATTATATTATGCTTATATTATATTATATTATATATTATATTATATATATAATTATATTATATATATATATTATATATATATATATCTATATAATATATATATATATATATTTATATATATATACAATATAAGCTAATAGATATATTTTATATACTAATATTATATATATTAGCTAATATATATATATTATATATATTATATTTATATATATATAATCTAATATATTATAATATATATATATAATATTATATAATATATATATATATATATATAATCTCACCAAAATCTAACATCAAATATGAACATCATAGAACCCAAATCTCAGGAAAAACCTGAACTTATCTCAGACAAAAAACCAACTGCTTGCTAATGCAATACCAATTGCCAAAGCCAAAATATCCTCATAATTCTTAGGTATTTCGAAATATCAACTCAACATTCAAACCAAATGTCGAACTCTCTCACTAAATCCTTCAAGCTCATCACATACTCAAATCCCAAACTCAGGTATCCAACTCAACATTCACTAACATCAAAACTCAAATATCTCTGTTATCAAACCCACCCAAATATTCGAACTCAAAAGTAACCTCAAGAATTTATATAACAGTCGATACCAACTAAATCAAAACTCAACCTAAAACTCATGCAATTTCAAACCAAACACACATATCAGGGGGTGGTGGTCATGTGTGTGACACTCACACATGTCCACGTATCCACAAAGAGTCAAACTTATGTCCAAACATAGGGTTCGAACAATGTATCAGAGGAAGTGCACAACACTGCCTCGTGCTGAGGTGTCGGTTGTCCCAGGATACGACACACGACACTAGAGAGCTCGTGCACATGTCCCTAGGTAGGCTAGGTATAGGTCTACGTGTCAAGGTTCCTGAAACTCGTCTTCGTGTCACCGTGTCCAAGTTACAAACGTGTATCAGAAAGCCATTGTGCACGTGTGTGCAGTGGGGTCGAGTCAGTGCAGGTCGATTTTCACCCTAACCACTCCACGAAACCCAATAAAACTTTGGGAGCATGTTCTTAAACATTGCCCCCACGTGTCCACCAAGTTTCTCGTGTCGAAGTGTCGTGTGCATCGAGTTATGGCACTTGAGCAGCATGACAGCGCACGAGGGTCTCGTACTGCGTGTCCGTATCCATTTTGGACATAAAGACGACCTCAAATCGTGCTCAGTCATAAATAATATTAATCTACACATTATTAGCTTTAAAAACATGTAATTAGTTTTGGAAATTATGAACATTGATTTCTTTGTGACATTTCACCAAACACTTCACATAGCACACCGATACGTGTCCGATACGCATATCAAATGGACACCAATTCCTACCAAACTTGGTCTACAACTAGGGTACAGCTAAATGAATGCAACTATGGAAGGAAATCAAAAATTTGAATGAGTTTGATAGGTTTTACCTATTGAGAGTGAATCTCAATAAAAAGCTTAAGAAAAAAGGGTCCTTCTCCAACTTGCAATGGTCCCAAGCCTCCAAATCCATGCTAGCTAGCCTCCAATGGTCTTCTCTACTGTAGGAGAGTCCAATGCAAAAGACTAGGCTCAATTTGGAAAAGAAATGAAGAATTGGGGGTGATTTGGGGAAGAACACTATTAGGGTTCTTAAGAGGCTATGTAAAAGAGGCAAAGGGGTGCTAAGAGATGTTATATAGAGGTGGAGATCCTTTGATGGCAGCCTAGGTTATTTCTAGGGTTAGGATTAAGTTTTATGATATTTAAATGCCTCTAGCTAGTTTAATTCTAGGCCTCAAGCTAAAGGCCCAAGTAAAAATATCTATCCTTAACAAATATCTAACCTCAACTTAATATCTAGATATTCCTAACCTTGTCATGATGGAAGCTTCTAATATAATATCTAGGCTCATGGATAATATCTAGGTTAATCTCTAACAAAACACTTAGCACATTATTACTTAATCAAAATCCTAATTAATTCAAAAATCACAAAATGACCAAAATACCCTTAGGCTAAAAAGTGGTAATTAACCAATCTAATCACATGGCTAGGTCCACATGGTCATGGTTAGTCACTAGGCTTAACAATTCTAGGTTTACACTAGCAAAACATCAAAATTACAATGCACCAATGGTTAGTCTCTAGTCTAAGTTATGGGATGTTGTTCTCGTCTACGGACAACCATATTATGTGTATAGACTGCAGCTGTGTTTATGATCCCATAGTATGTATATATTGCTAGCTTACCATATTTTATACTGCTAGCTTTATGATCTTATATGTTTAGCATTTGAGATAACTTACTGTTATTCGAACTTTTGTTTGTTATTACTGCTTCTTGTTTGAGATGGACTAAGAATAAGATTATGTGAGTATTAGAAGATTGTTGGATTGTAGCTAAATCCATTGTCTTTACGGTCTTGACCATATCGTGGGGTACATTTGTACTCCACAATACGTAGCTAGCTGAGTTACGTTCTCTTCCTCTATTTTGGATCTGGAGCTTGACAAGACACGATGAGAATCTTCTTTATAAAATTTGTAATGTTATTAGTGTATTTTTGTGTAGAATGAATCGTAAAAATATTCAGATCTGATTTGAATTTTGATGATACATTGATATAAGACTTTATGTAGAGGTGTCATGAAGTTGATATCAAAAAGGCCTCTTGCTATTCACGTGACCTAATAACAACCTAATTATGATGTATAGAGGAAATAACTTTTTGAAAAACATTAATGTTTTCTCGTCTTTATTGGAACAAAAACATATCCTAGTTGCTAAAAAAAAAAGAATTTAAACTAATTTGGCTAAGATTCCTTTTTTTTTTAATTTGCATATTTCTCCATTGCCATATGTAGTCTTGGACCTCAACTACCTTCTTAATGGGCTGTTTCGTTGAAAGGATTTGGGGTTGGATTTGCTCAAAATTAGAATTTTGGGGTTGGATTTGTAAATCTGTCGTTTGGTTGGCAGGGGAGAGGAGACACAATTTTGAATTGGAGACTGTGTGCAGTTCTTATCCCCTGGTTTTTCCTCCACTCCTACATCCTTCATTTTTTATGGGATGTGGAGGAAAATAACTAGTCACATAGCCCCCCTCCTACATTTTGCGTGGGAAACTGGCATCCCACCGGTCGTAGCCGTCGACGAAGACAGTCGGAGCCTCTCTGCCGCCCCTCCCGTCAAAGTCGGACCCTTGGCCCTCTCCCCGCTCCCCCTCTCCCCACCGTCAGCGCCCCCACAGAGTCTTGGCCGACGAGGACAGAGGGATCCTTGGTCGACGAGGACGGAGGAGCCTCTCCGCAGCGTCCCCTCCCCGATCACGGGCCACGACGAGAACATAGTCTTGGCCGACGAGGATGGTCGGAGCTTGTTTGCTCCTCCTAACGTTCTCAATGATGCCAACGCGAGCCCGAGATGTGAAGAGGACGATCCGTCTGGTCGTCGACGAGGTCGGAGGAGCCCAAGGGTTTCTTCAAATCTAAATTATTTTTCTCCAGATCCAAATTTTTCCCCTCCAGATCCAAATTCTTGGGAGTGAATCAAACAAGATTTTTCCAAATCCAAATTATTGATTTGAGTTGGATTCCAGAATTTGGAAAAGTAACAAAAAATTTCAATCCAAATTCCCACAACCAAACAGCCCCTTAAGAGGAGAAAAAAAAAAAAAATAAGGGAATTGCATTTTGTGAATGCTACTTTCAAGATTTGTAAACTAAGGCACTATTTTAATAAATGAACTATCAACTAGTGCCAGAAATCGTGAGTTCATGCAAAATGTAGCTTTACTATATCAAATAATTCACAATTCCTCAGCACTACTCAAACCTAAGCTGAAAATTGCGAAACTTGAAAAAAAAAAAAAAGAATTATCACTTCTTGATAATTTTTTTTTTAAAAGAAATCAATTTTAAACATTCTGTTAGAAGGTAAAACAATTCGAATGAATCTATTATGTTAGGATCCTTCCGGCATGGCACTCGCACATAACACATAAGCCACTACTTCAGCTTAAACTAGCATTACAAAGGCTGCCCGCTTCATAGTAGCAGGGTCGGCACATGAACAAGTCTGTCATGGCTTCGAATTTGGACAACCCTTTTGATACGACAACCCTCGTCATTTGTTTTCCTTAGAATTGGTCCATGTCAATTTAACTTAAATATATACTTAAATCAATAAAAATTAAAGGGCAACTAAAATTACTTCCAATTAGTACAATCCAACCTCCGAGCCGGCCATGCACAGTAAAAATCAATGTTTTAAAAATCGGACCGGAGATCGATACGGTGAGGATACTGGGTTGGGTCAAATCGGTTCAACCAGTGGTTTAATCCGACTTGAACCAATTGTATAGGCTTATAATTTTATGAGTTATTTGTATTTAACACGCCCCCCACCCAATTGAAAATCATATTTCTACTTTCCCTCTAATTTTATTTAATTAGTGTTATCCCTCAATCTTCGGGTAAAGTAAAACCCTCCTTAGATTTGCGTTTTTGCATTTGAAGACCCTTTGTTTAAAAAAAAAACCCACATTTTAATTTTTTGCTCAGTTTGCACCCCTGCCGTTAACAGCCATTAAAATACGTCTAAAAATACGATTTTATCCCTCCCCCGACTCTCTCTCCCCTCTCTCTCCGGCGGTGGGGGCTTGTCAAGCGGGACCGAGGAGAGGGGGCGGGTCGAGCTAGGACGAGCATTCGGTTAATTCAGTTCAAACCGAATCGAAAACCGAATAAGCAAAACCGAAACCAAACCAAATTGGCCCATAACCGAATCAAACCGAACCGAATTAAATCGTTTCGATTTTCGGTTTATTCAATTTTTCTTTTTTGCAATTTTTTGTTAATATATATATATATATATATATATATATATATATATATATATATATATATATATATATATATATATATATATATATATAGATATATATATTATACAAAACACAAAGGTTTTGAATCCTATGGCTGACTGTGCCAAGATAAAGAGTGGTTGGATTTAATCTTGGTGAATCAACGGTTGTGGGTTTTATGGGGAAGAGCATTATTGGGAGTGAGCTTTTATGGGGAAGACATTATTGGGAGTGGGGTTTTATGGGGAATCCAAAGATGGGGATTTAATATTTTGATGGTTGGGATTTAATATTTTGATGGGGGCCTCATAATGGTTGTGGATGAGCATTATTGAGAGTGGAATTTTATGGGGAATCCAAAGAAAATTCACATCCAGCAGTGGTTGGGATTTAATATTTTGATGGCGGCCTCAAAATTATTATTGTTCGTTTAAAATTGGGGGTCCAAGATTTTGAGGGGGAATACCTTAAATGAACCATGCCCTATGGGCACGGGTTATGACTAGTCTCTTATACAAAACACAAAGGTTTTTGAATCCTAGGGCTGACCGTGCCAAGATAAAGAGTGGTTGGAATTTAATCTTGGTGAATCAACGGTTGTGGGATTTTATGGGGAAGAGCATTATTGGGAGTGGGGTTTTATGGGGAAGAGCATTATTCGGAGTGGGGTTTTATGGGAAATCCAAAGATGGGATTTAATATTTTGATGGTTGGGATTTAATATTTTGATGGGGGCCTCATAATGGTTGTGGATGAGCATTATTGAGAGTGTGATTTTATGGGAATCCAAGAAAATTCACATCCAGCAGTGATTGGGATTTAATATTTTGATGGGGGCCTCAAAATTATTATTGTTCGTTTAAAATTGGGGGTCCAATATTTTGAGGGAAATACCTTAAATGAACCATGCCCTATGGGCACGGGTTATGGCTAGTATATATATATATATATATATATATATATATATATATATATATATATATATATATATATATATATAAACTAAATTTTCTTATTCGGTTTTCGATTTTGGACTGAAACTGAAACCCAAAACCGAAACCAAATAAAAAAATTTAGTATTTTGAAAATCGAAACCGAACTAAATCTCTTATTCGATTCGGTTCGATTCGATTTTCGATCCAAAACCGAATAATGCTCACCCCTAAGTCGAGCATGGCCGGCCAGCGGAGGGGAGCCGACCAGGAGGGAGGAGGGGGTTGGGAGGGCTGGCCAGCGGAGGGAGGAGGGGGGGGGGGGGTTGAGGGGACCGACCAGCGGAGGGATGAAGGGGGATCGAGGGGGCCGAATAAGAAAAAATCAAACCGAATTGAATAAGATTTCGGTTCGGTTTAAAAAAGATTCGGTTCGATTTCGTTTTGAAAATACTAAATTTTCTTATTCGGTTTCGGTTTTGTGTTTCGATTTCGGTCCAAAACCGAATAAAAAAATTTAGTTAATAATAAAAATAAAAATAAAACATATATATATCTATTCTACTATATAATAGAAAAACTTAGATGGTGAAACTTTTGAATTCCGAAAATACCCTTACATACTTATACTAATTAAAAATAGTTCATTAACTTTAATAAGGACAACTTAGTAATTAGGAAGACTACCCTTTGGTCTTCCTAAAGAGTCTTCCTAAACTAATTAAAATGTTAAAATACGTGCAAGGCACGTGCACATATGCTAGTGTATATATATATATAATAATATATATATATATATATACATATACACACTACAGATATACCAAATAAATTTAGGTATATTTAAGTACTATATATATCACAAAAAATGCAAATAAACAAAAAAATTGAATAACCGAAAATCGAACCGATTTAATTCGGTTCGGTTTGAATCGGTTATCGGCCAATTCAGTTTGGTTTCGGTTTTGCTTATTCGGTTTTCGGTTCAATTCGGTTTTCGGTTCGGTTTGAACCGAATTAACCGAGTGCTCATCCCTAGCTCGACCCGCCCCCTCCTCCCTCCGCTGGCCGGCCACCCTCCACTCTCTTCTGGTCGGCCCGCTTGACAAGTCCCTACTACCGGAGAGAGAGGCGGAGAGAGTGGGGGGAGGGTAAAATCGTATTTTTAGACGTATTTTAACGGCTGTTAACGGGGGTACAAACTGAGAAAAAAATAAATAAATATGGAGTTTTTTTTTAAAAAGGTGTCTTCAAATATAAACGCAAATCTAAGGAAGGTTGTTTGCACTTTACCCCAAAAATTTGGGGGGGGGGGGGGGGGGGGGGGGGGGGGGGGGGGGGGGGGAGGGGAACACTAATTAAAATAAAATTGGGGAGATAGTAGAGATATGATTAGTAATTGGGGGTGGGGGTGGGTGGAGGGTAACACTAATTAAAATAAAATTGGGGAGATAGTAAGATATATTAGTAATTTGAGGGGGGGGGGGGGGGGGGGGGGGGGGGTGGGGGGTTTAAATACAGATAACTCTAATTTTATTTAAATTATTACATAGTACACAACTACACATATTACTTATGCTAAATTAGCGAAGAATCATACATATAAATTTTTTTGCATGTAAAGTCCAAACCAAAAGTCAAAAGCTAACAAAAAAAAAAGTTGAATTGGAAAAGACAGCTTCAGATCGATTTTAAACCAGACGGTTCATTGATCTAGCCGACCGGGTCGACTGAGAAACCGAATTTTGGAAAAAAAAAAGTGCATCGATATTAAACCGCTCGAAAAAATTAGTGGTTCATAGATTTATTGGTTCAACCGCCGGTCCGTCGGTCCGATTTTTAAAACACTGGTAAAAATATAATTAACTGCTTCCAATTAACATTTGACAATAGTCGGCTGGCCGGATCCAGAAACCCTAAAACCAGAACTAATTCATTCCCTCAATTCGAATCACCATATTTCCTTAACCTCTCGATTCCAGTCTCTAGATAAGATGTACAATCTGCGTACACAAAAATAAGGACAACTCTCACCGATTCAATGTTACATGATAGTTGGGCCCACATGTCATGCACCACCTTTTCAGTGGGCCCACATGTGAAGCACTGCCTTTCAGTAAAGAGGAAAAGTGCTAACTTTTAAATTGCGAAAAATGATTTTTTTTTAAACGGGCAGTCCGTCCCGCTCACCGGTCACGTGATCGGACGCTCCAAAGAGGGACCAGGAGCGGTCTCGAGTCTCTCTCTCTCTCCTTTCTCGCTCCTCTTTTTATGTCGAGAGAAAGAGGAGGGAGGAGAATTCTAGATAGAGGAAAAAAGCAGCAGTTTTTCTTTCTCAAGACATTCAAAATTTCACTCTCTCTCTCTCTCTCTCTCTTCTTCTTCTTCTTATTCTCGCGGCCGACGCATGCCATTCCGATCGGATCTCGCCGGCGGGATCAGGTCGTCCGAAGGGTCTCGGAGCTGCCGCACTGGCGGCGGCGGCGCGAAGCGCGAGGTCAGCCTCCTCTTCCTCCTCCTCCTTATTCTCGCCGGTGCGGACTTTATCGAATCCTAATCGAGCTTGGCGGTTTCTATCCGGTTTTGAATTTTTAGGGTTTGTGGTGGATTGGTGGGAAGGACGTTGTGGATCCTTCGCATTGCGAAAATTGCTTTGGTTTTAAAGTTTTCATGGGGTTTTAAGTGGTTTTTGGCGGTATTTTTTATTTTTTAAAGGTTTTGGCCTGAAAAACAAGGTTTTTTTTGTGGTGGATTTGTCATCGCATTTGATGGTTTTCTTTGTGTTTTTGGATTTCTTTGCGATTTAAGTGGTCTATAGAGGTATTTTTTAAATATTGTTTTTAGGGTCTTGGTTCGGAAAAATCAGGGTTTTTTGGGGTGGATTTGTGACGAATATCGTTCTAAATCCTTAGCATTGTGAAAGTTTTTGTTTTAATATACTTTAGGTATTTGTGAGCTCTTTTAAAGACCGGATCGATGATAAAAGAGGGACACCGGATCTTTTTTGTTATAGGTTTTTGGTGGATTTATTTTTAAAGTTTTCTTATAGGGTTTTGGAGTGTCTCAAAAAAAAGCTACCAATTTGTAACTTTTCCAGTTGTAATCTTACTGTGAAATTTTCATGATGCAGTCATATTGACTTTGTATGGGAAATATGACTTTTTTTAATTTACTTAAGGAATTACGGTAGCTTTACAAATTTGCTATGAAATCTCACTGTAGATTTTTTTTTTCGGAAGATTTTGCTGCTATACGTCGACAAACAACTCAGCTACAGTCATGAGAGAGGAATAATTTTCACTTAATTTTCCCACTAAGGAGACCTTTTATTGCACTTCCATAAGAAACAATGCTCGCTAATGATCTGATGTTCCAGAGAAAGAGAAAGAGAAAGAAGTGATTTTTATGGCATCAAACTATATTGGAGCATGAAATATTAAGGATATTCCGGAATTTTTCATACTTTTTCCTTGAATTATATTTTCAGTTAATTTTCCAAACACATATTAACATTATATTGTTCGAGTAATGTTTTCTTCTTCAGAGAGGATGGGAGGAAGAAGAACCCATCAAAATTTCGTAATGTCAGATAAAATGAAAGTAATACACAGTCTAATAGGTTCATTGATACTCGGTATAATTGAAGATAAGGGCATATAAAAGGATTTGATATGTCAAAATAGGTTATATTAAGGACATATGTAAGAAAATCTAACTTCTTTAATATAAAGATAGAATACAAGTAGTACATAGTGCAATAAGTACACTTATATATTGCATGATCAAAATAATTTGAGAATGTGAGACACACCAACAGTAAATGACCTTCCAAGCCAAAAAGCTTTGAAGACCTTCATCCTCAGAGATCTAAACATCATTTTGAATGGTCTTTTTTTGAGTGATCATTAAGCTTGTCCTGAGAGTATGTTTTATTGGCTCCTTAACTTATATTGTGCTAAGCACTCACAGTCAAGACACTCGGCACTAAGGGAGGTTGTGCCTCGCTTCAGCTAGGTGCACGCCTTTGTTTCTGCGAACAAGTTGCAAACAAGTACGACCCTATACAATGGCCCAATACCATCATTTATCCCCCTTGTTTTCTGTGAACAAGTAGGAACATGGCAAAACAAAGTAGTTACGACGTCAAGGGCCTCTGTTCTTATTATATATGAGCCTTGTTTTTCTCAGTTGCACTCCTCACTTCTTCTCTTTGGATCTAGGCCATGAAGGACCTTTACACTTAGGTCGCCTATGACAACTATGGATGCATTCAACTTTCTAGATAAATTTTCTGGCTGAATTGTATTGTGGAGAACTTTGGGTTGAACCTCATTTGCATAAGTTCCAAATCAATACCAATAAAGTAGTCTTTGGTCTTCCTACTTGCCAATTGGAATTTAGGTGTGCTTTTCGCCTTTGACAACTATGGATGAATTCAATTTTCTACATAATTTTTTGGCTGAATTGTAATGTGGAGAATTTTGGGTTGAACCTCATTTGCATAAGTTCCAAAATCAATACCACTAGTAGTCTTTGGTCTTCCTATTCGCCATTTGGAACTTTTATGTTTTTAGGACATGCCGCTCTCTTAGTAGTACTAAACAAATCATACGAATGCAATTTCAAACATAAGTAATAGAGATTTTTGGGAGGGTACGTATCGATGGATAGCAAATACTGACTGGGTAGTTCACAGTATTTAGGATCAATCGTTAATCACGTTTGCAAGATTGAGAAGGATGTTGTGAATGGAGTTAATAACAATAAACAAGATGTTGAAATGGAGCGTTTCTGGTGTATTTTGTGATTGTAAGATACTATTGAAGTTGAAAGGAAAAATTCCTATAAGATAGTTATAAAATAAGCCATGTTTTATGTATAGGAGTGTTGCACCAATCAAGAAACAACACAAGAAGAAAATTAGCTTAGCTGAAATGAGAATAATAAGAAGGATGAATGACAACACATTAAAGATAGGATAAAGAATGACGGTAGTTGTGGGAAGTTGGAGGTGGCACCAAATGAAGACAATATAGAAAATCGTCTTAGGTGGTTTGGATATGTGTAACCTAGATCAGTATATGCACCAGTTAGGATTGATAAGCTGGAAGTTAAAGGAGTTCTAGCACTACGGGTAGGTATAAATGAACATGGATTGAAGTTGTAAAGAAATATATAGTTTTGTTACTATTACATAGGACGTGTGGCTTAACAGAGTTGAATGGAAGGAAATGCTTCAAGCACCTGACCCTAATAATTTGGGATTGACACTTTGTTGCGGAGTGCATGCGACATTATTGTAGATATTTTTTGGGACAATATTTTGGCAGCTGAGATGGTTGGCATCATTTCTGATTTTGCTCAACATTAACCCTATTTTTATGTGATTAAGGTGTAGCTGATTCTGGTATGGTGTGTATACTCACCCAGTACATATTGAGGTAAGGAGATGAGGTTTCGTAGTAGAAACTTATTTCTATAGGTCCATTCAAAGGAGTTTTATTAGTTTGATCAAATTTAGTTATCTTGGAGAATGTTTAATAGGGTCTATGCACATGGAAGAGTCTTATTTCTATAGTTCCATTTAAAGGAGTTTTATTATTTTCATTGTTATGCATAGTGGTGCCTTATCCATGGGCATGTCAAAATTTATGTTGCATAGACACAAATATGACATGAGTCACATGACGCAATACAAACACAGCCACATGGGTACAACAATGTCCGTGACGCAGCTTCAATTTTGCTGTGCCTGTGCTTCCTAGTTCAAAATCCTAACCGAGAGTAGGAGGTTGCAGATTAGGAACACAACCTTCTCTACAAATGGTGATAACCAACCAAACCTTCTTCTGTACCACATTAACTACCCACTCTGTCATAATACTCTTCCATTATCTACTTATCCTGGAAACACGTACTTATCTTCTAGTAAAGATATTGACCTCTTTTTCACTAAGAAAAAAAAACTCTTAGGGAGATCAGCACCTGGTCACCTAAGTCAAAAGCCTCTAGAAAATTCCTAAGAAAAAACATTTGTTGACAAAGATTACTAACTTGCACACAACTATTAGAAAAAGAACAGCTTTTACTATTGTTCATGATTTTTATGTCTTGGTTATCTTTTTACCAAAGCGTTATTCAATATATTTCCTGTCAGAATCTTCCGGTCATTCATAATATTATACGTTAGTTTCTCAGCACTTTTTATTGAGCAATGTTTCTTTTATCATGTGCACAATCCCCCAATATTTGCCTCTTATATTTCTGCTATGAAATGTTAGGTCATTTTAACTGGTCTTTGCTGAGCGAGTTGTATGAAGAGAGCACTTTATTTGAAAGCCTAGTTTTGTTCTTCATTAAGGCTTCCTAGCAATGAAAAGGAAAATTCAGTACTTCCTGGTTGTGGAGTACCTACTGGCCGAATTACCCGAGCTCGAGCTGCTGCTTGCCGTGTAAGTGGCGGGGTTCTCTCATTGAATCTGCCGCTCAGAAAACTAGAGAAAAATCAGGTACAACGGGGTAAGACAAAGAGAGATGAGAACAGTTATGCTGCTCCAACTGCAGCTTTTCAGAACAAGAAGAGAGCAGTACTTAGAGATGTCACCGATGTATGCTGCGGGAATTCATACAAGGACTGCATTAATGCTGCAAAACTTCAGGTTTACAATTATATCTACTTATATATTTTTTTTTTTTCGAAACATATATTTATCTTGTCTTCTAGAAGTAACAGCAA
>JANAVB010037219.1:7949067-8014067 GCA_029216955.1 Iris pallida
TTTTTTTTTGTTTGTTGTGGAAATTTTTTTCTTTTCTTCCTTCTATGGCTCTGATACCATGTAGAATGGAATAAAAGATAATTTTTTTATTGAAGAGAGACTACACATATATATAGGAGAGGCTATCTCCTCTCCTATTACTCTAAGCAATGTGGGACTAATGCCCAACCCTAATAACTTTAATATAACACTTAACAAATTTAAATAATTTTAAACAAAATAATTTAAACCAACCAAATAGCAATCATATGTGTCATTACAAAATACAAACTGAAATAAGAGTTAGGATAATGATTGAAGAGTTTGTGTGGAGAATTTTAGATTCTTTTTATTTAAGAAGTATGAACTATATATATATATATATATATATATATATATAATATATATATATATGTAATCGGAAAAAAAATATATATATATATGTAAGTCGGGTTTTCGGGTTCGTCGGGTAACCCGCACATGAACCCGAGCCCAACCCGATTGTTGATCGGTTCAAAAATATTTTAACCCAAATTCGAGTCCGAACCCGAGTATCTTCAACCCTAACCCAACCCATTAACGGATTTATCTGATTGGGTTCGGGTTTAGCCCGCCCAAGTTGCACCCCTAGTAATAGGATTCTTATCTTAGGGTTTTCCTATTTAGGAAATCCTATTATGACCTAGAATAAATTTTCTTATATCCTTATACATAGTGAGGGGTGGGGTGAGGGTGGAGGCACAAACATATCACAGAGTTGAGATTCATGTACTCGCCACAGGAGATCCGAGAGAAAGTCCGCACTGTACTCTTATGACTTCGCCATACAAGACAGCAGAAGGAGGAGATCTGATCGAGGAGTCGTCAACTTCGGTTAGGAAGATTGCTTCGGATTGGTGAGTGGTTTATTGTAATCTCTGTCGTTTCTTCTTGAGTGTGGTGAGGGGTTGAACCTATTAGGACAAATGGTTCAACATTGATTTTTGTCAATCTTGTAATTTTATCTGAGTTATATAGATTGAGATTTGTCTAGGTGATGAAGTCACCGCCATATACTTGTCTTTATGTGTGCTTGGTGTTCGTTAGACGGGGGTTGGTTATTTCAGTGGGTTGGCCCAAGTTTTCCGCTGCGACAACGTCTCAGATACGATATCAAGTGCTTGTAGGACGTGTTCGATTCCAAACATCTGGTATCAGAGCTAGGTTCCTTCGTTCTGGACCTTCTGGTCTGATACCAACAGATAAGTCTATTGTTATTCTAGGTTTTTGATTTTAATGCTTACTGCAAAGAAGTCTGACAAATGTCCGCATCCATGCATAAATATTTCTGTTGCTTCTCATAGAACATACCTTGGTCCACAATAAAACCTGTGGAATTTGTCTATGATAAGGTTGTTACTAGAATGACCTTGTGGCTTGTGCTTTAGCCTGCCCTTTTATAAATTCACAGTTTGTTTATAGTAGGCTTTTTATTAGTACTATAGAGCTCAGGCAAGTATAATTCATGGTGATTTAAAGCTATGTAACTCATGTGCTGACACTTATTATTTGTGAATTAATATTCATATACATGAATTACTGAATGTAGGAAGTATGAAGAAATAATTGCTCCTCGAGTAGAAGAATTCTGCTTCATCACTGATAACATGTACTCCAAAGAAAGGTTTGCTCTTCTTTATTCCTTTAATAAGATGCCCTAAATTAGAGAGGTTCCACTATGAAAGGAAAGACTCGTTACTTTTGCTGATCACAGAATGATTACTTTTACTGATTGACAGGTGCTAAAGATGGAAATTCAAATACTGAGTATTTTGGGTTACCAACTATCAGTTCCTACTGTGAAAACGTTTCTGAGGTTGATTCCACATTTTTTTTAACAAACATGCATGTCAAATTCAAAAGATTTCAAGTTTTAACTTGTTCACTTCTAATTTGTTTATTTGCAGGAGATTCATTCGAGCAGCACAATCTTCTCACAAGGTATCCTGCGATTTAGAATTAATCCTGGTTATTTCTTGCAATTGCACTTTCTGCTGCTTATGTGAAAACTGTAACAATTAGTCTAAGCTATACTCGATCTGAAACGTAGGCTCCTCTTCAACCTTTCGCGCACTTGGCCAACTATTTTGCAGAGCTCACACTGATCGAGTATAGCTTCTTAAAGTTTCTTCCATCATCATTGCTGCATCTGCTGTCTTCCTCGCAAGATGGACACTGGAACAGTCTGGCCACCCGTGGGTATGTGCACAGCAAACTCCCTATTCTTTAAACAGACAGACGCTTAAACTTCCTATACACCTGTTGCGTTACTTTTTGATACTGATGCATTTGTTGTGATCTTATACAGAATCAGACTCTCGAGCATTATACCTCTTATAAGGCTTCAGATCTTAAAGTAGCAGTTCATGCCATGCAGGATTTGCAGATGAATTCCAACAAGTGCCCCCTCAATGCGATTCGTGAGAAATATAAACTACCGAAGGTACATATCAATCTAAGCTGCACCAGCTCGTGAGAAGCTTGAATAGTACAGCTACTGTGATATGCATTCATCGATTTTGGTTAATCTGCCTTGGATTTCTACTTGATATTTATTTTATCAACCGAAGCTGCCTAGCTCATATCCTTCGATACAATATTGTTGTCTTGTTGATGATTAACCCCACCTGCAATTTTGGCATACAGTTCGAGTCTGTGGCTGCCATGAGCTCTCCGGAACTGCTCCCATTGCTGTTCTGCTGACAATACATGGACTGTTCTTCCCATCTCCAAGAGGCTGTTAACAGATGGTTAGCAGACACCATTTTCATATGGGGTTCCTGCAAATAACTTATTGCGGGTTCACTTGACTAGATTTCATTTCTTCTTTGTTTCCCTCTTTTTTCTTTTTCTTTCTTCATTTGTGGTTTTGTTCGTCTTTAACCCCTTCAGAGTTCTGGGTTAATCGATCTTGTGAAGCTTGTATGTGTAATGTAAAAGTTTGAGAGGGTCTATAGAGATTAGATAACAGCTTGAAATTTGATTATGCCGGATGGCATATTTTTTCAAGCATCTGATGTACCATGTAAAGCAGTAACTCTTGTACAAGTCCATTGAAGAAGCTTGGGTGAGAGATCGAAGAGAGAATGTAACAGAAGTTAAAGTTCGAACATTTCTTTGTTTTGTCAGAATCTTCATTTCATATTCTCGTTTTGTTGTTGTGTCGGAACAATGAGTTGTATTCCATCAAAAGTACACAGGCCCTAACTTCTTGGAAACTAGGAAGCAATAGTTTTTACTTTCATTTACTTTTGAGTTGCTTGCTGAATTTTATTGCATAGTTGAACCATTTTTTATAGGCTAATTCTAAGGGTACTCCCACAATTGCTTGGGGATAGCCCTTACTAGAGGACAGCTCTTTGGTGGAACTTTTACTTAGGAAAGCCCGAATTTTTTATAGGCTAATTCTAAGGGTACTTCCACAATCTAGGTATGTTTTGACATATTTTGCTATATTTTTGTTTTAAATTTATTGAATATTTGGTAATGCTCAAAATAATTTGATAAAATAGGTTATAACAAAGTTAGGGTTCATGTATGTATTTTTAGAACACGACAAATCAATTTTTTTTTGCATCAAACCCTAACCCTAGAATCATCGGTTTGGCCGTTTTAGCCTACAGTCGGCCAAGAAAACGACATGACTGCAACGAATAATAGCAGTCCTTGTCTATACATAGGATTGTAAGCAGACATGCAGTCCTGAAATATAGTAGGACTGCATACAGTCACACAGTCCTGAAATACAGTAGGACTGCTTGCAGCCTTTAGTCCTGGATAATATTAGGACTGCATGCAGTCCTGCCTATTTGTGTGACTGTATTATTTTCTGACAGTCCTTACGCTCCTACTTGTTTATTTCTTTTTTTAGTCCTGCGACCGCTAGCAAAAGAAAATGACCCACCGCATCGGCGTGTAAAGAACGCAATGTGGCCCGATCGCTTGAGAGATCAATCAGAATCGCCGAACCCGATCCAGAAAGAGAAGTGACTGCACCGGCTCGCCAGCCTCGGACGAAGAAAATGACTCGCCATCCTCGGTCGAAGGAGCAACTCCTCCTAGTCCTCCGTCTTCTTCCTCTTTCGATGACGACGAGCCTACTGGCCAAACCCGCACATATGATGGTTTCGGCCCTTCTCAGCAGCCGGTTCGTCCGGAAGGTTGCTTAATATTATTGTCGTTTGACAACCACATTGCATTTCATAAATGGAAGGACCCGGTATGTACATTAAGTTATAAAAATTTAAGCTTTCATTTAGTCTACTATATATATATTGCTAATTCTAATTTTATCCTGGTTGTCCGACATACATGAGCTCTCGTATGCTTAGGGTCGTCAGCCACGAGAAGAAGTCCGGTAGCTGGCAGTTTGACACATTAGGGAAAGCCGTCAGGAATAAGATCATTCCTACCGGCTTGCAAAATTTGGCCCGATACTCCTATAAGACGATGGACAGTGCTCTTATCAGCCTTCGTGAGAGATTGCATCCAGAAAACAACAATTTTTTATCTCCCAACAGGGGAGATGACGATTACACTTGACGACGTCCATCAGATATTGGACCTTAATGTTATCAGTCGGGTCATGACGAATGAACTGTTCCATGAGAAATTCCATGACTGGTACGATAATATCGTAGATTATGTGTCAGAGAATCTTGGGGTTGATGCTAGGAGTTTTACAACCCTTCAAGACTTCAAGAAGTCCTACGGACTTTCTTTGAAATATTTGGAGACTTTTAGAGAGACGGAGGCTGCTGATGATAACGTTACATGCTGGCCCGTGCATACATATTTTTATCCTAGGATCCGTCGACATTTCGGACAAGTCCAGAACCTCGATTCATGCGAGACATCTTCTGAATTTATCCGACGTGGAGGACGTGGAAGAGATATCTTGGGGAAGCGGTATACTGGCAAATCTTTACCGCGAGCTTGGTACAGCATCCCGTGTCGGTACTAAGACAATCGCAGGATGCCAGACTCTACTCCATGTAAGAAAATTTCTTCGAGGTTAATCTCATATACGAAATTTCATTGTTAATTGTTGATTATTCTTTTAATAATTGTACATGCATGGATATACGAGCACTTTTCGATGCTGAAGCGGGGTGAGGAGAACGAAGAGTATGGCAAGCACCTTCCTAGAATGTACTGATGGAGGCCAACTACGGCTGAAGCTAAAAATTCACAATCACTAGCCACCATTCGCAATGTACTTGATAATTTGGTGCCAGAAGAGGTGAGAATGTAGCATATTTCTTGTTATATTCTTTCAGTGATAATGATTTACTAAATTAAGCTATGCACGCATAATTTACTTTTCTTACAGATACTTTGGTACCCATACCGGGATTTACGAGGGAGTAGTCGTCCAATGCAACCAGTAACTTTATTTTATGGTATGATAACTTGCTACGATATCTCGGAGCCTTACATGCCTGATAGAGTCCTTCGTCAATTTGGCTTCGTACAAACGGTGCCGAAGCTCACATTGAAGTTAGTAACTCCTCCGAGAGGGACGAAACCCTTGAATTATATCTCGGTCGAATTTGACTGGGTTACGGACTTCTACTCCGAGTGGCAACGACATGTGCTTGGGGGAATGTGAAAGACAACCGGTGGTTGAGTTGTCGGACTGGAGCGATGACTAGATGGCGTACTATGCTAGTGTCAGACATCCTATGTTGTTGAACCCTCACATGCCAAGGCCCGATACTGTGGGAGTTTTGGAACCTCTTCTCCAAAAAATTGTCCTATATGCTGTATTGCTGAAGATGAGTTTCAAATTTGTAGCCTTGAAAGATTTCTAAGTTTGTAGACTTAATTTATGTCATGTCATTTGCAGGCTAAAAGGGTGAAGGGATTGGCAACAAGTCTTCGTCAATGCCATGGTGAAAACTATGTTACAATCTGCAACGAGATGGAGCGCATTGACAACTCTGTAGATTTTTTTCATGGAAAATAGGGAGCAACGTACGAAGGCCCGACATGATAATTAGTTTTTTTTGGGATATTTGGATATGTTTGGATATTTGGATATGTGGATATTTGGATATGTTTGGATATGTTTTGGATACGTTTAGATATATTTTGGTTATGTGGACATGTGATCTAATTTTGGATATATTTTGGTATGTTTGGATATGTTTTGTGTGGTTATGTTTGGATAAGTTTTGGTTATGTGGACATGTGATCTAATTTTAGATATATTTTGGTTATGTGGACATGTGATCTAATTTTGGATATATTTTGTGGTTAAGTTTGGATACATTTCGATATGTTTAGAGTTGTTGTCATTTCTGCATAAAAGGACTGCCAACAAATTTGGCAGTCCTGCATTAAGCAAGGACTGCCATCTAGCTGACAGTCCTACTCAAAACTCTCTGTTTGGAGAGTTTTGATACATAATTGTACATGACTGTCAAAGAAATTAGCAGTCCTATTGTTAAGCAGGACTGCCAGTCCTACAGGAAGCAAGGACTGCCAACTAGCTGACAGTCATGTTCAAAACTCTCTGTTTGGAGAATTTTGATACATAATTGTACAGGACTGTCATCTAGCTAGCAGTCCTATTGTTAAGTAGTACTGCCAACTTGTTGACAGTCTTGCATGAAGCAAGGACTGACCTAGTCCTGTTCAAACTCTCTGTTTGGAGAGTTTTGATACATAAGTGTACATGACTGCCAACTAGCTGACAGTCCTGCTCAAAATTCTCTGTTTGGAGAGTTTTAATACATTAATGTACATGACTGTCAAAGAAATAGGCAATCCCATTGTCAAGTAGGACTGCCAACTTGTTGGCAGTCTTGCATGAAGTATGGACTGCCAACTAGTTGACAGTCCTGCTTTATGCACACTAATACTCTGATACTCTTGCACACATGGTAAGAGTATTTACCTTTTAAATTGTAGAAGGGTGCACTCACATGCTCCCAATTGAAACAAATTCTCATTATTTTATTAATTCATCGACACAGCGCGCGATGATTGATCAAGCTCAGTCCTTCAACAACTCCCCGCTCTCCAACTTCCACACTTCCCTCCCTTAATGCTTGTCCCAACACCAAGCCAACCCCAAACCCATCCTGATCATAGAAGTAAGATCCACATCGACTCGTGTTGCTCTTTTTGGTCCTATAGCTGCATCATCTCTCATATCCACAACTGCATCCATTCAACCAACTCGACATCTTCAATCATGCATTTACACAGCTTACCGCCTCTTGTATCTTAGTTTGATAACTCTGATATAAAGTTGTTCTTATTAACTGATGACGTGTAACATATTGCTTCTTCAGTTGTAGATTCATTTTGTCACTACACGTCACAAGTTTTCGTTCTAACTTGAAAAGAATAATATAAAAATAAACCTCTTGCTAAGTGAGCTAAATTAGTTTGTAGAGCCATAACAAAGCTCATATTCTTATAGCAACAGTTTAATGACATGAAATTGACTCCATGATGGTCATTTGCATTAATTTCAAACAGAAAAGACAAAGGATTATAATGGTTTTAACCAGAATGAAGAAAGGGTGTGCCATAAGTTGTGGACTTGCTAAGTATGTATGGATATGAATGGATCGCTAATAATTCAACTGACAATGGATTCCAGTTGTTTGGTTGATTATAACTCATAGAATTTTAGGCAATTATCTATTGATAGCTAACTCATAAATTCAACTGCTTGTTTATTAACCAGGAACACTAATGTTTTTCCCTATATTTGTGTAGGTTGGATGAAATAAGAGAATTCTGAGGAGCTTTGGTTGGATAGGCTCGAAGGGTTCGAGCTAAATTTTGGATATGCAACATTTTGGATATATGTATGGAAACAATTAAACACTGACTACGCTGTTAATGTTTAAGTTTGGAGAAATTATGAAGGATTTTGAATGTTCGACAGTGAAATTAATGAATTTACTTGTGTTCGGAATTCATTCTGTGATTGATTCGTCGAAAGCATTTAAATTTTTGAATACCCGCATTCTGTGTATATACAATAGATATCTGTGGCATTCTGTATATCTGCAATGCTATTTTGATGTGCTGCAATACTATTCTGATGTGAATTGTTTTTTTACACTAATGCATTCTGCAATAGCACTCTGACATGATATTGGTGCACATATAATAGCGCGAAAGAAACCTATAAAACCAATTTGCCTCGAAAGCTATTCAAACGTTATTATGAAACTATAGCGTTCGTAAATGCTATGTAAACTCTATAGCATTTGTCACTGCTATAACAAGTCGCGTTCATGGACGCTATACTAACTAAATAGAGTTCATGAATGCTATTACTTTTCTATAGCGTTCTTATATGCTATAAGACTTGTATAGCGTTCATAAATGCTATAACGTGTCTATAGCGCCATGGAACGCTATAATCCATCAATAGCCTTTATGAACGCTATAACTTTATAGCGTTCTTGTACATGGGGCAATTATAGCGGGGGCATTTATAGCGGACCGAATACGCTATAATAGGTACAACGTTCTGAGCACGCTATCGTATCCCATACCTGTTGTAGTGTGTAACGCTTCTTCGCTTGATTCAAACCAAATATCGGTCGAGAATAAATTGCCTACATCAACGACAATTGGAGAAGGTACACAATCTCGGAAGATGATAAGCCCTACAATAGAAATTAAAGTTAATAAAACTAAACAAATTGAATGCAAAAACTACTGCAGGAAAATGACTGCCTAAAAAGTTGACAGTCCGACAAATAATTAGGACTACAGGACTTGTGACAGTCCTGTGTTTCTTCAGGACTGTCACATTCTTGACAGTCTTGTTTAAGAAGTGGACTGTCATCTGTTTGACAGTCCTTCTTCATTGTAGGCTGTGCCTATTTCCTGCAGTCCTACTTCCTAAAGTCACAAAATTTATTTTAAAATTATTTACCAAAAATGCTTCTGAATAACCGATGTGTTCTTCGGATGAAGCGGGACAAGAATTTAGTATATTTGATGACCCAGGTTCTTCGATGTGCATTTTTCCTACATTAAACACATATAATTCAATATTTATATGTGAAAGTAATATTTGAAACCCTAATCATATATTAATTCGATGACATACCAAATAACGGTAGAATTTGATGAAACTATAACTACAATTTTCACCCACAATATTCACAAAATCTAGGTTGGGAAGAAATTTGGGCTAGAATTTACTTATTTGACCTAGAAATGTTTTGGAAAGAAGAGAGCAAGAGAGGGAGAAGAGAAGAGGGAGAAGAGAGCAACAAAAAAATGTTTGTTTTTATACCCAAATGTGGGCTAGCCCCAAGCAACAAATAGGAGTGGCAAACTTGTAAATATTTAGAAAAATTTTGGGCTAGCCCCAAGCAATTGTTGGAGTGCCCTTAGAATTAGCCTTTTCATATTAGAGTTCTTGCAATCGTTTCCAAAGGTGATAAATCACACCAAACTCTGTATCATTTTTGTGCCCACAAAACACACACCCACACACCACTTGACGTTGAACTTTTGACATTTAGGAGAATGATGATATGCTTAAGTGGCTTGATTAACAAGCCTTTTGTCACGTACAAGATTTTTGTCTCACCGATAAGGATCTGCATAACCCTCCATAGCTAGGAGTTTTGCTGTAAGTTTCAGGAATCCTTCTGAAGAATGTGGAATCTTCTTGATGACTCATGATCTTTTTAGATATTCTAGAATCTTCCATGCATTCTAGGTCTCCAATATACTGGTTAAGTGCATAAGATGAGACTATATGCAACATCATAGCCATTTTGATTCCAGCATTACTTTGCTACCTATACTGCCTTCAGTCGCAATTGTCATTGCGTAACACAACGACTACAACATCCTAAATAAGGATACTGATGCTATTGGTGATGTAGTAGAAGAAGGAAGGGGGGTGTGGATAAACACCACCATAGGTGTAGAAACAATGACGAGGAGCCAGGACTAAGTACCGGGGATCCTTATTGAACAGAGGGATCGAACTATATTAGGGTTTATTGAAAGATAATGCTATTAATTTCTCCAAAATGTTCCTCCAAACTATTTTCCCTTATGTGTCAGCTGATATAGCGTGTAATGTGATAGCTGACATGACAAATTTTAAAATTAGAATTAAAATTTGTTAATATTAGTGTTAACATTAATATTAACATTAACATTAGCATTATAAAAATTTGGATGATTAATTTTTTGTATTAAAATTTGTCATGTCAGCTACCATCAGCTACAGCATAAGGAATGATAGTTTGGAGAGATGCTTTGGAGGGATTAATACCATTACTCTTATTGAAATTACTTTCTAGAAAGTGGTTCCGCATCATGTGACAAATTCAAAGTGTATATTTCAATAAGATTTTTCAATTATTTTTTTGAGATGCCGACGTTACGTACGAGACTTTGTGCACGCTGCATTACATGTCTTTTGGGTCCACTGCCCCCAACATCTATCTTGTTTATAAATGGAAGAAATAATACGCCCCCGTGTCTTGATCCACTGACCTTCAGCCGCCTAGCCAGGGTCTTATGTCTCTCCCCTATAACCACAATGGTCACTCGAGTTCGGCAGATTCTTCTATTATTGAATTACACACATGGAAGTGGTAGCTATGTGATTTGTATGATGGGAAGTTTTACTAAAGGGTAAGGTTCAAATTCTGCAAAAAAATATTAATTTTTTATCATCCATTTTTAGAAATGTTTCTTAGGAGCTAGGTCCCGAAGGGGCCTAGCGACTCGAACCCAGACGAAGGGCATAACTTGGCTCTTTGATGATGCACTTTACAACATATGCATTGGACACGAGATGGCATTTTTGCGTGTCATTGTGCCGTTCAACTCTCGTTCTAGCGCCAGTCCAGTGCAGCAGGCCAAACGGGGAGGTTGCCCCTACGGGACCTAGGTTCCAATGTAGAGGCTGCTCCCGTTGTACCTTGGTTCCAACGTGGAGTCTGCTCCAGATGGACCTTGGTTCCAACGGAGAGGCTGCTCCCATTGGACTTGTAATCCAGTGTGGCTGGTTGCATTTCAGCTTTGTAACTGCCCGCTTAGTAGAGGTTAATGTAATGTCCCGTCCCGTTCAGTTTAACCTGAGGAATCAAAACACCAACGAAGTTTGGACTTATCCATGCGATGGCTTACTCGAATCCTTCTCGGTCGAGGCAACTCCTCGCTCAGGTGGGTGGCTTCGGTGAACTTGCCTCAGCTTGGCCTTTATACTAATAAACATAAGTTTTTAACTGCACAAGTAGGCTTGATAATAAAAGAGACGAATCCACATAGATAAGGGAATAATTTCAACTTGGGTCAGATTGAGTTAGGATATGGAAAGGTCCTACGTCGGCTTAGAAATATTGTACGACGTCCTTCGTCCCGTAGCTTGGGAGAAAGGAATGTTAGTCTATGTTGGCACAATGCTATGAACTTAGCATAAGTCATAGGCATCGTACGTATAAATGCTTGGTAAAGCATGCACGGTCCCATAGTCCAATGCTTGGCATTGCAAAAGTATCCCATAAGTCTCAATGTACGTTTCCATGATGCAAGGGTTGGCATAGTCTTTGCTCGTCCCACGAGTTAAGTTGTTGCACGACTGAGTTAGGAAAAGTTATGCCACGGGCGATCGAAGTCATAGCAAGCACTGTCCCACAATTTTTGAGGTTGTTCAAGTTAAACACGTGCACGACCCCACGGTATCAAGGCCCGTCGTATAGTGTATGACACAATTTATGGGCACTTCAAAGGAATACGACTTGTTCAAATTGAGCAGGAGGGCTATCAAAATAGTCATTCCTGAGTTAAATCAGAGAAAAAGTATGGTAACTTTGAAAGTCGAAACGATATGGTAATACTGAAAAATATGTCGGGAATATAGTCCAGTTGCCGAGAAGAAAGATGTCAGGACTGTAGGTCAGTCGTCGAGGCAATCCCTGGTTTGGGCTCTGCAAAGAAGTATGAAAAGTAAAGAAGTGAAGCAAAGAACGTAAGTTGTGACGGTTAGGTCATACATTACGTTGAGTCTAGAAGTTCTCGTAGGTGCGTGGTCATGGACAACTTGTGCACAAGATTTTGTGCCCTCAATTTTGGTAGCCTGGGGCCACTGGACCGTATCGGCCTAGGAGGGAAGCAAGATACCTGAGCTGGATTGTACCGCTCTGGTGATTCAAGGCTTTCGATCGAGCTTGCTACCCGTGCCGGACGACCTTGCCTATACCAGAATATAACCGTCCAAGATGGCTTGAATTTCTAGTGACCTTCATATAGATGAGTTGATGTGCTGAACGACAATCCACATATATGGTGTCGGTTGAATCAAAGAAGGTGCAAGCACGACACGAATTGAGTCAAGATGGTATACACGGTTGCAACACTAGTATAGAGCCTAAGATTTGGCTAAAAGTAAAGACATGTGCTTAGGCACAAGGTGTGGCGTCGAGTATTGAGTTGTTTACTCAGAGTTGCATAAGTTAGGATTTGAGTGGTTTCGAGTTAAGTCAAGAAGGGCCGTAAGGCAAGTCTGGTTAAGTCATATTGAGTTGCGAGGCACGGCCTCGATGTTGAAGCACGAATAGAGTTTATGGCACGACCATGTTGTTGCGCCTCAAAGTATGGGCTAAAAGGCAAGTACGAGTCGATACGTTGATGTTGTTGGCACAAGAAATGTCTAGAGACACAACGATAAGTAAGTTATCGAGCGATGACACGGTGATGTTCTAGAGACACAAATAGGCCAAGTGTGTATGTCCTAAAAACAATCCTAAAAGACAATCATAAAGGGATTATATTGCACAAATTAAATAAACATGTTAGCTTTGTTTGTGTGGGCGAGGAGCTCAGACCACCAGTACGGTTGTGTACTGACACCCACACAGTTTTCATGTACAGGCATATATAGTAGATTGTTTGGCACAGATCGCTTGGATGCGTCGAGGCACGAAGTTCCTTGGCATTTCGAGGCATGCGACCGCACGGATTCATAACTTATACGGGACATAATGTATGGACATCGCTTTTTGAAGCATCTGCTGGTTCGCTATGTTGTATTGAGAGATGAGAGAGAGCAGAGCGACTTGTTAACAGAGAGAAAATTGAGCTTGAGTGACTTATAATCTGGCTTCGTGCCTTTGTAATCTTATTTCCAGTATCAAGAAAAGACTCTGATTGTGTTTGTATACTCATTTTGCCTTCATTATTCAACTTCTCTGTTTGGGACTTCTGTGCGACGACCCCGTCGCAAGCTGCTGTATTCGGTCATTATGGAACCTGTCACGCCCCGATTTCGTATAATCGATAGTCGTCCACCAGACGTGATGCCATGCGAACCTAAGTTGCGATCGCACAAGGCATAGTCATAAGGTTATCCAAAATATAACATCAAGTAGAGTATGCAGAGAAATTAAACAAAAACATTTGAAAACGGAAGAAACTTTTCTTTTATTGATAATAAAACAACATTTACATGACTCCGTTACAATAATTGTCGTGCGGGCTACAATATGACTCGATTACAAAATGAACACTGATGAGATAGTCGTTCCATACATTACATCCCCATTTATAAGCAAAACATTTCATTCGACCTGGTATCGTGGGGAGTCGAGACATCGCTTCTTCTAGACTGAATGTGGAGTCTTCAAAAGGATTCAAAACAAGCCTTATATGCACGGACGAGGCTTCAATGTACTTGCGTCGCCTTGAGCTTAAGTTGCACCCCCTTCTTGGTTTGGGTACCTATGGAGAGCGAGGATCAGTACATTATACTTTGTACTGGTGCGTGACAAATTAAGTTCCATGCTCTCATTTGGTTGAAGAGTTTATATGACTTAGTTTGTGGTCTTTCTAATAATCCTAATGAATTTCTGGCAAGCATATGACAGGCATAATGTAAATTATGCTAGAATTTACCCACGGCAGAGTGTGCCATGCAATGTGAGACTTACCATGTTCTTTCATGTCAATTGTTATCGCTAGCATAGCGTTTGCAAATTCATGTGTAATTGGTCACTGACACCACAAGCCATCCTGGACTTATAGCTTGTTAGTCGGGGCCCTTTCAACGCAAGTAGCGAGCCCCACTGAAAGTCCCTGCCTAACCCGTGTTATTATCCAGCACAGCTATATCGTGTTTCCGCCCAGGCCGAAGTAGTCCCGTGGCCCCAGGGTGCCGTTTAAGAAAACTTTTACCTTGTCGACAAGTTATCTATGACCGTGATAGACTAATTTAGTTTACTCAAGCAGGCTCTACATATTGATACTTAACCATATTCATCGTGTCCCACCTTATCGTGGCATCATTTAATCAATGAGTCTATCTTTTATTTTACGCAGTTCTATATCATGAATCGCATAGCAAGCTATAACAGTTTTATAGAACAAGCAGATGTGTCCGTGCCTTTGCATCTAACATTTTATCCTCAATGATGCTATTGATGAATTTAAGAAGTAAGGGGGTCAAGGGAGAAGAAGGGTCAACCACTCACCTTGATTTTGCTTGAGGCGAGAGACTGGTTGGCTGCGCTAGACGGTGCCTATGCGATCACCTTAAATCACATAAGCAACTGATTAGAACATTGTGCCATTTAAGAAGTTCGATACGAATGCGAAGTTCGAAAACGCAAGCCATGAAAACCATTGAAAATATTCACGAAACACGAAAACCAAAGCCAAAGAGCAAGTACTGCATAAAGAGCAGAGCAATGAGAGGTCTCTTCCGACTCAGCCGTAGAGTCTATCCTCGAGGTGCAACCCACTGAATATGGGACTTGATTCCAAAGAAGCCTTTCCATAACGAGAAAAGGATATTAATTCAAACGTCCCCGTTTGACCAATTCAATCGATCCCGATCTATCGGTTCCAACTGAATCGGTAGCGACAATGTTCCTTTCTTGCGCACCCCGTAGAAGAAAATGGGACACAATATAGGAAAGGGGCAGTACAGAAACTGCCTTACGTGAGCATACCCTAGGCTCACGCGGCATCACGCCTTAGCGGGGACGATCGCTTCTCCGGGAACGGGACATGACATTATAGTATCAAAGCACGACTTTATGTCCTTGGACTTTCGATTGAATTCTTTAACTCTGAAAAACTCTGATGTTGTTTCCGTGATTGATACGTTGGCGCTCTCTCTCAAATGTCCCACGGGATGTCCATACAATAAGTCTATTCAAAAGCGTTAGTAAATAGTTTTCGATAAAAACAAAGATAGTATCACGTAAGGTACGGTTGGCTAAGTCGGACTGGACAAATATACCAAGAATTGCGTTTACCATTAGCAAGTCATTTACGGGATTCGAATCGTTTTGAAATGGGAATGTGTTTGACTTGATTTATAGAATAATAGATGACTATCGATAGGAGTGCCATTGAACGATGTTATCGTCAATACGATATAGATGTAGCGTGCTTGGAATTTGAGGAATGGTTCAAATGGTGTTTCGAAGTAATCGATTGTGATTCAAAATTTATTTCGAGGATTCATCGAGTAACTTCATCCCTGAGTGGTGTATGCGATAGGCTCAGGGATGTCGATCGATTGGGGATACAGGGTGCCAATGAGTCTATCAGCAAGCATTGCCGTACGTAAAGCCTTAGATTGAGTATTATTGATTAAGTTGTAATCTTGAAGTTTGATGCGTTGATTTGAATGAACTAGAAAATGATGTGCACCAGAAGGGGATTGTGCAAGTATGAAATACAAAAATGATTGAGTATGCATATTGAATTGAGGAAAAGTTAAGGCGTAACAAACAAAAGGCTCAATTGAGAAAATTGATATGAATCATACACGAAAAGTTAGCACGATTGGAAGTTAGCGTGCATAAAAATGATTCGAATATATAAGAATGACTCTAAGGATTTGGGATAGGTGTTGCTCGATGACTTAAGATAGACGGATGAACATACGTGATTTTGGGTTTAAACGAATTTGATCTTGAATGTCAAGGAGATTGCGGTATATCCAGTTCGGATAATAGCATCAGTTGTACGACTAAGAGTTTGTTACAAAGAAAGATCGTCAGGTTACGTATATTAATGATAGTATTGAGGCTATTAAGGATCGATGTGCGATAACTCGGGGGTACTCTAATTTGAAGAATGACGATTGTGTAAAATGTTATTGTTTCGATGGATGCTATGCTTGGGATTTCGATAGAAATGAATGTTTGGATGAAAAGAAAGTGTCTTGATTGTTCGGTGATAACCACAACGTCGACGTTCTTGTTTTGTACAAACGCAACTCCAGCCTCGCACATGCGTTACACCGGATTTGGACGATCATTTTACGGGAGCATTGGATGATGATTCATGTCCAGCATGAATGATCAAACTTACAAGAGATCATGGCATGGCAATTTGAATGTTTTGACTTGTGGTTTGAAGGAAAGGTGAATTCGAGGATCGTTTGGACTTGTGATTGACGATTAAGTGAGTTTGAGGATTGAGTAGATCCAGTCTGCATATCGAGAATGAATTAGTCTAGACTCAAAGCAAGTGTTACGCTTCGATGAGGACGATTATCCTGCGGGAGCGTTGGCATGGTGATTTCATGTCCAGTATGGATAATCGGACTTGCGGGAGATTGGAGTGTGACATATTGTTATGCTAAACGACCTTGTGATCGAATACGTGAATTGTGTTAAACAACTTGGAGAATATGATATAAGAATTATGTTTAAATGACAAATCGTGTAATGGAGTACTTAACTTGGATATGATGGATAGGTGGATTATATCGAACATGTTCGAAGAGATAGACTATGCAAATTGCTTGTTTAGACGTGTGATATTAATATGTCGAGGAATTGGTTGAGCAGACTACCGTAGGATGGCTTTTCTGAACGACTCGGACCCCGTGCCACGAATGTCTTAATGTGAATAGGATGATCACGGCTCGATATTTAGAAATCCGAGTGAATGGAGCTTGGATAGAAAGCCCCGTATTATCAACTTTGATTTGACCTTAGGATTGGGGTCAGTGTTGATATTATTGTTTGGAAACGGTTATTCCAATACTGACGTTGATTTTACCCTAGAGAGATGGCCTAGCGGTTAGGCAAGACGTCCCTGCTTCGAGAGGTAGCATCGATACGATTGATTTTAGGATTGATAGGATGAATCAAATATATAGAATTGGATTCACTATCACGAGGCTTAGCTGAAATATATATATTTTGGGATGCCTTAAATATGTGCATGATCCAACTAAGTGATACGTTAAATCAATTGAGACTAAAAGAACGAGACGCTATCGAGGATTTTGAGATATAGTTGTTCGGGGTGAAAAATAAATAAGGCACGATCGTGGCTCGAATTGAGAAAACGTATAGGCGAAGTGTGTGCGAGAATCATTGGATGTTGAATCAAGTGATAAGTCGATGAGTGTGTACTCAGTAAGTTTCGAGGATAAAATTTTTTCTGAGTGATGTATAATGTAATGCCCCTTCCCGTCTAGTTCAACCGGAGGAATCAAAATGCCAACATCGTTTGGACTTAGCCATGCAATGGCCTGCTTGAAGTCTTGCTCGGTCAAGGCAACTCCTCGCTTAGGTGGGTGGCTTCGGTGAACTTGCCTCAGCTTGGCCTTCATACTAATAAAACGAAAGTTTTTAACTGTACAAGTAGGCTTTATAATAAAAGAGACGAATCCACATAGCTAAGGAAATAATTCCAACTTGGGTCAGATTGAGTTAGAATATAAAAAGGTCCCACGTCGGCTTAGAAATGTGGCACAGCGTGCTTTCAAAATGACACTCGGTCCTTCGTCCCGTGGCATGGGAGAAAGGAATGTTGGTCTATGTTGCCACAATACCATGAACTTAGCATAAGTCATAGGCGTCGTACGTATAAATGCTTGGTAAAGCATGCACGGTCCCATCGTCCAATGTTTGGCATAGCAAAAGTGTCCCACAAGTCTCAATGCACGTTTCCATGGTGCAAGACTTGGCATAGCCTTTGCTCGTCCCACGAGTTAAGTTGTTACACGATTGAGTTAGGCAAAGTCATGCCACGGGCGATCGAAGTCATAGCAAGCACTGTTCCACGATTTCTGTGGTTGTTCAAGTTGAACACGTGTACGACCCCACGGTATCAAGGCCCATCGTATAGAGTATGACACAATTGATGGGCACTTCAAAGGAACACGACTCGTTCAAGTTGAGCATGAGAGCTATTAAAATAGTCGTTCCTGAGTTAAGTCAAAGAAAGAGTATGGTAACACCGAAAGTTGAAACGATATGGTAACACTGAAAAATATGTCGGGACTGTAGGCCAGTCACCGAAGAGAAAGATGTCAAGACTGTAGGTCAGTCGTCGAGGCAATCCCTGGTTTGGGCTCTGCAAAGAAGTATGAAAAGTAAAGAAGTGAAGCAAAGAACATAAGTTGTGACGGTTAGGCCATGCATTTACATTGAGTCTAGAAGTTCTCGTAGGTGCGTGGTCATGGATAACTTGTGCACAAGGTTTTGCGCCCTCGATTTTGGTAGCCTAGGGCCACATGACCGTATCAGCCTAGGAGGGAAGCAAGATAGCTGAGTTGGATTGTACCGCTCAGGTGATTCAAATCTTTCGACGGGGCTCGCTACCCGCGCCGGACGACCTTGTCTACACCAGGCTATAAACATCAAAGATGGCTTGAATTGCCAGTGACCTTCATATAGATGAGTTGATGTGCTGAGCGACAATATGCATTCACGGTGTCAGTTGAATCAAAGAAGGTACAAGCACGGCATGAATTGAGTCAAGATGGTATACACGGTTGCAACACCAGTATAGAGCCTAAGATTTGGCTATAAGTAAAGGCACGTACTTAGGCACGAGATATGGCGTCGAGTATTGAGTCGTTTACTCAAAGTTGTATAAGTTGGGTTGCGAGGTACGGCCTCGACGTTGAAGCACGAATAGAGTTTATGGCACGACCATGTCGTTACATCTCAAAGTATGGGCTAAAAGGCAAGCACGAGTCGATACGTTGATGTTGTTGGCACGAAAAATGTCTAGAGACACAATGATAATTTATCGTACGATGGCACTGTGATGGTCTAGAAACACAAATGGGCCACGTGTCCATGTCCTAAAATCGATCCTAAGGCAAGAATAGAAAGACAATCATAAAGGGACTATGTTGCATAATTAAATGAACGTGTTGGTTTTGTATGGGTGGGCGAGGAGCTCACACCACCCGTACGGTTGTGTATTGACACCCACACAGTTTTCATGTGCAGGCACAGGTAGAAGATCATTTGGGGTGGAGCTCGCTTGGATGCGTCGAGGCAAAGAGTTTCTTGGCGTTTCGAGGCGTACGACCGCACGAAGTCGAAACTTATACGGGACAATGTATAGACATCGCCTTCTGAAGCATCCGCTGGTTCGTTATGTTGTATTGAGAGATGAGAGAGAGCAGAGCAACTTGTAAACAGGGAGAAAAGTGAGCTTGAGCAACTTGTATTATGGCTTCGTGCTTTTGTAATCTTATTTTTCAGTATCAATAAAAGATTCTGATTGTGTTCGTATGCTCATGTTGCCTTCATTATTCAACTTCTCTGTTTGGGACTTTTGTGTGACGATCTCATCGCAAGCTGTTGTAATCGGTCGTTATAGAATTTGCCTTGCATGAGCGCAACCTAAGGTCGTGCGGCATCACGCCTTAGCGAGGACGATCGGTCCTACAGGACTGGGGCGTGCCAGTTACTGCTATAATTGTCAACTTAATGGCGAGTTGTTTTCCAGATTAACTGCCCATCATAGTTAGTTATGGTTGCTAGGGGGCTTGGCTCCCTATATATACTCTTGTTTTTCCCCCTTAGCAATACACTTGAGAATATAGGCAATGGAAGGAGAGTTTGTAGTAGCTTAGAAGCCATGAAGTGTTGTCCGAATTTCTGTCCAAGTGTTTAATTCCGAAGGTGACAAATGATCGTTCAAAAAGTTCAAGTCGTTGAACTTACTAGTTTATGGGAGCATATTGATGAGGTAAGATCAAATCCTTCTTTGAGAACAGTGATCGCCATCACCCCATCAATATATCTTCTTCAGTTTCTTCTTCTTATCGCAACTTGGTTGCGTAGTTTCAAAATATTTCATGCAGTTTGTAATCTCTCAATTTTAACTTGTTGTACTGTTCAAGTTGTAATTTGCATTTTGTACAAAGTTTGTATAATTTTTTGTAACCGATACTAACAATCTCAAAGCAAGATCCCGAACACAAGTTTTCACAAACTCGAGAAGTTCGATTGGGAATATTACAACACCTGGAAGAGAAAGATTAGCCTTAATATTCAATTCGTAAATGTGGATTACATTTTGATGGAGTCGGGACCAGTAATTCTAGAAATTAACGACATGGCTTGATCACCACGCAGTAGAATGGAGAAGAGACAACAACCTCTACAAGTTGTTGATTCTCAACTCCGTGGATGATTCTATGGTAGAATCTTACAACAAGGAGTATGTAAAGAGACATATGAGAGATGTCCAAGATTCATCTTGTTGATAAGTTCCTGAAATTGGAATTTGAAGACGAGAAAATGATGTTGCCACGAGTGAAAGAACTACTAAAGTTGTAACAAAAGCATGAGAAGGAGGCTATGCCTTAGGCAGACAAATTCATAGTAGGAGCTATTATCTCCAAGCTTCCTACTAGCTGGGATCAATTTTCAACCGACATGTAGCAAAAGAAGACGAAGATATTGCTTGAGGACCTTCTAAGCTTCATTCCTATTAAAGATGAAGCTAGAAGAAAAATAAAGGTGGATTCACTGTCCAAGTAGTTTACTAAGGCAAACATGGTCCAAGTCGGAGATCACAAGGGAACCATAAGGCTTCTTATAACAACAAAAAGGACTCCATCCATCTAAAGGTGAAGTTAACTTCTTTCAAGCCTAAATATAGCAATGACGAGACTTGCTTCAACTTTAACAAGAAATGCTACTTTAAGAAGGATTGTAGGTCCAAACCAAAACCAAAGCCAAAAGAGAAATATGAGCTTAACTTGGTTGCTATGATTGTTCAGATTGACTCATCTGGCGTGGATACTGATTGGTGGATAGACTCGAGTGCGTCTTCCCACCTGTGTTTTAAGAAGGAGATGTTCACCACTTATGAACCTACATCTGAGAAGGTTTCAATAGCGAACAAATCTTTAGCTGAAGTGCTGGAAATCAGGTCGGTGGTGCTGAAACTGACTTCGAAGAAGTTACTTACTCTATAGAACGTGAATCACATTCCTGTTATAGCCAAGAACCTAATTTCCGGAAGCCTGTTGTGTAACTCAGGCTTGATGATGGACATCATTACATGTCAGATGGAGATCATATAAATGAGCATATTTGGGAAAGCTTTTTATACTAAAGGAATGTTCAAAGTTCGAGTTGTAACTCCTTCTGAACATAATAATGAAGTGTCTATTTCTAATTATTCTCTTGAGTTATTGCACAATAGAGTATGACATTTTAATTGTAGAAGAATAAACAAGATATTTTGTTTAGGCATTATCTACAAATATGGGTGTAAGGAAGTGGAGAAATATAAAATCTGTGTGTAGAAAAAAATTATAAGAAAGTCGTTCAAGTGGGTAAACCAAAGTACATATCTTCTGGAGTTGATGCACTCAGATATCTGTGATTTCAAACTCTTGTCAATAAAGGCCGGGATGAAATATTTTATTACCTTCATTGATGACTTCATTAAGTACGCTTTCGTCTATCTCCTGAAATTGAAAGATGAAGCTTTCAAGAATTTCAAAGGCTTCAAGATAGAAGCTGGATATCAAACGGGACAACAACTCAAGAGACTCATAAGCGATCGAGGTAGAGAATATCGTTCTCTTAAATTCACACCGTTATGTAAAGAACATAAAATTATCAACAAAATGACTGCTCCATATTCCCTTCAATCTAATAGAGCATTAGAAAGGAAGAGTCACACTCTGACGGAGATGATAAACTATGTTTTTTTAGCAGTTGGTATTCTAAACTGCTTTTTTGGGAGATGCTGCATCGATGATCACTTTTTTTCTCAATAGAGTGTCATTTGCACAATCAAACATTCTCCTTATGAACTATGATTCAATGTTAAACCCAATTTGAATGTCATTCGAGTCTAAGGGTGTCTGGATTACATGAACTTTCTGATATCAAGATTCAGAAGCTAGGAACATGAATAGAAAAGCTATATTTCTGGGTTATGCTGAGAAGAGTGGTGCTCATAGGTTTCTTCATCTTGAATCAAATTAGATCATTCAATCCCGTGATACTGAATTCTTCGGGGATAAGTTTGCCAGGCACAAGTATATTATTCTTGCAAGTATACCGGAGAATACTATAAGCACGAGGAGACTAGCACTTCCAAAGAAGATATAGCCTAAGAAGTTGCAATATCTAAACTAGTACTCGTTGAGCCACCATCAAAGTGAGTGAGGAGGCCAAAGGACTTCAGGGAAGGCTTCATCATCTGTAATATGGAAAGAGATCCGCTTACTTGTCACGTCCTAACCCGAAAAATTGTTCGTCCTCGTATCGATTTATCCGAATCATCGTCCTCGCTAGGGCATGATGCCTTACGAGTCAGGAGTTGCACTCGTACAAGGCAAGATGACAAGTTCTTAAATGGTTATCTTTGATATTGTTATTTAGCAGCGAAAGAAACAAAGTATACGAAACAATTCTTTTTATTCGATAAATGAACTAAGGTTACAAAGGCTTTCAATAGCCCAACTGAATTTCCTAGATTGGCAACAACACTCAGGTTCTCTCTCGCCCACAAAGGATTTCACCATTCCATACATCATATCATCTATATCTCGGCTGCATCAATCTTGTTGCAAGTCCGAGCGTCAATGCGGTCGCACATCTCAAAACGCTACTGCATTCCATGCCTCAGCGCGTTCAAGTGAAGCTCCGTCGTGAGCAGATCATTCTCTGAACCTGCAGGCAATCTGGTGGGAGATCAGTACTAATCCTCTCGCGTACTGATCATAGGTCCACTTTACTAAATCGACATTAAGTAGATATATGGATCATACAGCTTAACTTGTGATCTTTCTATATTTGCCTTAAGATAGGTTTCATGGCTTCTTCGAAAGCAGTAAAGCATGTTATCATGGCAAAGATGTTATGTTTGAATCTTGTAAGTAAACAGGCAAGCAATATATAGCAATCTTGACTTTTCATTCGTGGCGCAAAACTTCTTACCAACATCGACGCACTCGCCCTTGCACCGACGTAAGGGAAATACGCCTACCATCTTTCTCTGTCATGTTATAAGTGATCTTTGTGCATGATCTCTGTGTGCCTGTACGTTCGGCCCACTGTTTCTTAACTATATGAAGGTTGTTGGAGCGCCAGAATGGGACTCTATATTATTTCTCTTTCCAAATTGGATAACCCGACGCCCTCCCCATACGAGATGCTAGCTCGTTTCAGAAGGCGTCGAACTTACCATCTTGTCGGTTCAACACATCCATAACTGAGTGCAAGTCGTATTACAGATGTGTTTCCTCAAGATAACCATCTCCCCTAGGCCGAACGGTCTTGGTGCCTCGGCCAATAACCGTTCGAGGGAGATCACTACACCCGAGCACATGCAATATCTTAAGTCCATTCGGCCATGCAATGTGCGTCTTAATCAAGCAACCAAACATAGTCTTGAGTCCGAAACTCAGACTTCACATTATCTTACATTTTACTTTCTTTCAATGTTCTCCCTCATTCTTTCAATGTTCTCACTCTTTCTTTCTCTTTCTATGTTCTCACATTCTTTGTATGATTTCATATCTTTCTTTCTTTGTTTCATCGCCTCGATTCAATATAAATGAGCGACCCAAAGGTTCCAAGGCAACATGCCGCATTCAATAGATATTCGATATCCTTCGACTCATGCATTCGATGCACGTCGATTCAATCTTTCAATGTGCTAGACTTATGTTTCTTCCTCCGACTCATGTACTTGAGGAACACCTCAATAGGGTATTCAATTTTCTTTTACTAGTTCACTAGGGCACTCGTCTTGATATTGCCTTTCAATGTTCTAGCCTTCTAACTCGTGCGCGGGAGCACGAACGACTCATGCACTGAGGCACTCGCCAATACAGTTATCCCATGTTCATATGGCTTGCGCTCCGAGGCGCTCGCCCTTGCGGTATTTCGATGTTCATATGCAACGCATGTATTTGATGCACGTTTCAATCCAATTGTCCTATCTTAGTGTTTGACATACACTACGATTCCTCTTCTTCGAGCCACGTCTGTGGTCTCGATAGGTTAACTTAGCATACAACGATATATTTTACTTAGGCATAAAGGAGTAGGAAAGAAGGGTCAAAGTCCTCCCACCTTAAGCCGATATGCCTTATCATTTCGTCGAGCCGATGTGGCTCGATTTCATAACTTTATTACATGGTCAACTCTTCTGACTTAGTCATTCGAGCACTTTGTTCTTCGTTGAATTATCCGACCGATTGGCTTACCGTGCCTATGCTTCAGTCTATCGCGATACGACGATTTGATTTTGCGAACTCTATTACGAACAAGGCAAAATGTCGACCTCTTATATTTCAGCATAAATGTATAGCCTGCATATGAAATCAAATAAAATCAATAATCATTCGCATCGGACTTGTGCGTTGCATTGATTCGATTTCTTAAATCGACTCAATGCTTTCCCTCGGGCCAACTTAACACTTGCATCGAACTTACTCGATGCATTTCTCGGGTCAATGTAACTCTTTGTATCGATTCGTATCGATACATATTTTGGGTCAACGCAACTTTTTGAGTCAATGACTCATCGTAACGTACTGTAAGGAGCGGGTCATTACATAATATATCACTCAAAACAAGGTTCGTCCTCGAACCAAAACCAACACTCAGTTCAAGTTTTTCTCCAGATCGTTTCATGATCTCGTGCCACTATCGTTTGAATAATACAACTTAGTTTGGACCATCCACATATTTTAGGCGTCCCACCAATATATGCATTTCAACCAAGCTCAGTTGTAGGATATTGGAACAAAGCTAATAGGTAACTTCTTATCATCAATTACTTGCCATTTCGTACTCTCAATCAGACTTGGGCTCTAGTGTTTGCTTCTACAATTCTATCGCGTATGCATATTCGATGCATACATGATCATCCAATAAAAGTCACGTACACGATGCGATTCAAAAATCGTATTTCTTATTTCGTAAGTTTCTTATGGACCATCAATTTTATGCGTCGCGTCAAGCTGTCGTGCATCTGATCGCAATAAGTCTTCTCAACGCCTTGCGTTCGAAGTCTCGTTATGCAACTCATCTCAACACAATTTTTGTTGACTTGTAAAAGCATTAACATCCAGGGCTACGCCCGCTAGGTGACTTACTGAGACACCGTGCTTAAATTCTCCCAACGCAACTTTAAAATTGACGTTGCACAAATGCCACAATCTATCTGACACAAAGGTTCAGTTCGAGTCGACATGCTGAATTACAACGGTCTTTTCAACTCCAAAGTTTAACGCGAGTCGACAGTGCTCAAAGACAACAATTGTTTTGACCTAAAGGCCTCTACGACGAATCTTATGTTCGATTCCTATCGAGTAGGAATTTACTAGCAAAATTCCAAACTTGTTCGCCTCGTAACATCGAATATAAGTTTGATTCACGCAAGCTCAATTGTAAGGTGAATCCAAATCTAACGACATAACTCGTAAGTCATTCTCTTACCGCTCGCTCTAGTGCATAGCACGATTATCAAAATCTTCTAGACTTATCATCAACATGCATCACGCAATTCCATATGCAACATTATATAGGTCATTTTATGGGTCTGTAATATTTTTTTGATTTGGCGGTCAAGTCTTTTAGGGTCAGCTATCCCGAAACTACGCTCGATAATTGTGGATCATTAACGAATGACAGTTACTGCGAACCATGCTATATCTTATTTCGAAGCCAAATCACGTTCCAACGATTTCTTATGGGACTCTACCCAAATCCAAATGTAAATTATTTCGTCTGCGCAGCTGAGGCGTAACTATTCTCCGAATAAATTCATGCACTACCGTCGATGATTCCGCAATCCATAAAACATCTACTCATATTTAGTTCGAGTCTTTCTACCCACGGTCGACACACGAGATGCTATATGCATCGAAACAATCGTCGATGGCTTTATATTCTCGCACTGATCAATCCCAAAGTCTACGATCAACCAGTTCGACACTTTCGTATTGCTATTTTCGAAAAATTATGATATCATAGGCCCACTCTATTTTGTATTCTCACATCGTGCTTACATTTTCTTGCGCACCAATTTTGATAGCGCAAGGGTCAACTTTGAATCTGTTTCAACGTCAACTTAACTCGCATCACATACATCCAATTTCTCAATGAACTTTTCTTTAAGTATTAAATTATTTCCAATTCGCCGCATCCCGCTATACTTCGATCGTGTAACCGAGTTACCGATTATCCAACATCGAACCATCGAGTTATACGATCGTGCCCTCTAAGTTTCACGCATTTCAATCGTACTCAAATGAGTTTCGTCGCAACTTAACCAACTATCTCTTATGCATAATTTATCTGCATCCACCGACTTTTCATCGAGATCGCAATTCAGGCGATCCAATTAACATTTGCGTCGACTAATATTTTCATCGAGCTCGCAAGTCGTGCGACTCGTTTATAACTTCAAGTTTCTTATCCCGTCGATCCGATTATTGCTGCAAGGCATAATCGTTTCGTTAGTCTTTGTCGTTCGACTAACTTATAACTTTCAGTTCGACGTATCATTCATTGATACAGACTTACGCCTTATCGTCCCAACCGATTTTCGAAGAACACTTGTATTAACATACTTTCATACAATTTCCAATCGAGTCTAGGTACTATTCCGTCCGTTGCGGACAAGTCTTCCGCAATTATTATAATGTGTCGATGCAATCTATCGCACAAGTGGTATTGCATATACCACTCAGAATTGAGCCATTCATCGCATAGGTGGCATGGCATATTCCACTTGGAAATCAAGTTGTTTTCTTTGCATCATACTCGGTATGAACCAATAATCCATTCCGACTCACGATTTCTACAGTGATCATTGTAACTCCCTTAACCGATTTTTTGGTAAATTCTTTATTTTTCCTAAATTTTATAGTAAAAGTATAATATTATTCCATATGAGTGAGACTAGTTCTTTACATAAATAATTTATTAATATTGCTAAAGCTTGATTTTTCTATTAATTACTAAATATTGCTTTTCAATTAATCATTGTGATCATTCTGTTTTAAAGTTAATCATAGTTACCTTGTTTTGAGTAATTAAGTTTTTAGATTATTCCAAAGGATACTTTGATTCAATGTAAATTTCTAAAACTTAATTTCCTTAAAAATATATCATTACTTATTTTTCAAATATTCAATTCCTTCTATATAAACCTGGTTATATTATTACCTGTTTTACTACAAAATGTTTAATGGTTTTTGAGTGAAATAATTCCTAAAGTGACTGTGATTTCAATATGATAAATTGTTACTTATTGGAGTGACTTTCAGTAGGAGAGGGATTAGTCAATAGTTTTAACTAATTAGTGTAGTTAGCTAATAAGTGATTTGTGTAATTAGTTAATGGGTTATTAGGGCTAACTAATTTAGTTGGAATGTAACTAAGTCTGTTAGTTAGTTGGGAGTCTGTTGCAAATAGTATTTCCTGACCCCATATCTATTGTTAATTACCACACTGCCACTACCACTATCCTAACAAGGAGAACACCCCCATAACTATAATTAATTACAGATAGTTGCCACTGATGGACACACACAATATTTTAATATAAATTCTGACAGCACAGTCACATCACAGACACTGTCTACATCATTCATCTCTCTGTACACATACACACACACTCTCTCTCCACCAGTGCTTTTCGGCCAAGCTCCGCCGCCCGCCACCGCTTTGGCCATCGCGATCTCGCCAACGACATTCCCACTACCACCACCATCACCACCACCGCAGCAAGAAGACATCGCCGGAGTTCATCGAGAGCCATCAACTCTCATCACCAGCAAGTCGAAGCCACATCGCCGTGGTCGACTCCATCAAGAGCCACTCGACCTCACCAGAGAGGACGAGCCCGCACAAGAGTATTCTTGAAGTCATCTCCGAGCTCAGATCTGCCACACTCCGGTCACCACTGCCCGGAGTTCACTCGATGTTGTCCTTTCCGAGAGCATCATCGAACGGACATCGGAGACCACCTCCACTGCAGATCCGACCGCCTCGAAGACCGTGCACGTCTCTTCGAAGTTTGTGTGCCTCTTCGATCCTCGTGACGCTGCCTCGATCGTGGAGCTGACCCTTCGAAGTTCAAGCCGCCGTCTCCTTGGAAGCTGAGCCCACTGGTGGAGGACGAAGTCCCCGTCGTCCCTTTGAATATTGAGGATCCACCTCCTCGTACGTCGAGCCACCCGGGGCTACCATCCGAGCCAGATCTCGCTGATTGCTCGCAGGAGCGCCACCGCAGCGCGTCAGACCGTCGAGGATCGACATCCCTGTCGGTCGAGTAAGCTTTCGCTTCCATCTGCTCGAACCCCCTCTTCTTTCTTGTTTATGCTAGAGATTAGGGTTCCGGGCTTCAGGTCTAGAGCTATGTTTATATTTGGGGGTGTTTCTAGGGTTTGCATTCAGGGAAGGAGAAGAGGAAGAAAGGAGTTAGAATCTAGGGTTAGGGTTTGTGTTGCTGGTAGATTAGAGTTCCTGGGTGCTTCGAAGTGGGGAATGAAGTGATTAGGTTTTTGGTTGTGGCTAAGGTTCTGATCGATGAGGAAGGAGAAAGGCTTAGGAGGGGCGAGTGTTCTGTCGGCTGAGAGTAGAATGGAGAAGGGAAGTAGAGATTGAAGAAGAAGCTGAGATCTTAGGGTTTTCTAATGTTTGGGGTTTAGGGTTCAACTAGCTCAGAAGGAAGAAGAAGAGGAAACCTAGGGTTAGGGCTTCTCCTCGTGGAGAAGATAAAGAGAAGAGATCGGCTGGAATGAAGACTGATCGAGGAGAGAGAAAGGGTTGGGGTTATATGGTTAGGGTTAAAGAATTGGGCTGGGTCTAGAGCAGTAACAGTGTGCCAATTTGTGTAGGGCTATCTAGTTAGAAGAATTAAGGAAGGAAATTAAATTGTGTTAACTAAGGGCTTGTGTTTTGGGTATAGATTGGGTCTATGGGCTCGAATCATTGGTGTGTTGGGTTGTGTTGATTTTTTAGAAGATAATAGTAGCAGTAGCAATAAATTTAGGGCTATTGGAGTTGGGTTCTGAGAATAAGTGGGTTGGTTCAGTTGGTTTGGGCTGGGATTATTATGAGTCTTTGGGCGTGGTTATTCTAAAAAGTAGCAGTGGGCCTAGTTGGTAGGGGCTGGGTTGTTTTACTGCTTTGTATAATTGTCATAATTCATGTCATTTGCTATAATGAGTAATATTTAACAATTTCAGTTAAATAATAATCATTGCTAATTATTTTACTAGTTACCATTAAATCTCTTTAGTAATAAATACTTTTGCTATAAAACTTAGTAAGTATATTTTTATTGTTCTTGCTATATATATATATATAAAATATATATATATATATATATATATATATATATATAAAATATATATATATATATATATATATATATATATATATATATATATATATATATATATAGGATTCTAGGCAAGCTCTCACGTGCTGGATAGAGCACCCCTCCCTTCCAAAGCGCGCCATGTTGTCCGCAGTTCATGGCAGATGCGACATCATCGAGCGCAAACAACTTTGGAAAGACCTCCTCGATACCAACGTCAACCACTTCAACGTCCCCTGGCTTTGTATTGGCAACTTTAACGCGATCACCTGTAGAGAGGAGAAGTCAGAGGGAAGGCCGCCCCCACCTACAACCATGTATGACTTCAACAACTTCATCTTTAATGCCGACCTTTCCACGATCCAGTTCTCTGGGAACGCGTTCACTTGGTGCAATATGCAAGAAGGAGATCGTAGGCAATATTCGCGCCTTGACATAGCCCTCACAAATTCCCTTTGGCTCGGCATGGGCATCACCTCCAAACTTTCTCATCTTAATGCTGCTGAGTCTGATCATGCTCCCCTGCTTGTGGAGATCAGTAACTCAGCCAACCAGATTAAAAAGAACTTCTGATTTCTCGACCTCTGGAGTGAACATCCTCAATTCATGAAGGTCGTCGAAGAAGCTTGGAATCAGGTGGACGAAGTCGAACCGCTGATCAGAGTTGCCAGCAAGCTTAAGGCGACCCGGAAAGCTCTGGCAGCTTGAAGCAAATAAGCGTACGAAGATATTTTTCAGGAAGTTCGCACGACGGAAGATGATGTCACCCACACAAAATGCTCTTTTTGGCTGACCGATCTCCGACTGCTAGGGCCGCTCTCAACCTCACTAAAGCCATCCTCAAATTCTGGCTGAAAGTAGAAACAGAATATTGGAAGCAGAAAGCGAGGCTGAAATGGGACAGCGAGGGGGATAGAAATTCGACATATTTTTATGCCTGTGCCAACAGCTGGAAACAGAAGCTGTCTCTTCACCAGATCAAAAATGACTCGGGTATCATTCTCAGTAACTAGCGGAATATCCAAGCGGCGGCTGCTAATTTCTATTCCAAGCTGTTCACTAAATAAGGGGTCTACATAGACGACAATCTTCTGGCGGAGATTCCTCTTCTCATTGATGACATTGACAACACTCAGCTGGAACTCCCCCCGACCGAGCTTGAGGTTAAAGACGCGGTATGGTCGCTAGACGCCCACAGCGCTCCCGGACCCGACGGCTTCTCTGGGACATTCTTTCGCCATTGCTGGGACATCATAAAGAAAGACATCCATGAAGCGGTGATCGCCTTTTTCCAGAGAGCGATCTACCCTAGGGCCATCTCTGCCGCCAATCTGATCCTCATCCCCAAAAAAGATAACCCAGAAACCTTTCGAGACTTCTGCCCCATCAACTTGTGTAACTTCACTAATAAGATCATCTCCAAGATCATGGCTTATCGTATGTCTGGTTTACTATCAAAGGTCATCTCTGAGGAGCAAAGTGGCTTCGTTCGATGTAGAAACATCCAAGACAACATTATGCTTGCTCAGAAACTTATCACCTGCATGAAACTTCCGGCTAGAGGAGGCAACATAGCGATCAAATTGGACATGAAAAAAGCTTATGATAGGCTAGACCAGCAATTCATGATTTGGGTTTTCAGGGCCTTTGGCTTCTCGGAGACTTTGACCAACATGGTGTGGAGATCGATCAGCAACTCGTGGTTCTCTACAGTCATCAACGGCCAAGCCGACGGCTTCTTCAAATCCAGTCGGGGCGTAGACAAGGAGACCCTTTATCTTCCACCATCTTCATCATCACAGCGGACGCTCTGAGCAATAATCTGAATAAGATGGTTAGAACCCCGAACTTCCAACACTTCCATACCGTCAGCGGATGCCCGATCATTACCCACCTAGCTTATGCCGATGACATCCTCATATTTTCATCCGGGGATGTCGGGTCGGTGGAGGTGGTCCATAATACCCTCCAGAGATACGCCGCTAGCTCAGGGCAGAAGGTTAACTCCGACAAGAGTGTTATCTACGTGCATCACAACATGGGGAGAGACAGCGGTGCTAATATCTCCAATATCACTTCTTTCTCCATCGAACACCCTCCATTCCTTTACCTTGGGTGTCCACTGGTGTACGGTAGGACTAACACTGGCATCTTTGACGGGCTGGTTAACAAAATCAGGAGAAAGCTGGACGGATGGCACAACGCTACTCTATCCCCGGGCGGAAAGATGATCCTCATCAACCACGTGCTCACATCCATTCCCATATATACCCTAGATGCGTGCTCCCCCCTAAGAAGGTGATTCGCTTGATTGAAAGCATCCTGTGCAACTTCTTCTGGGGGCATAGCGGCGGAAACATTAAACATCAATGGGCGAGTTGGGACACCATGGCCAGGCCTACTGAGGAGGGAGGCATGGGGTTTGCTAGAATCTCTCACATTGTTGACGCCTTCTCCATGAAACTGTGGTAGAAGCTGAGATCGAGTCAGAATCTTTGGGCTAGATTCATGAAGGCCAGATACTTCAAGCACATCCACCCATCACAGGTCTTCCCCAACAGCAGATCATCCGCCGCCAGGCGGCGCATTCTTACCGGACACAATATGGCCGAACCGGTGATCGCCTTGCTTTAGGGGAGGGCGAAGCGTCGTTCTTTCTTGAACGTTGGGCTGGGGACACCTTGTTTCCCATCCGCTCGACGGGTCGCGAGAACACCAAGATCAGAGAACTGTAGGATCCAGAGGGGAACGATTGGGACTGGAGCAGGATTCGCGATTGGGCCGGGGATGAGGCTGAAGATTGTATTCGTCATCGCGGCTTGAAGATTGGCAACGAGGCGGACGAGCTACGTTGGTCGGCCGATCACTCGGGACTATTCTCGGTGCGCTCGGCCAAGCAAGTCGCTCGCGGTCGCGGTAATCCATCTCAGATCCACGCTACTTTCTGGCATACTTGCATCCCTAAGAGGTGGTCAATACTAATTTGGAGAGTCCGTCGGAAGAGATTGCCCACCGACGATAACCTGTACACCATCGATTTCAGTTTGGCATCTGCATGCAACTGCTGTTTAGAGCGTCAGACAGAAATTGTCGACCATATCTTTTGTCAAGAGGAATTACCTGACAGGGTATGGAGAGAGTTATCTCAAAGGTATAGAAGGGCTCATGGAGTTGGCTGCATCAATGACCTCCTGACCGGTTGGTCTACAGTGTCCCATGGCCACTAAATTGTAGCGGCTGCTGACATATGGACCATCTGGAAGAATCGCAACAAAGCGAGATATGAGGCTATAAGTATGTCACGCCCCAGAACCAGAATACTGGAGAGCGGGGGCAGACATAGCCAGCTATGTATAACGGAATGGAATCCACACCGCTATACGGTCACGGCTGTCTAGATATGTGAGGGTTTCACAACAATCCATCAGTCTCTTAAGGTCATAAAATAGCCTATTGTCTCAATCTCAGCCAACTAATAATAGTTACAAGATGTCAGACCAACAAATACACAATAGTAAGGCGTCCCATATATTATATATTCGGAATGATCATGAAGCTAGTCGTTACAAAATATGAGGACTAGCAAGAGTTCAGTCATACATGATCAACCTCCGGGGCTTGTCAATCATGTTACAGCCCGTAGCAGACAGTAAGTAAGTACAATCGAGCTAACACTTGCTCGTCGGCTAAACGCCTCAAAAGAATAATTTACAATATTACAGTGGGAGAACAAAAGAAACCCACTCGATGCCCTGGTTACGCCTGGTGACCACCATCGGGCTGAAAAGCAGGAAGATCCTTTGGTGCTGCTCCGGTATCTGGCCATACAAAACCAGCTGGGTCAGACCCCAGAAAGAGCAAGTGCCACAAAGGAGACTTCACTTAAGAACTAAAACCAACAAATCATTAGCATTCAATACATAAGAAAACAACAATAAATAACACAGATTGAGGTTTGTGCACTACCAATGCACTTATCCCAATCAGAGAAAATAATTAAGTGAAGCATCATTGACATAAAAGAACTGGAGAATCATGCTAAATAAAACATAGCTGGACAATATATGAAGAGAAAACGAAGATACTATTCCGGAAGCCAGGTTACAATCCTTAAACCAAACAAGGACCGAGATTGTAACCCTTCACCTGAACAGAACATAGTCTCCTGATCATTTATTGCTAAAGGTGACAATCATTAAGGTGAAAAGGAGAGAGTACAATGATAAAAGTGACAATGAAGAGTGCAATACGCTAGAGTGACAATATAGTACAATCGTTATAGTAACAATCTGGAGTGACAATCATCATAGTGACAATCTGGAGTGACAATCATTCAATCATTCTGGTACAATCTTGCAATCAATCAATTCTAGACAATACTATACTGGACTAGACTCCATCCAATCAATCACGGCCAATCATTGCCTACGACTTTCTACATTAACTAACTAGGGTTATCACAATCCTAGTTACTAGCAAGATGCAATGAGATACTTCAAGTAGTCACAGGCCCTGCAGCTATCCAGGTTATCCAGGCAATCATTATAGTGACAATCTGGAGTGACAATCAATTGAGTGACAATAGAGTTCAATCATTTAAGTGACAATGGTGGGTGCCCCACATAACAGTGGACTGGAAATGTGCCCTACTCGTCGGCAGGTTACAAGACCAAACATTTGCGGCCGGGATAACGGGATCGCCTGTAACTGGAGAACATCTCTTCATATCTAATGAATTATTCTAGTCATTAACCTTAGTCTATTTCAGTAGGTACTCCTGACCGTGGTACTCAGGAGTCCCCTCCTAGACATGATGCAAGACAGGACTGGATTATTTGTACAAGCACAATCGCCCACGGTGTCAGGATTAATTATACAGGTCATGTCATGTCAGGTAGCCGTCGCAACAGCTATTCAAGATTATCATGTCAGGTTATCATGCCAAGTGTACTTGTCAGGAGTGCGCCACGACGGGCCACTATCAGGTCATGTCAGGTTATTATGTCAGGAGTGCACCACTACGGGTCACTATCACGTCATGCTCAATTATCAATTCTAAACATATCAAGTAAATTCGTGATTATCAAGTTCAGGGCTATAGAAGATCCAGGAAAAGTAGGGTCAGGTCCAGTTGCGCCTAAACATCAGGTTGTGCCTGAGTCAGACTGCGTTCAAGTCAGGCTACGCTCAGGTCAGGCTACGCTCAGGTCAGGCTACGCTCAGGTCAGGCTACGCTCAAGTCAGGCTACGCTCATGTCAGGCTACGCTCAGGTCAGGCTACGCTCAGGTCAGGCTACGCTCAGGTCAGGCTACGCTCAAGTCAGGCTACGCTCAGGTCAGGCTACGCTCAGGTCAGCGTATGCAAGACATACGCTTCCAAAAGGCAGCGTATGGACTCCATACGACTCCTCTTCAAGGCAGCGTATGAGGTCCATACGACTCCTCATCAAGGCAGCGTATGAGGTCCATACGACTCCTCATCAAGGCAGCGTATGCAAGACATACGCCTCCAAAAGGCAGCATATGAGTCAAACTGTGCTGTGCTAAAGAGCGCACACAGCTCAGTGGCGCAAGCTAAAAAGCTCGCGCACACTGCTCACTGTCTTCTCCAAATCAGCAAGAACTCCATGGCTGAACCCAAAGCTTCAAAAGTCCATAACTTGATCAAAACAAGTCCAAATCCAACTTTTTAAAGGTCAAAATTGGGTAGAATAAAATTCTCTACAACATGGAACCATCAAAACTTGAAAACAAAGAAGTTTGATAGATCAAAACCACCAAAATCCGAAAATAACTAATTTCTAGATCTACAAAAATTAAAGCCTCAAAATGGAAAATGACAAGTTCTAATGTGTCTTAGAAACATGAGGAGAAGCTAATGGAACAATAAAAATGGGTTCTCTTGTGAAAGCAAGTTGCACTTGCCTAAGGGGTGTTCTTGGTTGGTGGGGGGTTTAATGGAGAAGGAAGAAGAGTTAATGAGAAAGTGGAGGAGAGAGAAAAGTTAGGTGGGTTATAAAGGGGGATGGTGGTGGTAGGTAGGGGGTTCACCCCTATGGTTCATAATGAACCAAGCAAACCAAACCAAGCCGAACCAACCCAGGAATAAACCAAGCCCAAATAAACCAATGAACCATTAAAACCAATTAAACTATCAATGCCAATAAACCAAGCCAATGCAAAATAAACCAAGATAACTAACCATGAATAAATAAAATATGGGTCCAAAACACGTATACGTACACTAAATACGTATCACGAATTTGGGACATTACAAAGTACAACACATACTAGATTATCAGAGGGATCTTCAGGCAGTGTCAGAAGATCAGGTCCTGCTGTTCGCACGGGCAGCACAGTTCTGGGAGTACTCCTCTCCCCTAACCTCCGGTTTCCAGATTTTGGTGGTATACTTGTATAGGCGTCGGCATTTTGTGCCTAGGGGTATACTTGTACATGCTTCGGCATTTTGAGCCTTGTCGGAATAAAATAGAGTGTTTCTTTAAATATATATATATATATATATATATATATATATATATATATATATATATATATATATATATATATATATATATATATATATATATATATATATAACTATCAACTATATAGTTATATATATATATATATATATATATATATATATATATATATATATATAAAATATATATATATATATATATATATATATATATATATATATATATATATATATATATATATATATATATATATATAACTATATAGTTGATAGTTATATATATATATATATATATATATATATATATATATATATATATATATATATATATATATATATATATATATATATATATAACTATATATATATAGTTGATAGTTATATATATATATATAACTATCAACTATATATATATATATATATATATATATATATATATATATATATATATATATATATATATATATATATATATATATATAACTATCAACTATATATATATAGTTGATAGTTATATATATATATATATATATATATATATATATATATATATATATATATATATATATATATATATAGATAATAATTAGATAGCATTCTAAAAAAAAAATATAAAAAAAATTAGATAGCATTCTAAATTATCAATATTGGATAGTTGATAGCATTATATATATATATATATATATATATATATATATATATATATATATATATATATATATATATATATATATATATATATAATATATAAATATATAAAAATATATATATATATATATAATATATAAAAAATATATATATAAAATATATATATAAAATATATAGAAAAAAATATATAAAAATATATAAAAAATATATATATATATATAAAATATATATATTGTTTGCCATTAAAATTGTTTTGATTGAAATCTTAATACAAACAGAACAGTGATACAATATAGGACTTAGATGTAGTCCTAGGAGTACACTTTTGTTTAAGCTGGGTCCTTAGTGCCAATGGAGCGAGTGGTAATGCGTTGACTCCGTTGACCAGCTGACGGCGGTTATCGGTTCTCTGAAGGTGTTGATTGCTCTGGGTGCTGGAGCTTGCTGAGAGGAGGAAGACGTTGAGTGTCTAGGACTGCCTCTCTGGTGATGTGAGTCTTGTGTTCTGAGTCTCTGTGTGTGTGTGAAGGGGATGATCCTTCTATTTATAGTTTTGCAGGCTGGCTGCTCATGCGCGCATGTAGGATGCGCCGGTGTGGGGACGCCACGTGGAGGTTGCTGATGGAGGCGCATGGATGCTGCGCCCTGATCGAGAGGGAGAACTCTTCATACTGCTGTTGTGAGCCGGCACGTAGCAGAGAGAAGATCTTTCCGTTGCTGAAATCTCGGATGAGTTGAGTCAAAGGACACGTGTTGTCGACTCATGGTTCGAAGATCTCAGATTTGGTGGAGAGTAGTAATCTGGTGAGCTGCGCCTTGGATTGGGCGCAGGAGGAGGCTGCGGCTCATAACCTTTAGGAGTTACAAACCATTTGGGGCGCATGGCTTTTGAGGCGCATACAGGCGACTTTCCTTCTGTCTTTCGGGATCAGAGAGCAGTCTGAGGCGCATGGCTTTTGAGGCGCATGCTGATTTGGACGCATGGCCGTAGAGGCGCATGCGGATGGTGGAGTGGCCACGTGGCAGTAGCCGTCGAAATAAAGTCATGATGATGCTGACGTTGCCGACGCTTCATTTTCTGAATAAAGCTGTCAACTGTTCAGACTTTGGGAGGCGTGCTGCCAACTCTGTCAGTTCAGCATTTAATGTTGGTGACGTTCGATGGACAGCTGAGTGGGCGCGTCGGTTGGCATTCCACTCGGTATGGAGATGTGTGAGGGCGCACCCTCTATGATGTGCCGAGTACTGTAGGGCGCGTCTGTATGATGTGCCTGATGCCGAAGGGCGCGTCCGTGTGATGCGCTGTTTGGCTGGCGCATCGGACATGTCTTTTAATGATGCGGCTGTTTCGCTCTTCGAGTGCCATAAATAGCCGTTTGGCTGAATTCGAGGCGTCCGGTTCATCCATTTAATGTAAATTCATTGCACGGAATTCGGAGGGCCATCCACTTGGCACGTGGGTTTGATCTGCCCGGCCTATAAATAGTGGCATGGAGAGAAGATTTGCTTCTCATTCCCTCACGTTCTTCCAACATGAACTTGAACATGCGGGTGCATTCTGTTGACGAAGTGCTCCCGAGGGTGAAGATGAGACGCTGTGTTGTCTTCGATGCACTTAAAGGTGACTGTTACATCCAAAAGACGGAGTCGAGGGCTTCTGAGGCAGGCGGAAGGTGCCTGTTGCATCCAAAGATAGGGATGCTCGAGCCTCGTCTCCGTTATTCCGGAAGAGCCGTAGATCGGAATGGCGGTGCAAGGCTCTCGCTTCCTTCAAAGTGGGTGTCGCCCACTTTGATTGTGTTGAAAGCTGCTCCTTTAGCCGCGGTTTCGATCACGGTCTTCCTTCGGCTTTGGAGGCTCTTTCGAAGCCTCCCCTGGCCACAGCATTTGTGGTGCTCTTCTCTTCCTTAGTTCCAGCCAGAGGGTTAAATGCTTTGTGTATCGAAGTATTTATCGGGCGAGCCTGGTTGGAAGAGCGGCACATAATCGGGCTCTGCTCGGCCAGGTGAGCCTGGCTGGAAGAATTTGGCTGAAGGGATGCACATAACTGAGCTGCTGAAGAGATGATAGGATGCGCCTGGATGGAGGCGCATGATATCTGCTGCGCCTCACTGGTGGCGCATAGTGATGCTGCGCCTATCTGGAGACGCATGGTGGCCGCTGCGCTTATCTGAAGGCGCATGGTGGCCGCTGGCTGTAGACTTAGGCTCTTTCCTTTGTAGAAATTCTCCTTTGTACAACCTTTTCTAGACATGTAATAGACTTTTATATATAAATAAAAAGTCCTTCTTCAAATGTCTATACTTATTGACTTTGCTGTGAAGTTCTTCGTCTGAGTTCTAGCGCATGTAGTGTCTGGCGCATGGGCTTTCTGGTTGTGAAATTCTATGCTTCTACAAGACCCCCTTCAAAGTTTTCAAAACTTTTGAATAAGTTTTGGAATACTTTGAATAAGAAGCATGGAGGTCAGGGCGCATGATTTCTGGGCGCATGCCTGTTCGGGCGCATGCTTTTCTCAGTTAATGATGATGGTGCCTCGGTAACCGAAAAGATTAATGATGATCTTTTGGTTTTATTTGCTGCTATCCTTGCACAGAACCCGAGGCGACGGCTGAGATCACACGTCATCTGTTCACGCGTGCGATCAAGCCCTATAAATAGGTAAGAGTTGGAGAGAGAAAGGGTTCTTCTTCTCTGTGCCTCTGCTTCTTTTGAGTTTCTTCTTTAAAACCCTAACTTCTCCTTCTTCTAGAGAATGGCTCCCAAGACTCCTCGCGGTGCTGCCGGCAAGGGGAAGGAGAAAGCGAAGGAGTCTGTGGAAGTTGCGGCGGCTGTCGTTCCCCGTCGGCCTGTCGAAGTTCGGCCGGAGGTGGTTGGTAAGTCTCATTGTCCGTACGCCAACGCACATAGGCCTTGAGTCTTTAATGATGTGCCGCGGTCTTTGCCTGCCGACGCGCATGGGTTTAAACCCTGGATGCGCCGAGGCTATGCCGCTGACGCGCATGGGTGCAAACCCTGATGATGCGCCGAGGCTATACTGCTAACGCGCATGGGTTCAAACCCTGATGATGCGCCGAGGCTATACTGCTGACGCGCATGGGTTCAAACCCTGATGATGCGCCGAGGCTATGCTGCTGACGCGCATGGGTTCAAATCCTGATGATGCGCCGCAGTTTTCTCCTTTAGACACATTGTGTGTTCTCTTCTGACTTTTTCTGATCTTTTACTAGTGTCGATGGCAATCCCGCTTTTGAGTGAAGTTTTCTTGGAGGCTGCCTTCAACCAAATGGGAGTAGAGCATAACGAGGAAGTGATAAACCCTACTCAAGATGCTCTTATGCTGGATCAGCCTCCTGAGAGAATGAACCTAATCCGTGAACAGTAGTATTGGTTCCTTAAACGGATGATGGAACGTGGAGTCATTAAACCTTCCACATCTGATAAAGTGACCTTCCTGAAGCCTGAGTTCCTGTTTGGAGACCGTCTCACTTCTACTGACTCGTCAGTACTGAAGGTCAAGGAGGACTGGTTCTTTACTGCGAATGGACATCGCAGAGGTTGATGCTCAGATGCGCCGTCTTGAAGACCAGCGGGCCCAACTTCAACTAGAAGCTGATCGTGTCCTGGCTGAACACGTGGCATTCAAGCAGGAGGAAGCGACTCTTACTCAGCGGACCCTTGCTTTGGCTCAGCAGCGACGACAGCTTGATGAGAAGTATGAGAGTAAAACTTCCGCTGAGGCTGTCGGGTTAATGCGTCAAGAAGCCGAGCTGCGAGTCCAGGCGACTGTGGAAACTCGCACTGCCGATCTGAGACGTCGAGTCAGAGAGCTCTCATCCCATCCTGGAGAGGATCGGGGACTGTAGCTTCTCTTCTTTTTATGTGTTTTTGCAACTCTTGCTGGGGGAAATAGCGTATTTCTGTACTCCCTTTTTTGAAAAATAAAGAAATACACTATCTTTGTGATGTGTTCATTTTTGATCTCATGAACTTGATGATTTATGTGGACCTATTATCTTTTGCGCACCTTGGTTTTTAGGTACAGATAATAAGTTTGAAGGAACCAACATGTTTGCTCAGAGGTAATGTGGACATGGCAATCATTAGGTTCAAATGATAGAATCCTCCTACTCAGAGGTATTTATGGACGTAGTAGGAATGATCCTGGGGGATACGCTGAACAACTCAGAGGTAATGTGGACGTGGAAGTTCTGCGATCAATGTACGATAACACAGGAGTTGTTTGTACGGGATGTTTACTCAGAGGTAATGTGGACGTGGTAAACATGAAGGATAGCGTAAGCTTTACGAAATGTAAGGTTCCGCTTTGTAGGATGTAGAGAGATAACTCAGAGGTAATGTGGACGTGGTTATCTTTCTACGGAAGGATGCCACGGAACAGCTGGATTCCGGAAGCGTTTGATTTTGTATAAAGAGGTTGTTTGGGGAAATACATGTCTTGGAGGATGTCAAGAATAGTACTTCTTTAGGAACTTGCCGTTGATGGGCATCATGAACAAGTCTCCATTGGGTTTGGCGAGCCGGTAAGCACCGTTTGAGTATACCGTCTCAATGATGAAGGGTCCTTCCCATTTGGGCTCGAACTTTCCTGGTGTCTTGTGAGTTAACACCATTGGCCTTCTGACTGCTAAAACCAGGTCACCAACTTGGAAAGTTCTTTGCTTGACCTTCTTGTTGAAAGCCTGTGATATACGGGCTTGGTAAAGTTCGATGCGTTGTTGAGCTAGGAGACGCTTTTCGTCAAGTGCCTCCAGTTCCAGCAGACGACGACGTTGATTGTCTTCTTCTGTAAGATCGTTTGTGATTGCCACGCGGAGCGAAGGTATCTGTATCTCGAGAGGCAGTACTGCTTCGCTCCCGTAGACCAGGGAGAATGGAGTGTTGCCTGTTGGGGTCCGTACCGTTGTGCGGTAGGCCCAAAGGCATTCGCCAAGCTTTTCGTCCCAGTCGCGTTTGTTGGATGACACGACCTTTTTGAGCAGCATGACGATATTTTTGTTGAACGCCTCGGCCAATCCGTTTGCTGCCGGATTGTAGGCGGTTGAGGCCACGTTTTGAATGCGATTCTTGTCACAGAACCTGCTGAAAATGTGGCTGATAAACTGAGGACCATTGTCATGGATGATCCGCCGGGGTACCCCGAAACGGTAAATGACATGGTGTTTGATAAAGCTGACCACCCTGGAGCTTTTTACTTCCGCTAGTGGGACTGCTTCCGCCCATTTGGAGAAGTAATCGGTGATGGCCAGGATAAAGCGGTGTCCTCTCGATGAAGGAGGGGTGATTGGCCCTACAATGTCCATGCCCCAGGCTTCGAAGGGCCCGGAGGCGACTGTAGGATGTAGCGGCTCCGACGGTGTATGTATGAAGTCTGCATGAAGTTGGCATGCATGGCACTTCTTAGCATATTCCACTGCGTCGGCAACCATGGTTGGCCAGTAGTAGCCCATACGTCGCAGTCGATCTTGCAACTTAGGACCTGGTTGATGAGCTCCGCAAGTTCCGTCATGAGCTTCTCGAAGAGCTTCGGCCGCTTCTTCGTTAGACAGGCATCGAAGGAGAAGCCCGTCGAAGGAGCGTCGGTACAGCGTTTTAGTGGCTGTATCGTAGTAGAATCGAAGAGAGCGTCTCCTGACTGAGACGGCTTCCTTCGGGTCTTCCGGAAGGATTCCGTAGACAGCGAAGTCGATGAACGGGAACCTCCAGTCTCGGACATTAACCCCAGTGTTCGTCGGCATGGCGTGGGCCACTTGCAAGCACAGGTTGTTTCTGGGACAAATCAGGTCTCGGCCAGTCACCGTAACATAATGTTGAGTCCCAAGGGGTGCGGCCAATGAGGCTGCGAGGCCAGCCAGAGCGTCAGCCTCCAAGTTTTGTAAATGGGGGACATGTTCGATGAAGAACCCGGTGAAGGTTGAAATGATGTTCAACGCGACTTCATGATAAGGGATTAAATCTTCATGGCGAACCTCGTATTGCCCCCGAATCTGGTTTACGACGAGTTTCGAGTCGCCGTAGGCTTCCAGATGATCCACCCCCAGCTGTTGTGCTAGCTGGAGTCCCATGACGAGTGCGTTGTACTCAGCAACATTGTTGGAGCACGGCTTCGAAAGAGAGTATGCGCGCTGGATGACCAGCTGATCGGGGGAGACCAAGACTACCCCCACTCCTGCGATGGTTTGGCCGTTGGGGCCCGTTCTTGAAGCGCCATCGAAGAACATCCGCCAAACGGGGCTTTCTTCGGTGACGTTAGATTCTTGGACTTCATCCGGGATGTCTTCATAGAGTTTCGAAGATTCTGGGATGGGGTGTGCAGCTAAAAAGTCAGCCAGAGCCTGACCCTTGATCGCCTTCTGCGGGACAAACACCATGTTGTATGGCGTTAGTAGGATCGCCCATGTAGCCAGCCGGGAGTTTAATGACCCTGGCTTCGTCATGAGAACTCTGAGCGGATTGACTCGGGAGATGACGTGAATTGTCTGGCCCGAGACGTAATGACGAGTCTTCTGAATGGCAAACACCAAAGCCAAGCACTCCTTTTCAACGGGGTTGTAGCGGTGTTCGGCCCCGATGAGCGTTCGACTGAGGTAGTAGATTGCTTGCTCGTAGCCTGCATCGCTGTTTTGAGCGAGTAAAGCGCCGAGGGAATGATCCATGGCACGGACGTAGAGGAGGAATGGTTTGCCGGCAACAGGTGCCACTAGGACTGGCGGGCTTGTCAAGTAAGCCTTGATGTCGTCGAAAGCCTTTTGGCACTCCTCTGTCCAGACGTAAGAGACTCCCTTCTTCATGAGCTGAGTAAAGGGTTGACATTTACCGGAGAGGTTTGCTATGAACCTCCGGATGTATGCCAGACGTCCCTGTAAGCCCCGAAGTTCTCGAAGGTTCTTCGGAGGGTCCATGTTGAGGATGGCTTTAGTCTTCTCGGGATCGACATGAATGCCTTTTGCCGTGATGACAAAGCCCAAGAATTTGTCGCTAGAAACCCCCAAGAAGGATTTAGCGGGGTTCATTTTGAGTTGATGTGCCCGCATGAGATCGAAGACCGTCTTCAGGTCCTGTAGGTGATCTCTTTTGAGGCGGCTCTTGACTGCGATGTCGTCAACATAGCACTCAACTGTCTTGCGAAGATGTTGACGGAAGATGGTGCTCATAGCTCGCTGGTACGTTGCACCGGCGTTCTTCAAGCCGAAGGGCATTACTGTGTAGCAGAAAACACCCTTTGGAGTCCTGAATGACGTGTGTTTTGCGTCATCGGGGAACATCTTGATTTGATTGTAGCCTGAATACCCGTCCATGAAGGACATGCGTTCAAAGCCACATGTGTTGTCGATCATTACATCGGTGATTGGGAGCGGGAATTCATCCTTCGGGCAAGCAGAGTTGAGATCCCTGAAGTCGATACAGACTCGTATCTTCCCATTCTTCTTGGTGACAGGGACGACGTTGGCTACCCAGTCCGGGTGTTGTTGGTTGCGGACTTTTTCCCCTTATCGTCAAAGGCGGGGAAGCTAACACCCAGAAGACGTGCATTGGCCGCCTTCTTATCTGCAGCTTCAGCTTCAATGATTAGGGAGCTCCAGTCAGGAGGAGGAGTAGGGTTAAGCCAGAGCTTTACTGCAGGCAGCATGTTCATACTGCAAGCGGAGAGAAGCGCATGTTCTGGCATGCCTGGAGGTAGCCTGAAGCAGGCCTGACGGAAGCGTTCGATGAATACCCGAACCGTTTCCTTGTCCTTCTGGCGTATCTCAATGAGAGACGCCATCGTCATGTCCTTCCCACCGTCGTAGAAGAGTCGAGGAAGAGGCGTGTCAGGTCGTCGAAGGACAATATGGAATTATCGGGGAGGCTGCAGTACCAGTCATACGCCACCCCTTTCAGGGCCCCAACAAAGATGCTGGTGAGGAGCGCGTCCTCCTTCGGAAGATGCCCTGTCTGCGACTGGAAGTACGTCAGGTACCGTCGTGGAGAGTCCTTTCCGTCATACGGCGTGAGTGTTTGTGGTTTATACTTTGGGGGATAAACTACCTTGTTCCACTCAAGGGGATAAGGCTGGGGAATGCCCATCTTCTGGCGCTCCTCCTGCCTGTTCTTGGACTCAAAGCGCTCCCGCAGATCTTTGATCATTTCGACCACATCCTCCGTGGAGCTAGGAGCCGGGGAAGGAGGTACCACCTGGAGTGGAGCGTTTGAGGGTTCCGACGTCCGGGGTGCTTCTGTGTCTGAGGGTGTCCGTTGGAGGGGCACACTCGACTCTCCATTGGCTCCTGGGTCGGGACCATTCGAAGGTGTCCTGATCAAGGCCGACCGCATCTCAAACACTGCTTGAGTCAGTGCTTGCATTGAGGCAGAGAGGGTTTTGAGTCCTCCCTCTAGCGAGTCTATGCGCTGGACAATGTCCTGTGGCGGCGCATCAGTCTCAAGATCACCCCCGGTCATGTATACTGTCATGACACGGCCGGATGTGGATGGATTAGTTGAGGCTTCGCTCTCAGCCTCGCTCTCATGTGGGGGAGTCACTTCTCCTGGTGTTTGGCCACCCCCAGCCACATTCAGGAATTCGTCTTCGACAGGCGCATCTGCAAGGGCCTAACTGCCCTCAGCTCTGTCTTGAAGGGCCTCTTCGTTTCCAGCACTACCCCCGGCGGTGTCCTGGAGGACATTGTCATTTTGAGGGGCTTCAGGGAGGCCATCGTCGCCTTGATGAAGATCCGCCGCAGCTGTGCTTTGGACATCTTCGTCTTCGGAAGGAGGCTCGACAAGGGTCTGGCTACCCCCAGCTTCCTCCAAGAACTTCTTCCTCGACCGAGTGCTTTCGAACACTCCAGAGGTCGAGACAGCTGCCTTGGTTTTCCTCGGCTGGCTTTTGGATGAAGACGAGGATTTGGCAGTCGTCTTCCGGACAGATGAGGAATTGGAGATCACGTTGCATGAAGCAACCTTTAGTTCCTCTTCTGCTGACACCTTCGTCCCAAGGCGATGTCGGAGGGGTGTCGATGATTGTAGCCGTTGGAAGACCGACTGCTTTGGTGGTACTGCCGTCTTGCAACAGCAGTTGATGGTGACCACCGCACAAGTGTGCCCCGTGAGAGGCGCATCGTGCTTGTTGGTCAACTCTCCTGACCGGCGCTTATGAGTGATCACGTTGCGCAAGTCATTGGAGGAGAGTGCTACCCTCACACCCCTCTCAGGCGCATGGCAGGGCCAAGCGCCGGGGTGGTCGGGTGAGTGCTGCGCCCCCTGATCTAATACCAAGCAGGCATCACGATCAGTAGTGGGGGAACCACAGCATTTGAAGTGACTTGAACGGACCTCGAACGCACAACCAGAGGAGGCGCGGGAGTTCAAGACCACTGAGTTTGCCTCTCTCGGCTTGGTTGTGCACGCAGTAAATGCGCCTAAGCGAGATGAGGACTTTGAAGGTCGACTCGTTGTCGGTGCAGAAGCACTTGAGTCAACCTTGTACAGCTTGCCATCAGCAGCGCGCGTGATTGTAAGCGCGTGCCTCTGGCCGGCTGCTGGCATAGCACGTTTGTGGCGCATGGCCCGTGCCGTCTTGGATTTCTTCGTACCAGCCCGCTGGGGCGCATAGTACTCAGCATCCAAATTTTCCTCGCCATTACAGCGAGTGAGTCTGTCAAAGATAGAGGATCTTTGCGGCGCACCAGAAGTGATGCGCGGGGCATTGGCTGCGCCCCTGCTCCGTCGACGTATCTTCCTCGCCTGAGAGGAAGATGGCTGGGGAACGTGGTCAGCCGCACGCTTCCCCGAGAGATGCGCTGCATCAGCGGGCGCACCTTGACTGCTGAGGACGTCAGCAGGAAGGGTAGGCTGGACGGGCGCATCCCCTTCAACGGTGGTGCCCGAGGCGTCGACTTTGCGCACACAGACTGCCCGGGTCTTCTTCGACTTCGACAGCCGCTTCGAAGGACTCGCACTTCCTTCAGAAATGAACTCCTCGTATGCCTATTGATTGAGGCGCACTACCAGCGTCTTGTGGGAGGAGCCCACCTTCACGTCGTCGGCCTGTGACACGACTTTCTCGGTAGAGGAGAAAGAAGTCCCCAGCAGAGTCGCCAGCTTGTTGGCCATTAAAATTGTTTTGATTGAAATCTTAATACAAACAGAACAGTGATACAATATAGGACTTAGATGTAGTCCTAGGAGTACACTTTTGTTTAAGCTGGGTTCTTAGTGCCAATGGAGCGAGTGGTAATGCGTTGACTCCGTTGACCAGCTGACGGCGGTTATCGGTTCTCTGAAGGTGTTGATTGCTCTGGGTGCTGGAGCTTGCTGAGAGGAGGAAGACGTTGAGTGTCTAGGACTGCCTCTCTGGTGATGTGAGTCTTGTGTTCTGAGTCTCTGTGTGTGTGTGAAGGGGATGATCCTTCTATTTATAGTTTTGCAGGCTGGCTGCTCATGCGCGCATGTAGGATGCGCCGGTGTGGAGACGCCACGTGGAGGTTGCTGATGGAGGCGCATGGATGCTGCGCCCTGATCGAGAGGGAGAACTCTTCATACTGCTGTTGTGAGCCGGCACGTAGCAGAGAGAAGATCTTTCCGTTGCTGAAATCTCGGATGAGTTGAGTCAAAGGACACGTGTCGTCGACTCATGGTTCGAAGATCTCGGATTTGGTGGAGAGTAGTGATCTGGTGAGCTGCGCCTTGGATTGGGCGCAGGAGGAGGCTGCGGCTCATAACCTTTAGGAGTTACAAACCATTTGGGGCGCATGGCTTTTGAGGCGCATGCAGGCGACTTTCCTTCTGTCTTTCGGGATCAGAGAGCAGTCTGAGGTGCATGGCTTTTGAGGCGCATGCTGATTTGGACGCATGGCCGTAGAGGCGCATGCGGATGGTGGAGTGGCCACGTGGCAGTAGCCGTCGAAATAAAGTCATGATGATGCTGACGTTGCCGACGCTTCGTTTTCTGAATAAAGCTGTCAACTGTTCAGACTTTGGGAGGCGTGCTGCCAACTCTGTTAGTTCAGCATTTAATGTTGGTGACGTTCGATGGACAGCTGAGTGGGCGCGTCGGTTGGCGTTCCACTCGGTATGGAGATGTGTGAGGGCGCACCCTCTATGATGCGCCGAGTACTTTAGGGCGCGTCTGTATGATGCGCCTGATGTCGAAGGGCGCGTCCGTGTGATGCACTGTTTGGCTGGCGCATCGAACATGTCTTTTAATGATGCGGCTGTCTCGCTCTTCGAGTGCCATAAATAGCCGTTTGGCTGAATTCGAGGCGTCCGGTTCATCCATTTAATGTAAATTCATTGTACGGAATTCGGAGGGCCGTCCACTTGGCACGTGGGTTTGATCTGCCCGGCCTATAAATAGTGGCATGGAGAGAAGATTTGCTTCTCATTCCCTCACGTTCTTCCAACATGAACTTGAACATGCGGGTGGATTCTGTTGACGAAGTGCTCCCGAGGGTGAAAATGAGACGCTGTGTTGTCTTCGATGCACTTGAAGGTGACTGTTACATCCAAAAGACGGAGTCGAGGGCTTCTGAGGCAGGCGGAAGGTGCCTGTTGCATCCAAAGATAGGGATGCTCGAGCCTCGTCTCCGTTATTCCGGAAGAGCCGTAGATCGGAATGGCGGTGCAAGGCTCTCTCTTCCTTCAAAGTGGGTGTCGTCCACTTTGATTGTGTTGAAAGCTGCTCCTTTAGCCGCGGTTTCGATCACGATCTTCCTTCGGCTTTGGAGGCTCTTTCGAAGCCTCCCCTGGCCACAACATTTGCGGTGCTCTTCTCTTCCTTAGTTCCAGCCAGAGGGTTAAATGCTTTGTGTATCGAAGCATTTATCGGGCGAGCCTGGTTGGAAGAGCGGCACATAACCGGGCTCTGCTCGGCCAGGTGAGCCTGGCTGGAAGAATTTGGCTGAAGGGATGCACATAACTGAGCTGCTGAAGAGATGATAGGATGCGCCTGGATGGAGGCGCATGATATCTGCTGCGCCTCACTGGTGGCGCATAGTGATGCTGCGCCTATCTGGAGACGCATGGTGGCCGCTGCGCTTATCTGAAGGCACATGGTGGCCGCTGGCTGTAGACTTAGGCTCTTTCCTTTGTAGAAATTCTCCTTTGTACAACCTTTTCTAGACATGTAATAGACTTTTATATATAAATAAAAAGTCCTTCTTCAAATGTCTATACTTATTGACTTTGCTGTGAAGTTCTTCGTCTGAGTTCTAGCGCATGTAGTGTCTGGCGCATGGGCTTTCTGGTTGTGAAATTCCATGCTTCTACATATATATATATATATATATATATATATATATATATATTGGATAGTTATGGTTTGGTAAATATTTTCCTTGCAAAACATAGCCTACAAGTATTTTCACTAAATACTTGGTTTGATCAAGCTATCATATATGTATATTTTCTAAAAATATTGTCAACCACTATAAATAGCTTATAGATGATTTAGCTAGTTAGCCTGTTTAGCTAAATTATCATTATTTCAAACCCTAACAACTTGTACCAAATACCAGGTGACATACATCCATGCAGTATTACTCCCGTGCTTCCAAAGCGATGCAAGTACACCGACTCGATCTTTTACTTTGTCTTTCTGTCTTACATTCATATGCCATGTTCTCATATCGGACACGTGATACACACAATTGCATCGTCCATGTTCGTCATTGCATTATGCGTTATTGTTTATTGCGGGAATTGGGAGAAATATTAACTTTCGTGTGACCACACCCAACCTAGGTATTGTGAATAGCCTAATCGTACACCTCACGTATGATTAAGCCGCACCTTGTAGAATTGTGAATTGTGAATTGATTGATTGTGGATTGTGGTCCTTAAGTCGGTCACATATTAGGTTAATATTTTAAAAAGGTCACACTTGTATTGATTGTCGTGTTCACTGTCTTGTTCATTGATTGCCGCGTTCATTGTCTTTGCATATTGATAGTCGTGTCCATTTTCTTCAGTTTTGTACTCCGCTTCTGGTACCATAGTTTTATTTTCAGTTCTTGCATTCTGTTTTCACCTTGTATTTTGTATTTCAGATTATATTGTATATTATTCTTGTCGGGGTTGTGCTTTGCTCTTTTCCTAACAGGATACGTTGCAGGTGAGCTTGAGGCCACATGGAGCACGGTGATATCATTGGATATTGCAGGATTTATTTTATTTTATTTTTCTGGATATTGTACTTTGTATTTTGATTTCATTATTGTACTTTATTTTACTGGATCTGTCTCCGGATATCATTGTATAATGATGTCACGACCCGCTCCTGAATAATCGAACACGAGTCGGACACGTCCAGCCTACGTTGGGAGATACAACGTAGTAAGCTGTACTAAGTATCTAATATCACAAGTCACATCATGAAATCATATCACAGCATCTAAGCACGTGCTAAATAATATTATAAATTACCATGTCCTTATAATACAAAGTTATCCAATTTAGAGGTAAACCTGTACAACAAAGTCCCAACCCATCACTGATCTCCTCGTAGCCTCCAGGCTAGCTAAAATATCAACCCTTCCCGCCATCCATAATGCTAAGGTAGAAAGTCCCGACACTTGCAACATATCCAATCAGGAAAGGAGCAAAGTACAACCCCGACAAGAAGACTAAACAAAGTAAACTGAAATGCATGAATAAGGAACTACAATATGAACTATGGTACAAGAACCGGAACATGAAACTGTAGTACATGAATAATGATGAAACTATAGTACCAGATCCAGAACGATAAACTATACTATCAGTGTAATATGCATTTGAAATAACTATCAGAGTATGTGACCGACTGGGATAGTACAGGATACAAGAGCACATGAATAATGGTACGACTTAGAGTCCCACGTGCACGATGTGAGACCTAAGCTATTAGTCAATGCCTAAATAATATAGGATTGGTCACATATCTGTAGTATTTTTCCACCCCAATGTACAAGTAAAGAACACTGAACAATGAACGATGAACAATGAACGATGAACGGTGAACAATGAACAAAGAACAATCGTGTGTACAACTTGTCAATATGAGAACATGAAGCAAGACAGAAATACAGAGTAAAGGGTTCGAGTCGGTGTACTTGCCTTTGTCCTTGTAAATCAATATGTCATAATGTCCTCCTAGAAGTATGGCAAGAAAAGGTTAGATTCTAACAGAGCAACCTGCTAACTATTACTATTTATAAATACTAGCTAACTGACTATCTCTATCTATAAATTTAGTAGCTACCATAGAGATTAACATAATATATATATATATATACTAACAATTTAGTCTTTAACCAAAAATTATGACAAAACATTTTGAAATTATAGTAGTACAATAGAAAAATTACTAGAAGCTAATCCTTAACAGATAATTTATAGGAAAAATATATTTAAATGAGATAAAGATTTTATGAAAATAATTAGATGTCAAAATTCGTTCCTCTTTTGAATCTAGATGGATGCAAAGTCCTTTGCAAAAAAATTTATTATATAATCATTTAATATACCTGATAAATATTAATGAAATAATATGAATTAATTTCTTATTAATACATTACAATTACTAATATACATCTATATCTAGCTTATATATAATATTAGTCAATACATGCATATACTATAACTTAACATTGCTCAAACTAGTATATACAACACTGTACATAAAAAATGCAACAGACTTGACTCTTCAAATCTTGAAGAGTCTAGTAAGGACTCCTCAAATCTCGAGGAAGCACCGGCCTACCTCTGCTCTTTCTAATGCAACAACATTTCATGATATCACTAATAACTAAGGAAAAGAAACATAGAAAGTAGAGAAAATAAGTGAAGAGAGAGAGATCGAGAGAGAGAAAAATCACTATAAAAGAAGAGGGGAAGTAGTAAAAAAGGAGTGGGAAGAGAAGAAGGAGATCGAGAGGGGGTTCGAGTAGGAGGCAGCGACGTTTACCTCGACGGCGCTAGTTTGCCACAACGTCGAGGAGTCGAGGCACGCTGGTCGAGCCTTGGGCGACCAGATCTGGGTTGCGACGAGCATAGGCGGCGGCAGGATGCCCCAGCCAGGAGGGCGGCCAGGCGACATGGTTCTCGACTGCAGCGGCGGCTCCACGGGGTCGGAGCCGATCAGATCGGCTCAGGGACGCCGACGAGAGTCAACTGACGAAGATAAGGGTCTGGACTGCCGACAAGGATGGTGACAAGAGAAGCTGACGTGGTCTCGGTCCGACGAATCTTGACGGCTCCGAGCGGTTGGTTAGATCGGAGATTAGCGATGACTCGAGCCTAGGCACGACTCCAGTCGCTGGGAGGCGGTCCGGGTGAGCGCGGCGGTGGATCGACGTCGTGGCTCCTCCTCGAGACGTCGAGACGAGATCAGGCGTCTCAACTCGTCGTGGCGGCGGATCAGAGTCGACGACGGGGGTCCCAAGGTCTGGCCGCACAACGAAGGTGAGTGGGTCTGGACCTTTGCGTGGCGGTGGTGTGTTGTTTTGGGTCACGGTGGATCTGTGCGGTGGATTTGGCCGGGATGGTCGGTGGTGGAGACAGGAGCAGATAAGAGTCGTGGGAAATAGCGAGGTGGTGGTGGTGGTGATGGTGATGTGTTCTGGTGGTGGAAGTGGGGGTGGTGGTGATGGTGATGTGTTCTGGTGGTGGAAGTGGTGGTGTGATCGGAACTGATGGAGACGGTTGATGATGATGATTGGCTGAGTGTCGTTGCGGTGACCAGAACACGGCCGACACGGCCAGATCTCGGCTGGAGAGTGGATGATAGATCGGGTGGTGGAGCGATGAGGAGTCGTGGAGGCTGTCGATGGTGGTAGTGATGGCTGCTGCAATGTCGGAAAGAGACAAGGAAGAAGAGAGTGATGGTTCGGGAAGATCACCGGAGTATGGCCGGACACGGCGGCGTGCGACAGAGCTTAGGCTGGCTAGTAGAGCAAAGAGAGAAAGATAGGAGAGTATGAAAAAAAAGAATTTTTGTGTAATAAAATTAGGAGTCCAAATATTGTATAGAAAAAGAGTGGAGTGTTCCACAAGTTTAAGAGTGGCACTAGTGTAAATAGTGATAGATGTAGGGGTCATAGCAAGGACCCCCAACTAACCCATAACTAATTTCTAACTAACCCTTAGCCAATACTAACTAATTTCTTAACTAGCAACTAGTTTATTTTATTTATAACTAACTATATTATTAACTATTCTTAACCAAGGCACCTGCCAACAGTCCAAGAAATTCTTGGTAGGCTCATTAATGGGTTAAATCAAATGTAGTTACAATCTAATAATAGCACCCTGATTTAAATCTAGATAAATACTTTTAGACAAATGAATATATTAGTTCATAAAATTTCAATATTAAAATAAAAAATGAGATTTTAAATTAAGGAAAAATAATTTATCACTAGAAAATTTTCAAAAGTATAAATTCCGAATCGAGGTAGTTACAAATCTACCCCTTTACAAAAATTTCGTCCTCAAAATTTCAAATAGCACAATAAAACTATTTAAAATTTACCAAACACGAGAATTTGAACGATTACAATTTAAATATAGAATCAAAATCTAAACACGACTATTAGAGTCAAGATATCTAAAATCCAACCATGGTAAAATAATACAAAATAATTAGTCATAATTAAATTCCAATTAAAAATTTAGGCATAGAGAAAAAAAATAAAGCAAAAATGATATAGTTATATTTAGAGCCTAAATATGATCAAGAATTTGTGTCATAAATCCAAGAGGAAATCGTTAGCATAATTATCACGACATCATCTAGAATTCAAATCATTTAAACAGGATCAAAATGATATACTCATAAAAATTCTAAATGTGACCAAGGTAAAAACTGTGACTTAAGTCCAAGAAGAAATCTTTTAGCATTGCTAGCATGGTTATGACAATTTTAAATCATTTAAACACGAGTTAGTAAGAACATGCTCAAATTATTTATGCTTGATGAAATTGCAACTAATAGGCTCATAAGTGCTAAAATATGTTTGTAGAAATGATATGACTAAAAATAAAGCAAAGAAATTTAAAATTTTAGCCTTTTCAGAAATCAAATTTAAACTTGAACAAAAATTCAAGTTCCAGAATTGATTCGAAGCATGATTAAATTATTTTAGGTGCGATTTGATCATAAGCATTCCAAGAGTAAAAATTGAGGTCATGCAAAATATCTAATAATTAGGCATGAACAGAACGTGATCAAAACTATCTTGATATAATCAAAGATCTAGTCATATGACCAAAAGAACCAAAAAAATATATTAGGCATGGCTAAGACAAAATCAAAATCATTAATCCAAAATATGGTCAAAACGATATAGTCACTACTAATGGGTTTATTGGTGATAAACAAGGGACCAAACGGCTAAGGATAACCAAACCATGAATTTTAAAAATTCGTCTTAGCTAGAAATTAATTAAAAAGGAGCAAAATCAAATTCTTTGAAACCTGATCAAAGGAAATAAATCATTCGGGCATGAATGGGATTAAGATCAAAATCATTCAGATAGAAAGGCCAAATCATTTGTATAATCATGATGATCCTAATATGATCAAGGATAATTTAGGTATACTCAAAATTATAACCAAGAGAATTCAAAAACAAAAAAAAATATTCGCCATGGCATGATTAAATCGATATCAAAATCAAGGCACAATCAATATTTGAAATAAAATTTGGCCACGATAAAAATCTTATAAATATGCTTTAAAGAATAATCTAGATATGGCATAATTATCAGTGAAATCTGGTATATAATTTTATTGAAAACAAGATAGTAACTATAGGGACAGGAGAAAATCAAATCATGATTTAGAAAAATCACATGTAAAATTTAGGAAAATCAAACATTGGTTATAAGATAGGATATGCACGAAAATAATAACTTATAACCTAGTCACCTTCAAATCAATCACAAACTTCTATAATCTGTACGCCCACAAAACTTATCACTAATTTTCCTACCCCAAGTTCTCTTTTACTATCTTAACTATCCTTGTCAAAATGTCTATCCTCCAAAGGTACTAAAATGAGCTATGAAACCTATCTATATTTTCCTTCGTATCTATATAACTATTAACTATATCAACTATCAACATATACACATACATCCCTAATATTTATATTGACTATATATATATATATATATATATATATATATATATATATATATATATATATATATATATATATATACTTATATAAGTATATATATATGTATATATATGGGTGTGTGTGTGTGTGTATATATATATATATATATATATATATATATATATATATATATATATATATATATATATATATATATATATATATATATATATATATATGGGTGTGTATATATATATGGGTGTGTGTATATATATATATATATATATATATATATATATATATATATATATATATATATATATATATATATATATATATATATATATATTTTATCAACATATGGAACTTATCAGCAGGATACATTTAATACTCTAGAGTCAAATCATAAAAGAGATTAGTTAGCAGGGGTGGAAAGGATGGTCCCAAATGAGCTTATAAGAAAAATCAAGGGAGATCCTATAGGAACTATTTGGTAATAGGAATAAGTGTTGAAACTTGAATCAGACTATAAGATTTTGAATAAGACAAAAGTTTAAACATTTCAAGAAAATTTCTGGTAAAATCGTCAATGGCGATAAGCGATCAAACATGATAATCATGGATATAGTCTCAATAATATCCGGAAGTCATACATATCCGAAGTCACTTCGCCTAGAGTTCATGCCCCGCCAGAGTGGTATACATATGGCTGCAATGAACCTTTGGTGTCCATGACTCCTATAATGATAGATCACCGAATATTCTATCAACTTTATTCAGGATTGCCGGGACAACTCAAGAGATCAAAATATTATGAATTTAGGGCATAGCCTCAATAATATCCGAAAACCTAATTACTTTAACTTAGAGTCCATGCCTCACCAGTGCGCAGCTGGCTGCAGTAAACTTGCGGTCTCCATAATCCAGATAAATGACTGCAGTGCGCATCTGCCACGTCATAATAGATCGTCGAATATTTTCTCAACTTTGTCCCTAGGAATTCTAAAGGAGTTTATGAAAATTCGAAGGAGTTCTAAAATTCTTAACAATGATAGAGAGTGAGGTAGGTATCTGTCCCTTAAGAAAACGAAGAGGTTATCAGCGTAGTATCTGTACAGTAGATATTAAATCTTCAGAATCAAGGGATCAATTACTAATAGAGGAATCATTGACTGAAAATCAAGAAGAGTATCTGTTCTTCTACCTTATCTCTATTGAGAACATAACTATGTGGACTTGATCAAACCTGATTCTAACTGATAGAAATAGCAACTTCAAGTTGAGTGGGAGAACTAGTGAAAAATATTTGTCTTTAGAGAATTACTAAGAGATATTGACCTACACCAAAATTATTTTAAGAAAATAATTCTTTATGGTCAATGAAAGTTTGACGTAATCAGGTAAATAAGTTGGAATAAGCAATTAGTCTAGGGTCCTATGATTGACCAAAGAAAGTCAGATTGAGGTGGTCTAACAAAATCATTAAAAATTTGGAGGGCTTAAAAATATTAGTCATGAATGAGAGATTTGCTAAAAGAGGAGATCAAAGTCTACAAATAGTAATTAGTCTAACCTTAGAGAATTTTAGAATCTAATAGGGATGGGAAAAATGATACTTAGGAAGACACAAATAGTAAATATGTATAACCATACAATCGGCCTATGCTGTGATCGATCAATCCTATGTTGCAGGTTCCCAATGGTACTCAATTCCTAAGCACCATTGGACTGACCTGCATGGGCCACCACTAAAAACATGTCACGACCCACTCCCGAATAATCGGACACGAGTCGGACACGCCCAGCCTACGTTGGGAGATACAACGTAGTAAGCTGTACTAAGTATCTAATATCACAAGTCACATCATGAAATTACATCACAACATCTAAGCACGTGCTAAATAATATTATAAATCACCATGTCCTTATAATACAAAGTTATCCAATTTAGAGGTAAACATGTACAACAAAATCCCAACTGTAACTCCCAAAAATCATATTCGGTAAATTTTGAAAATTTTCTAAATTTTTCTTCGGATTTAATATTATTTTCTTATAAAAATCTAATTTCGATTGAATAGTTGATTTCGAGTGTTAATGAATTTTCTCTAATTGAAAAGTATTTTTGGATACTATTTTTGAAATTATTGATTCGATTTATTGTAGGAATTTTATAATGCATAAAGGAATTGTTTTGTTATAATTAAACAAAGTTTTGTAGCTAAATTCTATTACTACATGAAAACTATAATTGATTTCATAATAAAAAGATTTAATTGTCTGTTAATTAGTTAATGATATTAGTAGTATTTTTAGTTGGCAATTATTTAATTAAATTCATATCTTATTTAATACTATTATTGATTACTAATGTTTAGAGAATTCTAAATATAGGGATAGCAGTTTTATTTGTATTTAACAGTTATTGCTAATTAGTTGGTAATTAGCTAGGTAGTTATAACTGAATGAATTAATTAATTAGGAGATTAACTAAATTGTTTTGGAATTTGTAATCTGTTTCTATTTTATCTGTTCTTTTGAAAATCCGTTGGAGGGAAATATTAATTTTTGAGATTCCATTTTAAAATACTGTTTTTGAACTTTGTTTTGAAAAATGTTTAATTTGAATTGCAATTCTGTTACTAGTGTTAATTCCTACCCCAGATCTGTTTTTAATTTCAAAACTGCCATTGTATAATACACCCAGATCTACACTAATTTACATCACTGCCACTCATTATTTTATTATAAATAATATTAAATTATTACACACTTTCCAATGAACTGACACACTCTCTCTCTGACACGTCACTCTCTCTCTCTCTTTCTCTCTTTCCTCTCTGGAAGAGGCTGAGCCCCGCCGTGCGCCACCGCGCCCTCGCCGGAGCGTCACCGAGCTCGCCGCTGTGTTCGGTCGCCACCCAGCCACTACTGCCGGAGTCACCTTGACGTCGTGGAGCTCGAGGCAACCTCCTCGACTGTCGAGCCATAATTCTGAAGACAGCGTCTCCTCGATTTTCTTGCGCTGACCCCTCGATCTTCACGCCACCGCCATCAGCTGAGCTGCCTCGACTGCAGCGCCCAAGCGTCGAGTTCCGTGCAGTCTCTGGAGCTCCGTGCTACCCCTTCGAGAAGCGCGCCGAGCTACCGCCATCAGTGCAGAGCACCGAACCCGAGGAAAGCGTCACCGCCTCGAAGTCGGTACAGACGACCAGATCGCCGTCGCCGCGAGAGTTTAGCCACCGCCGTCAGATCTGTGCCGTCTTCTCCGCCTCGACTGCAGAACCATCCGTCGCTAGAGCGCCACCATCTCGCCGTCGGAGCTGTCCTTCGCCGCCGCGTCGTTTATCGACGTCCCCTTCAGGCCGATGAGCCCCCTCTCGATCTTCTCGAACCCTTGTCTCTCGTTTTTAGGGTTTATGTTTGGGATTTGTTCTCGTGAAAGGAGTTGTGTAGATCTAGGGTTTCGATCTAGGCTGGACTGAGAGTGAAGTGGAGAAGATGATAATTAGGGTTTCGGGTTAGGAATAGTTTAGGGAAGATGATGAGAGTCGGCTGTGAGTATTCTGAGGAAGAAAAACAACCAAGAATCTAGGGTTTCCTGAACTAGAATTAGGTTTTGGGACATTGATTGGGGAAGAAGACGAACTGGTGATGGAGTTAGGGTTCTGGAGTTTTAGGGTTTTGGCCATGGGGGACTAGGCTGTGCAGAAATTGTTAGGGTTAGGGTTCTTGGCTAGGAATTTGGGGAAGAAGACGACCTAGACTAGAGCGGGAAGAAGATGGAGGCTGTGGGACTGGAGAGACTGGGTTAGGGTTTCACTTGGCTGAGACTCAAGGAGGAAGACGAAGAGTGTAGGCTGAGTTTTCAGCTAGGGTTAGGTTTCCCGAGTGTAGAAAGAAGAAGAGCGGGAATAAGACGAAGAGCTGAGAGCTCTGTCGGTTGAGTGAAAATGAGTTGAGGAGAGAGAAGAAGTGGGATTATAAGTTGAGTTTTGGGCCGGGTTGGTTTCAAACTTTTGGGCCTAGACTGGAGTTTTAGAAATAAGTTGAAATAAAATATAAATGTTAAGAATTATTGAAGACAGTGGGCTGGGCTCAGATGCTTGGGCTGTTTTAAAATAAGCTGTTGAAATTATTAGATTAAGTTGCAGACGGGCCAGGTTGGATCAGTGTAAGGTTTGGACTGGGTTGTATCATTGAGTGTGTGGGTTGATTATTGTAAGTGAAATAAATAGTAGGAATGGGCCAAACCTTTGGTCCAGTTTGCTGGGCTAAGTATAAATGTTGGTTTAGAATTTTTGCTATAATTTAATTGTTAGGATTGGACCAGGTTGAGTATGGGCTAGACTTTATTGTTTCCTTACAAATTATTTAGCGTGCTTCATTGTAAATTCTTATTAATGATTTTAGTTTATAAAAATCTATTTTGCTAGTACTATTGGAATACTTCTAAACTTTATTTTAATTATATCATTTGGCATAAATATTGGTTATATTTATTCTAGTATTTTCTTGCTAGATTATTTTAGGAAACGTTTTCTAAAAAGTTTATATGGTTATAATAATATTTCTATTATGTTCTAAATCTCATAATCTTAATTTTTACTAAGTATTATATTAAATAAATATTTTAAATAAGGATTTTAACCTTAAATTGATATTTAATGATATTTTGTATAAAAAAAACTATATATCTATATCTATCTTCTAAAAATAGTGTTTTACTAGTGATTATTGTAAATCTATGTTATATATATTTTCAAAATAAATATTGCTAGCTAGTTTTGCCTATAATTATTATTATAGATAATTAATTATCTATATGGTTAGCTTTAATGTCACTATTTCAAAACCCTAATAACTTGTACAAAATATAACAGGTGATTCATTGCAACCATGTAGTACTACTCTCGTGCAGCCAAACCGAGGCAAGTACACTGACTCGACTTGTACCTTATTTTCTGTCTTACATTCATGTGCCATGTTATCATATCGGACACGAGATACACACGATTGTCTTGTACATTGTCCATTGCTTGTGAGTCATTGTTTATTGCGGGAATTGGGAAAAATATTAGCTTTTGTGTGACCACACCCAACACAGGTAATTGTGGATAGCCTAATCGTACACTTCACGTACGATGAAGTCGGACCTTGTAGAATTGATCGACTCACTCATTGCCTCATTGATTGATTGTGCTCCTAAGCCGGTCACACATTAGTTTAATATTTCAAATTGTCACACTTGCATATTGATTGTCGTGATTCATTACCTTGTACATTGATAGTCGTGTTCTTTGTCTAGCATATTGATTGTCGTCCATTGCCTGCAGTTTTACATTTCATCTCTGGTACCGTAGCTTCATTTCATGTTCTAGTATTCTGGTATTCTGGTTTCACCTTGTATTCTGTACTACAGATTACATTGTATATTGTTTGGTCAGGGTTGTACTTTGCTCTTTTCCTGACAGGATACGTAGTAGGTGAGTGAGAGATTACATGGAGCTTTTGATTGCATTGGATATTGCAGCTTTCATTTTATTTTATTTTTTTGGAGATTGTATCTTGGATATTCATTATTGTATCTTTATTTTATTTGACCGGATTTGTCTCCGGCTGATTTTGTACTAAAATAACTTGATGGATATTGGTGATTTTCTGGGAACGTTATAAAAGCTGTATTGGTTTACATTACATTGTGACTTGGAGTTTTCCTTAGTATTGTACAGCTTACTTCGTCGTGTCCATCGACGAAGGCTGGGCGTGTCCGACTCGTATCCGATTATTCGGGAGCGGGTCGTGACACCAACCCATCACGGATCTCCTCGTAGCCTCCAGGTTAGCTAAAATATCAACCCGTCCCGCCATCCATAATGCTAAGGTAGTCCCGACACCTGCAACGTATCCAATCAGGAAAGGAATAAAGTACAACCCCGACAAGAAGCACTAAACAAAGTAAACTGAAATGCATGAATAAGGAACTATAATATGAACTATGGTATAAGAACCGGAACATGAAACTGTAGTACATGAATAACGATGAAACTATAGTACCAGATCCAGAACGATAAACTATACTATCAGTGTAACATGCATTTGAAATAACTATCAGAGTATGTGACCGGCTGGGGTAGTACAGTATACAAGAGCACATGAATAATGGTACGGCTTAGAGTCCCACGTGCATGATGTGAGACCTAAGCTATTAGTCAATGCCTAGCTAATATAGGATTGGTCACATATCTGTAGTATTTCCTCACCTCAATGTACAAGTAAAGAATACTGAACGATGAACAATGAACGATGAAAGATGAACAATGAACATTGAACAATCGTGTGTACAACGTGACAATATGAGAACATGAAGCAAGACAAAAATACAGAGTAAAGGGTTCGAGTCGGTGTACTTGCCTTTGTCCTTGTAAATCAATATGTCATAATATCCTCCTAGAAGTATAGCAAGAATAGGTTAGATTCCAACAGAGCAACCTGCTAACTATCACTATTTATAAATACTAGCTAACTGACTATCTCTATCTATAAATTTAGTAGCTACCATAGAGATTAACATAAAATATATATATACGAACAATTTAGTCTTTAACCAAAAATTATGACAAAACATTTTGAAATGATATTAGTACAATAGAAAAATTATTAGAAGCTAATCCTTAACAGATAATTTATAGGAAAAATATATTTAAATTAGATAAAGATTTTATGAAAATAATTAGATGTCAAAATTCATTTCTTTTTTGAATCTAGATGGATGCAAAGTCCTTTGCAAAAATATTTATTATATAATCATTTAATATACATGATAAATATTAATGAAATAATATAAATTTAATTTCTTATTAATACATCACAATTACTAATATACATCTATATCTAGCTTACATATAATATTAGTCAATACATGCAATATACTATAACTTAACATTTCTCAAACTAGTATATACAATACTGTACATAAAAAAATGCAACAGACTTGACTCTTCTAATCTTGAAGAGTCAAGTAAGGCCTCCTCAAATCTCGAGGAAGCACAGGCCTTCCTCTGCTCTTCCAAATGCAACAACATTTAATGATATCACTAATAACTAAGGAAAAGAAACATAAAAAGTAGAGAAAATAAGCGAAGAGAGAGATCGAGAGAGAGAAAAATCACTATGCAAGAAGAGGGGAAGCAGTGAAGGAGTGGAGAGAGAAGAAGGAGATCGAGAGGGGGTTCGAGTAGGAGGCAACGATAGTTACCTCGGCGGCGCTGGTCTGCCACAGTGCCGAAGAGTCGAGGTACGCTGGTCGAGACTTGGGTGACCAGATCTGGGTTGCGGTGAGCTTAGGCGGCGTCAGGATGCCCCAGCCAGGAGGGCGGCCAGGCGACATGGTTCTCGACCGCAGCGGCGGCTCCACGGGGTCGAAGCCTCTCAGATCGGCTCGGGGACGCCGACGAGAGTCGATTGACGAAAATGAGGGTCTGGACTGCCGACGAGGATGGTGACAAGAGAAGCCGACGTGGTCTCGGTCCGGCGAATCTTGACGGCTCCGAGCAGTTGGTTGGATCGGAGATCAGCGATGACTCGAGCCTAGGCACGACTCCAGTCGCTGGGAGGCGGTCCGGGTGAGCGCGGCGGTGGATCGTCGTCGTGGCTCCTCCTCGAGACGTCGAGACAAGATCTGGCGTCTCAGCTCGTCGAGGCGGTGGATCGGAGTCGATGACGGGGGACCCAAGGTCTTGCCGCACAACGAAGGTGTGTAGGTCTGGGCCTTTGGGTGGCGGTGGTGTGTTGTTTTGGGTCACGGTGGATTTGGCCAGGATGGCCGGTGGTGGAGACAGGAGCAGAGAAGAGTCATGGGAAATACCGAGGTGGTGGTGGTGGTGATGGTGATATGTTCTGGTGGTGAAAGTGGTGGTGTGATCGGAACTGATGGAGACGGTTGATGATAATGATTGGCTGAGTGTCGTTGCGGTGACCAGAACACGGCCGGCACGGCCGGATCTCGGCTGGAGAGTGGATGATAGATCGGGTGGTGGAGCGGTGAGGAGTCGTGGAGGCTGCCGATGGTAGTAGTGATGGCTGCTGCAATATCCGGAAGAGACAGGAAAGAAGAGAGTGATGGTTCGGGAAGATCACCGGAGTATGGCCGGACACAGCGGCGTGCTGCAGAGCTCATGCTGGCTAGCAGAGCAAAGAGAGAGAGATAGGAGAGTGTGAAAAAAAGAATTTCGATGTAATAAAATTAGGAGTCCAAATATTGTATAAAAAAGAGTGGAGTGTTCCACAAGTTTAAGAGTGGCACTAGTATAAATAGTGATAGATTTAGGGGTCATAGCAAGGACCCCCAACTAACCCATAACTAATTTCTAACTAACCCTTAGCCAATACTAACTAATTTCTTAACTAGCAACTAGTTTATTTTATTTATAACTAACTATGTTATTAACTATTCTTAACCAAGGCACCTGCCAACAGTCCAAGAAATTCTTGGTAGGCTCATTAATGGGTTAAATCAAATGAAGTTACAATCTAATAATAGCACCTTGATTTAAAACTAGATAAATACTTTTCGAGAAATGAATATATTAGTTCATAAAATTTCAATATTAAAATAAAAAAATGAGATTTTAAATTAAGGAAAAATAATTTATCACTAAAATTTTTCAAAAGTATAAATTCCGAATCGAGGTAGTTACAAATGACTTGGTGGATTGTGGTGATATTTTCTTGGACGTTTATAGATGTTGTGGATGTTTACATTACATTGTGACTTGGAATTTTCCTTAGTATTGTACAGCTTACTTCGTCGTGTCCATCGACGAAGGCAGGGCGTGTCCGACACGTATCCGATTATTCAGGAGCGGGTCGTGACATATTTTTAGTGGTGGCCCATGCAGGTCTCTGTCCTAATGGCACTTAGGCTATTAGTGCTATTGGGGGACCAGCGAAGCTAAGGAGAACTCATCACAGCATAGGATCCGTGGGAAATGGTTATGGTTACTGTTATTTAAATTTGATTTACTTATGATTTTCTAGATTGGTTTATGAGTTTTAGGACATAGCAATCAACGGTTTATTTTCTATTACAGGATGTCGCCACGAAGAACGCTGGACTAGCGAGCAGCCTGCACCCGATACGCAGGAGCAGCTTCCACCGCCTCCGCCTCCGCTGCTTTCCCCGACGATGACATTTGACGGTACCCATATGATGGCCATGTTCCAGCAGTTCATGGAGGCACAGAACCACCAAGCCACGTAGTTTCGGACGACGATCATGGACGTGCTTCGAGTCAGGGAGTCAGCACCGCCGGCACCACCAGCACCACCAGCATCGAGGCCAGGGACCACGAGAGATTATCAGAACCTTTGCCCGATGGATTTTTGGGGCCATGAGGGGATAGTCTACGCAGATGAGTGTCTAGAAAACGTCGAACGGACGTTGAAGATGGCGAGGATTCCAGATGATCTGAAGGTCGAGGTTGCGAGCATGCGACTTTTCGACATTGCTAGAGCTTGGTAAGGGAGGAGACTCAGTTGGCCGAACCCCAAGTTCTCTAGAAAGAATTCAAACTGTTGTTCCAGGAGAAGTTCTTTTCGGATGTGGAGCGAGACGAGCTTCAGATGCAGTTCGAGGCATTGCAACAGGAGAGCATGACTGTGGCTCAGTACACATCAGAGTTCATCCGACTCAGCAGGTTCATAGAGAACCTAGTTAGCACACCAGAGGAGAGGGCTTGGAAGTTCAAGAAGGGCCTCACCAGAGAGTTGCGGCATGGAGTGGCAATCAGCCAGGCCACTACCTATGCGAGCATCCTCAAAGTTGCTCAGGGAGTGGAGAAGGAGATGGACCTGAAGCTCAAGCGGGACCGAGACATTGTCGCCAGCAGCTCCCAGGGTCCATCGAAGCGCACCGACACTCAGCAGAGGCCACCTCAGCGACCAGCACCTTAGCATCAGCATCATCCTCATATTCGAGCTCCGACATCACCGAGGCAGCAGAGACAGATCCAGACCCCGACATACTTTTCTTGCGTGTACTGCAAGAGACCGGGACACCATGTTGAGGAATACCGCAAGAGGCTAGGACAGTACTTGATTTACGGATCTGCCACTTACCAAGTGAGAGATTGTCCTACAGCCTTTACTCGCCAGGG